>VZTE01006369.1:1228230-1412799 GCA_013397775.1 Eulacestoma nigropectus | reverse complement strand
TTTCCTCTCCTCTCCTCTCCTCTCCTCTCCTCTCCTCTCCTCTCCGAACCTCTCCGAACCTCTCCGAACCTCTCCGAACCGCTCCTCTCCGAACCTCTCCTCTCTGAACCTCTCCTCTCCGAAACTCTCTCCTCTCCGACCTTCTTCGACCCTCTCCGACCCCTCTCCCTTGCAGCTCAAACTGCTGCTTTTTTACATCCTTGCTCTTAAAGCACCTAACTCCGGGACGCGTTTTTCCTGGCAGATCAGCCGGTGCTCTGCTTCCACTAGGGAGCGCTATCCCACCGCTCACCATCCCCCTCTGCTCTCCCACGCAGCTTTAACCATTTGCTTGCAAAACGTGCAGTTTTACTCGCACCAGTATGGTTCTTTATGGACAGATATTTAACAGGATGCTTTAGTTATGTGGGGCAGAACCAGACAAAGCAATTACCTTTTTGTCTAATTGCTAACTTGCTGCTGCTCTGTTGTACTGTAGAACTAGGCTTCCACTGACATGCTGCTGCTGAGTGGCAACAGCAAATGGAAAATTGTATTCTTCAGTCTGCTGTTTTTATACTAATACAGGTCTCTTCTGATACCTCAGTTGCTGAGTAAGTTTGAAGATCTTTTCAACCTCTTCGTAAGTCTCCCAAATTACCTTTGTTTTTTTCCTACCAGTCCTGAGCACTGATCTCAACATTTTTATAAAAGAGCCCATGTTCCTCACTGCTTCCTACACTGCTTTCACCACGGGTGACCTCACAAGTAACATACCTGCATCAGATCCTGAGGCCAGGGAAGAAGCACAGCACCTTTTTATATTTTCTTCACAATCTACATGCTCTTATACATCAGCTCAGACAGATAGCAAGCCATAATGAAATACAGCTTGCCCTTGGAGGGAAAGGTCTGCAGGCAGACAGCATTCCCATGGGCAGAAGAGCCCCCTAAAAGAGCAAAGGTCACTCTGCCATAACATTCCACCAAAAGGTCCTGCTGTGCCCACAGCCCCCTCAGACAAGACAGGGACACATGAGCTCATTCTGCAGCCAGAAGCCCGGAAGCAAATGCCACAACAGGGTTTGGAAGGTTTCTCATGTATCTTCTTCAGTGCCAGGGACTTGACAGTCTGCAAAAGCAGCTTGGGTCCTCAGGTTCAGATTTATCATTCTCCCCAGCTCTCTCCTCCCGTCCAGCTCCTCAACACCACAACCTGAAGGCTGGAATCCACTGGTCAGTCCACTGCTCTTCCTCTATGCTCAACCCGGTGCTGCAAAAGATGTCATATACGATGGTAACAAAACATGAAGGAAAAGATGAAGGGCAGAATGGCTGAAACTTTCACAGAAGATTTTGGTTTTGAAAGCCCATATGAAAAGCCTGTTACTTCCAACTTTAAACAAATGAGCACTACACAGAAACCTTTCTCTGGAATTCAGGTTTCTTCACCCTGAAAAAAAAAAAGAAAATATCTAGCTGACTGCCATGATTTTAAAAGAAAAAAATACTGCACACATTGGTGTAAGCCTCTTTTTGTTCCAATTGCAATAACTGCAGATTATAATTTCGTACCTCTTAGACAGATCTACTTTAGCCATTAAGGATACCTTTTCTGCATTTCAAGGAAGATGATGAGTCTATGTGCTTACACTCCCAAAATGAGTATTCCATTTTGACTGTTGCTGTCCTGTTCTCATCCATGACTCCTCTCAGGTCAGGGGTTAGTGGCTTGCACCTCCTCTTGTCAGACCTCAGATAATTTTTAAAGCTTGAGTGAACACACTGAAGAAAGCCATTGCTGCCTTCGAAGATTTCAAGGCATAATTGTAGTTATTGGTAACACAAATAAAACTCTTCCCTGAGCAATAGGGAAGAGACACTTGAGATTCGACAGCTAATAAAAGCTGCTTATTCAGCAAGCATTAAAATGCCTGAGTCAGACTAAAAGCAACTGCTACTTTTTTTTATTATTATTTTTTATTTTCTTCCTAACCCATCTTAGTGGAAGTGCATGGGAGAGCTGACTATGTGGGAAATGCTTTCTGCATCCAACTGTATCCAGAACAGCCTGCTCTCTTATGACTTAATTTTTAAATGTGAGAAATTTAGGATCTGACAGTGTTATAGGAACATGAACTTCCTCTAGTAGTTCTGAAGATGTGAAGCAAACATATGTATTTTTTTCATTTACTCAGTGTTTTAGCTTTACATAACAAAAGATGTTGACAACACCTGCTTAGATCAGCACAACTAGCAAAGTAGTGAAGCTTTACTGACAACAGAAATAACTTGGCAAATTTCACAAAACTATATTAACCTGCAGCACTAGATCAGTATCCCCATAATTTTGTCCATTTTTATATTTCTTTCAAAATTCATGCATGCCTTGCTAAGAGGTAAGAGTACCTGGGATCATGAATTTTTGCAAGCATGTAAAAATCAGTGATTTTTTTTCTTTAAAGTAGGGAAAAGTAATTTGAGGGGGATCTAACTCTAAATCTGAAAACAGGTGGTACAAAAGAATTGGAAAACAAATTGAAAAACATAAGGTGAAAGCAAATCCAATGAATTCTTATCAGTTCAGAAGAACAAGTCAGACTGAACATGCTTTCATATGTGCTTGAAATCGGAGTTAAAAATTGACTGTGGAAAAATGTATGTATCAGTGAAGGAGGAAAGAAAAATACATAGTCTTCTAAAATACATTTAGGGATTTTTGTCTCTAATTCCTTTCTCAGATATTTCTAGCCTAGAAAACATTAGGTGGGACTTTTTGTGGGAAGTAGGGTGGAGGAAGAAACAGAAGTGTTATAGCTGAACAACACTTCTTTCATTGTCTTTTTTCCCTTTAAATGTCTAAACTGTGCCAGTATTTTAACTCAGAATACCAATATACATTTTCTGGAACATATTATTTTGTTCTTTCAAGTCCTGTTTTGTGACAGATGTACCACATGTCATAGAAAAGAAATCCATGTATTCCAACCTTTAAACTGACATAGTCTCTGATTTGTCCCTGTGATGTCCACTGAGCCAGTGCTCGTATGTGTGACTACGACACTAAAAGCATCCCAGGACTCAAAAAATGTATGAGATTTTTCAGATGGAGTAGTTGCTAAGGAAGAATTCCTGGAAGACAGCAGCTATGCTGAATAACCTGTTCACTCTCCTTGCAATTTGGGTGTTAATAAGACACAAGAAAAACCTATTTTGTAAGAAGCAATGCAGGATTCAGAGACTCATAGAGTAGCTGGTGACAGAAGACAGGTCTGAAAATCACCCAGTCCAATCCCCTGCTCAGAGAAGGGTCATCTAGAGGAGGTTGCTCAGGGTCATGTCAAGTGAGATTTTGAACAGGTTTTAGAATGAAAATTCCACAATCTCTCTAAACAGATTGTTCCAGTGTTTGACCCCTGTCACACTAGAAAGTTTTTTTTATATTTAGATAAAATTTCATGTGTTTCATTTTGTGTCCGTTTCCAGTCAGTCCCTGGCCAGTGCTGGTGTATGGCACAATTCTTCACATGCAGAACTTGGCATTTGTCTTTGTTTAGCTAGAGGAGGTTTCCACTGGGCGATTTATCCAGCCTGCTGGGGCCCCTCTGAGTGTCAGTACAACAATCCGGTACATCAGCCAGATGATACCCAATTGTGTATCTTCTGTAAACTTGCTGAGGGTGCACTCTCCCCCATCAGCCAAGTGATGAATGAAGATGTCAGACAGTGCTGACCCCAGCACTGAACTTCAAGGTTCTTCCTCTCCCCAGGACTCCATCTAATCTCTTTTATTAACAGAGAATGGGGGGAAAAAAGGAAGAACCTAACAGAACTTACTCTACTAACTCAATACAAGAAACCATCTTAACTCAGACCTGGGAATGAAGAGGATCTTAAAAAAATGCGTCTGCTTGTTGTTTTTTTTTTCCTTTCATTTTTTCCATTCATGTGTCCTACTAAGGATGTGGAGAGTAATAAAAAAAAGCAGGTTTCCTTAATAACTGAGCATCCAACACTAGCTGTATCACTTGTAACTTGTTTCAGATGCTACAAATTTGCATCTTGTTTTTTCCTTGGAAAAATGAAGAAATGGGGGAATAAACATGGTTCTTGGAGAAAACATTTTGCGCAACCCACACTTAGTAGGTTAAACATAGAGCTCAGTCCATTGTCAGACACAGAAATGGGGTGGAAAGTAAATTAATTTCCATTTTAACAGGTAGGTTAATCTGAAGGCTATGTTTCCTCCTTCTGCCCACATTTCTGCAAGATTTAAGGGTTCATAAATTAGGACATGTGACACTCTCAGTTATACTGGGGCTCAGCATTCAGATTAATTCAGCTGGAGTTTCTACACCAGGCTTTTCCTTCTTCTCTCCGACTGATGAAATGTTTCAGCTTTAAATGAACTTGAAAGACTCAGATCAGAAACAGATGTAGGTTGTTTCATCCACTTACAGTACTTTGAATAATGCGATCAGATTGTGCAATCCCCTGTATCCTTCTAACAGTATAAAAACCAACCTGCAAAGTCAGGACACAGTTTTTCAGTACTAAAGTGACCTCTTTACAAACACCCACGTGGGCAAAACGCCCACACCTCTTTAACGTGTTTGACTTGACCTGTATGTCATTGAGTCATATTAACAACATGCTGATAGAATTAACAATTTTTGGAGAAGGTATGGTAACCTGAATGATTTGAGGTATAATTTCAAGTTTTGGTGACCCCTGCTGATAATTTGTATTGATCTATATTAGCCATGTTTATGTCTATTCTTAGGAACTGTGCTTAAACCAGATTTTTGTTAGGTCAGGGTGTCAGTCTTTCCCACGTAGGATAACTTTACTCTGGAAAACTCAGAAAATATAGTGAAGACCTATGTGATGGTTTGTTTGGTTTGTTTTTTTTCTTAAGGAGGGTAGAATATATTAAAAAATACAATGAAGTTTATATTAGGAATAGCAGTGACAGAGTTATTTCAAAACTTCACATCTAGTCCGTACCCCAGGAATTTTTGTGCCCAGTTCAAAATTGCTGTAATCAAGGAGAAAGCCATGGTCTACTGTAAGCAAGAAAGACAGGGAAGGAGTCTTGTAGGCCACTAAATAGCCTGGAAACACTGCACCAGCTTTTCATGCAGACAAAGTGACACATACAGGTGGGAAAAACAATCATTCTACATACAGTGGTGGACAAGGAAAAAAAAAATATATTGTAACATTTTTGTTGTATCCCTTGAGGAAAATTAAACACACATTTGTGATTAAATATAAAGAGATCTGATAAGCAATGGATTGGACAGAGCCTTACTGCCACAAGTGGTTCTGCAAGCAGGCTGCAAAGATGCAGCAAGAGCTGATTCCTCACATACACTTATCCAGGCACCAGTCCTGTGGGGGTTGGCATGAGGTGGGTCAGCCCAGCCTTGGATCCATGCCCCACTGCCAGGTTTGTTTACCAAAAGTGTCCCCTGAGCACTCATATTGCACAATTGTTACAAGACAATACTACAGCATTTCTTATCTCCTGTGCAAATTTCACTCCCTGGCAGAGAGTCCTTCTGTTCCTGGCATTCTTGCTTCCAGCTGCTTTAACTGCTTCTGCCGATGGGCCTTCTGCCTCTGTGCCAGCTCATGCCTTGGTCACAAATTACCGTTGCTGTTGGAATTTCCCCTTCAATTGAGGCAAAGACATCTGAGAAAAAGGGATCTGAGAAGCATAACAGGTATATGAAAATGTGAATTCAGACCACTGCAGTGGCCAAGAGTTGAACTGGACATTAAAAACAGCTTAAAAAACCTGGAGAGAAAAGCTGAGACATCCCAGTGCCACTTCTTACGTCTGGGATGCATCAGCTTCTTAAATAGTCCTTGCAGTGCTCATCTCTTCCCATTTGGAAATTTGCTAATTGCCACTGGCTTAAATTTAAATGTTTGAAATAAACTGATGAAGAAATTACACTCCCCTCTTGACCTGTATTTTTCCCCTTTTCTGTACATCAGTAAAACATTTTGGAAGATCTGTAAGGAGGCAGAAGTCAGGTACACAGTGGACCTCTAACCAGCTCAGATCAGAGCTGCACTGAGTATCACACACCACTGAAGTCCACAAAAAGGATGATTCAGAGGTGAAGGCAAGGAATTTTATGCTGAACAATTATGAAATAAAGCGCCAGTAGAAGAAATTCTTCCAAAGCTTCACTATTCACCTTTTTCTTTGTGCTCTGAAGCAGGAATATCTATATACCTTGTACATATACACTCCTGGTTACAGGAACTTGAAGTAAGTCTTTCTTCTTCCCAGCCCTGACCAGAGCCTGTCACTAACATCATTAATAAGATCAGAGTGATTTATCTGTACCTCACAACTATGCTTTTGCAAGCATATGTGAATGCTAAACAGCTTCTGACACTGGTGAACAGTGGTTAAGTGGTGACAAAAAACTTAAAAGAATTGAACTGGCAAATACATACGGATGAGACAGTTCCCTGACACCAAGGCAATTAATTAGAGGAGAGAGGCAAACAGCCCAGCCCACCCTCTTGTGGCACACCTCCTCACTTTCCTATAAACATATCAATATATATGTGTAAGTAGGTGTGCCTTTTTTTTACCTTTGACTCTCACTCATTTTTGTCACTGTTTATTCTACATTGACTTAAACTGGAAAACTCATTCTGAAAGATATTTCTGCTTATAACATTCAGCTTTTCTGAGGAAGGTAAAACAAAATAGAATGACCTGTCTTCTTGAAAATCAGAAGTAGGGGATATGGATGTGTAAGTAGAAGAGTGTTTCGGCTGGTGAAAATGTCAAAGCTTCCATATTAAAATTTTATGAAGGGTTTTTGTACCTTCACCTGTCAGGAACCTTGCTAGGAGGCTTTAGCACCTGTAGCATCCCAGTGCAAGGCAACATCTCACCCAAAGAGTTCCTCAGTGCAGAGTTAGGAGGAAATCAAAGACAAAATGTAAGAATAAATGTGGCAAACTGAAAACATTTCCTATTGTGGGCTTTGCCTTATAAATGTGCACCACATTTAGCATATTTTTTTCCTCCTCCCCTTGTGAGGATATGGGTAGGTGCTGTTAATCTCTTGCAGACTCAGTTTCACGGAACTGATAGGTTCATGTTTTCTGAGGCAGCAGGGGACTCTGCCTGAACACTTTCGTCAGCCTAGAGGTGTGTCTGCTAAGGTAAAATTAAGTGTGAAAAGAATAGACCGTCCTTCATGGCTCTCCAGCTGCAGTGCTGGTATCTGGTACAAGGGTTGGGCTGTGGCATCATGCTGGGCTTACATCTGTAGTCTAACATTTAAAGGTAACCCTTGTGACTTTTTAACATACCAGGGGGGCTACCTGTTGGGGATCAAGGACCTGAAATCAACTCCCTGCTGGCTGCTCTTCCCTCTTCAGTTCACCTCAGTACTCCAGTGGAGAGTCAGCCTTTATGTTTAATCTAGAAAGATCACTCTTGGAATTTTAATAATTAAATGATTCAAAAAGCTACAAAAACAGCTCAGAGAAAGTTGTTTTATGTGTCACACTGTTCTATGACTTTCATACAAGAAGGAAAGTGAGTAACAGTAATTACACTTTCATTGCTTCTAAGAGTGACTAGAGTTTTAATACCGACTTTACAGATTATATCATATCCCTGACAAGAACTTTGGCCTCTGGTGGTTATTTCTAATGTTATTTTATAATAATACCTGTGTTTTAACTGCAGATGGTGCTGGAGGACACACACTGGCTCCAGCTAGCCATGAATCAGTGAAACTGCAAGTGAGATAACCCAGATAAGAAACACCCTCTATTTAATAGGTATTAAAATTTGGGCAGGAGAAAAATCTCAAGAATGTTGTGTCCCACTCTCCTTGCTCCTCACTGTGAGGTAATTACTGCAGAAAAAAATTATTGCAATTGTATTTTAAATTTGATTTTCAAAGCCAAAGCTCAACAAAGAAATATGTTGAGATAGTTTTGTTTATTACAAGGCAAATCACTTTAACAAACTGATAAAATGAAGCTGTCACTTTTGGCATTGTTATAATGGTGAATCAAGTCACAAAGCCAAGCTACACTCTTAATCAGTTTTTCATACTGTCATGCAACTATTTGAAACATTACATGATGTCGGAGTGAGGCAGGAAAAAACCAATTTATAGGAACACAGAACTGCGATGAAGTCAGAGCAAATGGGAAATACACATTACAGGGTTCCAACACTTGTAACCTCATACTGTACTTGGAACTACATTATGGAGAAAAGAAAGCATAAAGCAGCCAGGTTAAAGTCTTGTTCAACATATGTTTTGACATATCCACATTGAGAATCATAGCTAAAAGAAAGTATGGGGTAAATTGTTCACAGGAATAATTAGTATACTTGGAGTTTAATTAATTATGCTCGGGGGTTTTAATTCATCTGTACTCTTGTGAAACATAAGGGGTTCCTTGTGCAGTAAAATTTTGTGAGAAAATTGCCGTTCATCTCCAGGTTCAGGAGTGCAATTCCAAAATCATAAAAGGAATAGACTACCTCCCCAACAAAAAAAAAAGCTAAGAAAACCCAACTTTTCTTTTTAAAAAAAAAAGATCTAACATTTTGTAGAAAGCTATCAGTGTTATTAAGTTGTGTCATATTTTGTGGTTTATTAGCAACACAGCATTAAAGTGACAGATTGCCTAGTAAAGAGAGCCATTATAGCCAGATACAGCCTTGGAACACTCCCTACCTGAACCACAGACAGAGGAGAATGGTACCATTCATTGTGGCTGGAGTTTTGAAAATACCAAATATCCAGTTGTATTGGAAATCAGCTCCAACTGTTTTGGAAACTCTGGTAATTACCGACCTGAGGAGGGAAATTCTGAAGATGATGAAAGCTAATCCCCTTGCAGTCCTGTAAAGAGTGGTCCAAAGTGAGGCCCTTCAAGCTTTCCAGGACTGCAGCGGACTGCAGCAGCATTCCCTCTGAGAGATAGGCTTGCAAAATTCAGAGGACTCTCACTGAGACAACGGGACCTGGGCTGATGCCCCCAATTCATGAGGCTCAGCTCTCACCCACTAAGAAACGCCAAGGCATTTGAGTTCAGTATTTCACTGACACTTAAGGGGAATTTTTAACAGTACCCTGGTAAATACTTTGTGTCCATGTGTGTGCGCACGTGTGAATGGATTCAAATACCCTCTAGCAAGTGTAGAATGAGTGTTACTATCTCAAATCTGTAATTAAGTCCTGTTATAATTGTAGTAAATCCTATTGAACCCCTTCGTACATTAGTCAATGATTAAGTGCTGCTAAACCCTCTTGCACCCTTACCTCTGAAAATAATTCTTAATTGATTCTAATCTGATTTTTCTTGTATGCTTCATCCATACAAAAGTAGTAAGTAGTAGATTAAACCTTGACATTGAATAGGTCATGCTTTTACAGGTTTGTATGAAATCTGCTTTTACTGATACATCTGCTGGAGATTTCTTTAAGTGACCTAAACCAGTCATTCATGACAAATTGGCATAGTCAGCCTAAATCAGGATTCTCAACAGACCTCCTTAACTTTGTTACGCAGAGGCACTGCCACCATTGTTGATGGGCTGGGCCCTGGCCAGTGGTGGATCTGTCTTGGAACTGGCTGGCAGTGGCTCTGACAGACATAGGAGAAGCTTCTGGCTTCTGGTAGGAATCTGCCTGTCTTTAATAATTTTTAAACTTTTTCAACCACATCTTGCATTATAAATGTGAAGCCATTTAAAGCATAGGTCAATTCTTAATGCTCTGGCTAGTCTGGATACTCAAGGGTTCATCAATATGGAAATAAAAAAGAAGGTAAAATACTAGAGGGCGAGATATGTTTTGTTGCTGTAGAGCCTGACCGCTTCTAACACAAATAGGAAAATAACTTCTGAGGTAAATTACGTGAACTGCAATTCACTATGCATGGAATTGGGCAGCAGATAGAAAGAAGTTCCAGTTCTGTGCTGTGAATCGTTGGACACCTATGGATTTGCAGGGCCATCAGACACATCCATCCATGCACACAATTCAGCCTTCCCTCTGGACAAACACCCTGCCATTAGACAGCCATAATTGGTTGGTTCCTGTTGTGCTTCAGCTTGAACTCTGAATTTAATTTCATGGCTTTCTCAGTCATTTGATGTTATTTGACCATCATTTTTCTGTTTCTTAATTGACTTCACCTTTAATGACAAAATTTAAAAGAAAATTAGGAAGATGGGTCTGTACCATTATCATACCACTCTATCAGAGGCCCTTTCAGACGCATTATCGCATCAGTAGAGGTGCTGAGATCTGGTGGTATCATTAAGCACAAAATGTATGAAGCTCTACTGTGATATTATGAATCTGCATCTTATTTTATTAAACTCTTAAAACTGTAACATCACCATTTTCCAGACATGACAACACAACCACGATAGAAATTAATTTACAAAACATTTGCAGGCACAGATCCTCAGCAAAACTGAGAAAATAGAAAAACAGAAGGGTGTTTACCTCCATTTACAGCCTAGTTACTTCTAGAAAAAGGACGGTTTTATCTGGACTTTTTGGCTTGTGAGAAGCCATTTGACATTTTCAGATATCTCTTATTTTCTGTTTGACATTTTCAGGCATCTCTTATTTTTTTGTGATGGGCAACCACAGATGAGACTGAATACTTACTGCTGACCTGAAAAGGTAAGGTTGTGTTGACAAAATATGCACTGTTTTCTTGAGTAAGTTTCCTTGGCTGTGAATTAAGTTGTGTTTTTTCTCATTCAGTAATTTCCAAAGCCCAGGAGAAGTTATCAGATCTTTACACAAAATATCTTTGCTTTTAACAGTTGCCAGTGCAAATACCAGAAGGGTTCCAAGTTTTGAAAACATTATGGATACGGGCACCTTGCAAAAATTAGGGTTATTTAGTCTAGAGAAAAAAAGACTGAGAGGAGACATGACAACAGTTGTTTAACACGCAAATACTTCCTAGAAAGAGAATGTAATAAACTATTCTTTATGTCAACTGAGGATACGACAAGGACCAATGGGCTTAAACTTTGATAAGAGCATTTTGGGCAACAAAGCTGGTGAAGTTTCTAGAGAGCAAGCATTATGAAAAGCAGCTGAGGGAGCTGGGGTTGTTTAGCCCAGAGAAAAGAGGCTCAGGGAACACCTCATCATTCTTCACATCTACCTGAAAGGAGGTTGTAGTGAGGTGGAGTTTGGCCTCTTCTCTCAGGTCACAAGCAATAAGACGAGAGGAAAAGGCCTCAAGTTGTCACCAGGGAGGTTTAGATTGGATGTTAGGAAAAGATTTCTTCACCGAAATGATTCCCAAGCACTGGAAGAGGCTGCCTGAGGAAGTGATGGAGGCCACCATCCCTGGAGGTATTTAAAAGTCACAGGTACGTGTGACACTCCTGGACATGGTTTAGTGGTAGACTTCGCAGTGCTGGCTTAACAGCTGGACTCAATTAAAAGTCTTTCCCCTTGTAAACAATACTATGAGAGAGTTTTAGGTTAAACTTTAGGAAAAGCTTCCTAATAACAGGAAAGGGAAGCGACAGATGAGGCTACCTGAGGAGGAGCCTCTATTAATAGAGGTGTTTTGAATGGCCTGATCAAATGTCTGCCGGAGATGGTTGATGTTTAACTGTACTCCGTGGTGAGATGTCTTTTCATGTCTTTTCTGGCTGAACTTTCTGTGATTATAAAGAGAAGAAGAGAGCAAGTTTTTTTAGTAAGCTTAACCAATTAACTGGATAACGATACCTGAGGTGTATATCATTGATCTTGGTTTAACACCAGCAAGTTGAAACAGCCATGCAGTTGCACAAACTCTTTTTCTGTTCTTGTTTCCTTTATGTTCTTTATTCAGGCTACCTGTGTACCTCTAATCTAGCTGTTAATGATCCACAGTGTCTGTTCTTCTCACTTTGACACATTTTGGCTGGAACTGCACTGTTTTACCCTTAACACTGGTTTCCCACCACAGAGTTAAATATTCTTGCAGTCTTTGATATTTTTGATACCCTGGTTCATTAATCTACTTTTTATTCATTCATTTCCTGGCCCAAGTGCAATTTAAAAAGAGCATATATTTTTCATGGTACATCTTTATTAGTGTCTCCTAGCAACACAACATCCTCTCAAACAGATGCTGATCATCTCTACAAAATCCACATAATCTCTGGAGTTACAGCGAACATCTCAGAACAAAAGCCTAAGTTGCTTCCTCATTTTCTCCACTAAGTCCACTCTTCTAGAAACATAAAGTATAAATGAAATCTTAAATAAAAACGTAGATTGTTGTTGTTTGACAAAAAGGATATTAAAGATGCATTCATGAAAAAATTCAAAGTTTTATCAGTCTATGTCTCAACCACTCATAACTCTAAACAGGAATACTCATAAACCGTAGGGATTTGTGAAAAAACGGAACTAAAATTAAGAAGGATTAGAATATGAGGATAAAAATCTCATAGTAAATCATACAGCATGATATATGGAGCTTAGGAACATCAGGCTGATATGAGGATGTATAGGACACCAGCCAAGACCCAGGAGCTAGTTCTTCAGCCACACGGACACAGGAACATTAATTATTATTCAGGAGTCTTTGTAGTCCAGAGATCCTCTCTAAGCTGTACTTTGGAGGTGCTCTCTGTTGAGGAATGCGTACAGATGCAAAGTGGGCCTGCTGATGCAGAGGTCTAATGGTTCAAAGTGGAGTAAAGAGTTGGCCACCTAAATCTGGTAGTATTTCTTTCTCCATGTGTTGTTTTTTTTCAGCTCATTACTGAAAGAAAAAAAGGTACTTTTTGTTACAATGTTACTAAATGTATAAACAGTACCATAAAAAAGAAAGTACTGTTCCCTCAAAGGGATTTTTTCTTGGTTTTAGGCAATTATGGCTTTTTCTACCCTTTATTTACTCATGGTGTGTCACTGTAGAGCCAGGAACTGAGAGATGCAGCAACATCAAATCCAGCAAAAGAATGAATTATTTATTAATTTTACAATCATTTTTATATAGTCTAGTTCCATAAAGCGATTGGACAATGTTCACACACCTCCTAGGGTGCTTGGTTCAGGCTCTATCACATCCACAGTAAAACATTTCTCAGTGTACCATAAACAGAACTTAGCAAAACACCAGATGTGAATATCGTCTGCATAAACTATCTTACTGTTTTCATATCCTGCGTGAGAAAGGAAAGGTTCTCAAAGAATTAATGCAAGAAGCTGGAAAATTCATCTGCTAGCAGCATTTCGGTATCCACAATGGTGGGCTTTTACTCTGAAGTATTCAGTGTGTAGATTCATATAAGGAGTCAAAGAAAAAGAGGTATTAAATCATCCCATCCATCCCCTTGAGAGGGCAGACCTGGCACTGTGGCAGCAGGAGACAGTGCCTATCACTCAGTGAAAGGCAAAGGAGCAGAGTAACAAGCCCCGGGCTCCTAGAGTCAGAGGGCAGCTGTTACATGGCCAGAAAAGGGCAGCCTGTCCCTCCTCCCAGCTTCCACTTCATCTGAAAGTGGGAATCCTCAGGCTTTGCTGTGCAGAGAGCCGCTGCTGCATCTTCTTGTGCTTCCTGAACAGTCATGACAAATTTCTGTTAGCAATGTAAGGCATGAACATGTATTTTTAATTCTTCACTTCTTCCCAAAGAACTGAAGTAGAATGAGAAACTTCCTTCTAATGCACCTGAGTGACAATCCAGGCTCCTTGACAGTTACAAGTCCTCAGTTCCAGGGGATTAAAGACACGATTTAACCATTAATGTTGGCACTAGACTGACACTCACCTTGCATCAGCCTTCCTAAATGCTGACACACTAATGTCTTCCAAGTCATGTACTTGCCCAATACACACACAAATGTCATATCAGCAGAGTTTGTCCACTGCATCTGTAATCCCAGACATCTCTTCAAGCAAACTTTCATTTTAATGCTTTTCATTTCCTCACCTGCATCTGAATTTTCTCGTACAATTACCTCTTAACACTCCTTTTTTATGTCTTTCAACCTTGTCCCAGTTCTATGGAGTTGATGAAAGAGAAATCATGTGACCTTTTCTGAAAGGATGGAGGCATGGAGAAAGGAAGAAGAAAGAGAATTTTCATAAAGCAATCACTTACTTTAAATCCAGTTATAAGAACTATGATTGATTACATCTCCCACTGCTGTTATTTTTATATCTAAGGGTTAATATCTGGAAAGGAAAGTGTGCGGTCATTTAAAAATTGCAGGCTCATGCTTCTACATCTAAAAGTTAGTGAGCCCCTGCTCAAAGGTGACGAATTCACCCTTAGGTGAGGCAGGGCTGCACTTGTCAAGCTTTCAAATACCTATCTTGCAGTGTGCAGCCCGCTCACTTAGTGTATGGGTACTTCTGTTCACTTTGCTCCAGGTTTCTTCAGCTTTCTTCTGTTCCTCTGCTTTTAGCCTCAGGCAGGATTTAGACTCAGTGTGCTGGGTGATGCACAGGACAGGGGCCACCATCCCAACACAAAATGTATGTAGCAGGTGTGTGAATAACCAGAAGGTGCTGCAGGGGAGAAGGGCCACAGCAGTTGTAGTACTTTTTTGGTCTTGTCACCAGATCAGCTCACACTGCCTGGAACATCCCTTATGCTCTTTAGCCAGGTTCTGCCTCTCTTACTCATTTTAAGTAGTCTCTGGACCTGCAGTCATGATTATTGTGTAGGACTGCAGGTGCTACCATAGAAAGGCAAGATGCAAGACAACAGACCAAAGGGTTGTCCTTGCTTTCAAGTGTCCTCATAGATAGGTTTCCCTCTTTATATCTGGCTGATATCACTGAGGAAAAAAACAGATTCAAACAAAAAACCAAAATCAAACCAAACCAAACAAAAAACAAAACAAAAGAAAACAAAAAAAAAAACCAACACAACAACCCAGCAACAAAAACAAAAGCAAAAGCAAAACAAAAACAAACTGGAACAAAGAAAAAACCACACCAAAAATCTCAGTGCAAATTTAAGTGAAATTCAGTGTAGGTTTTCTCCTTCTAACCACAGATCAGAGCTACAAAGGGTTATTTTGGGCCAAGTAAAGCTTAGGAGCTTTATTTGTCTCTGCCCAGCAAAGTCAATAGGATCTGTGCTTTGCTGTGATCAAGCCTATTTACTTGACAGTTTAGAATAAACCTAAAATCAATATCTTTATTGTGTCATGTGGAAATGTATATATTTGCTAGATAAAGCCTTGCAGTTACAGCAATGTGAGAGACATGAATACAGTGCCTCGAAATTTTGGGGCATTGGTTTTAAGAATAATATATTTTATATAGCAGAGGCACTACTGATAACAGAGAGACTCAACAAATGGACCATGCATTAAGAAGTCAAAAGTGTACCATCCTTAAATCGTGAAAAAGTGGGTATGGTGATTCTTCCAGATGAAGTTTTAATGAGACAAGCACAGTATTTGGGTATCAGAGGTTATCTGACCACTTAAAGTGATTATCTGACTCCCCACAATTATCACCTAATGTTCCTGAAACTACACAATGATTGTATCTGATCTTGCATTAATTCAGCCTGTGATAAGACTACTCCATGGTTATGGCATACTTTTAGCCTCATTTTGAACAACTTCTTTCTAATTCTAGCACAATTTCTAAATACAGTAACATTTTGACAGTGGTACATTTTCCCAAGGCTGAGAGCTATTCAAGGGTAACGAAACTTAAAGGTCAAATTTCTGTCTCACTGTGAATTCGAATTTCAGCTGTAACCAATTAACATTTAGATTTTCTGGCTGATTCCAAGTCTTACAAGCCACTGCTACCTCAGCCAGAACTGTTGAGCCAAAGAACAAAAATGGAATAATTTTCAAAAGGTATGCAAGCTGTGGGAGATTTTTTTTTTTTATTTCAGTGGGAGATTTTTTTTTTTAACAATTGTCTGTCAGATTAATCAGGAGAGAAAAGTGTAGCATCAAGTGCTCTGTATGTGCTGCGCTCTGCAGTTTGATGCCCCCTCTAAAGCAGAAAGAAGTCAATGCCTGGCTCACAGACAACAAGTTTCACAAACAGCAGTTTGTGGTGGCTTGTGTACAACTGCTCAAGCTGGGTTTGCTCTGCAGTGAGGCTCTGATTATAAACCAATTTCCAAACCTTAATTTGTGGGTTTCATCTCACGCACCTTTATGTAAGATTGACAGAGAAGTTGGAAAATCCCTATGTGTCCTTTCTTCACCAAGAGCTCCAGAGAAGAGAGGAGCCTCTGACAGGGGAGTGCTCACATCCCTTCTGACAGAGAGAAAGGAAAATAGATGGACACGTCTGAATCACAGATGTTTAGCCTGTCTTCAGGTCTGAACACAGTTGCATAGATTGTGGTATGCTTCCACATTTTCATGGTATCTCTGCCAAAAGAAAGCTATATCATAAAGTAAGAGAAAGTTTGTAATGAAAACACTGTATGGAAACACACGTCAGCTATCTCTGTGCAACTTCGGATTGTAAAGACAAGAGAAAGAGGAACAGAAGGTTTTATGTATTTCAAGTTTCAAGCGAAGGTGTGGGAAGGAATAAAGCTACTTAAGAGTCTCCTGTTAGCCAGATCAGTGTCCCATGCTGCACACACTTGGAGCTGAAGGGACAAAAGCTGCTGGAACAGCTGGTGGTGCAGGCAGGGGTTGAGACCTGGCAGCGTGAGGACTCCTACAACGTACAGTCAGAAAGGTGAGGAGTAACTAAAGCAAAAAGATCAGACTTGCTGACCAACTTGAATTAGGCCTTTCTATGCTATGAGATGTGAACCATAACTCAGCAGCAGCTGTTGCTGAATTCCTTTGCCCACAAATAAATGATGAGACCCATTTTGCTGGCAGAGTGTATTAGCTAACCATGCAAACAATAAGGAACTTGGAAGTTTAGATGTGATGAAAATTAACCAGTGGCAACTTCCATTATCACATTCACATATCACATATCACATGTTAGTGATAAGAGGGAAATAGCTAATTACATTGCAAGCATCTTCAGAATAAAAGTGGGTGACCTGAAAATGGAAATTATAACCTTGCAAACCGTGATGGTACAATGAAAGGTAAGACTGGCTCAGCCAGACTATTGATCATTAGTTGCTGAAAGTGGAGACATATGTTTTTAACTGCAGATGGACTTTTAGCTATGAATAAAGTGAAATCCAATTTAAGGTCAAAATCTAGAGACAAAGATCAGGATGGCAGGAAAATGTTGACATTCTTGACCTGCCAAAAGCCTTTTAACAGGCCTTTTCATTATTTAAAGAGCCCCTGTACAATATTTTAAGTTTCCCAGCTTTCTCAAATAGATCTGTTTTTCTTTCAAATGTGGGGGGATGAGTGGTTAATGAAAGCGTTCTAATGATAGTTATATCATGTATAACTGTCCATTAGATGCCTTGGACTCCTGGTAAAAATAATTATAGCAAATATGAATGATTCCACAATGTATCAAGCATGTGTGTATTGCATTGAGCAAAACTCAGTTCTCTCAAATTAACAAGCAAAAAATCCTACCCAACAGCCAAAACCCCAAACCAAAGAGTAAGAAAATAATATAAGCACTAAACCTGAAGAATAAAGAAAATAAAGGCAAAAATACATTATACTTAGGACACATAGCAATTTTAGGAAATCATACGACCAATGACAGAGAAGTATAATAAATATAAAAATGGTGAATAATACTTCTAAAAACTACAGAGCTAAAGCAGAATTCCCCTAAACTTAGAAATCTTTTCTGGAAGTTTGATGTACAGATAGTCCTTGAGGTCAGGTGTTTGCCCTGGACAGTACTGCTTTCCTATATTTAAGGCAGTTTCTTCTGCCAAAAATAGGAATGCCTAATCTGAGATTCTAGGCCAGACTGGACCTTTGGAGGCCAGGATATCTCTGAGAGGCTCTAAACTATGTGTTATCCACTGAATTTCAGTTAGTCAGCAATTGCTTAAAGATCAAGGAAGAGAGAATGTGGAAACAGTAAATGAAATTAGGTCAATCGCTGGAAAATGAGTATTTCTCTGTAAATATTCTCTAGTTAATAGAGATTAAGGACATATTGCAACCATTTAAAGGGCAAAAAGAAACTTCTTTATTAAAGATACAGATACCTATGTTCTAGCTCCATACTGGAAGGTGAAACTGAGGTTTTTTTAAACTGATTCGTCTCAGTCTTTTGTTTTGTGATACCCACTGGGAAAGGCACTAGACTAGGCATGCTTTTTATTTTCCTCTGAAACCATTTTCACTCCATAAAATTTCTTCCAGCTCCCATTTAAGATTCAAAAGATCCCCTTGGTACTGGCAAGGATTTAAAAAATGTAATGTCCCTAGAGATAATTTTTATTCAAGTGGTTGCAAAACTACTGCCTCTCCATGGATTTCACATAGAATGTTTCCAATACAACTAATCTACAGTATCTGACCTGAACAGCCCAAGCAATACCAGGGAAAACTTCATTCTTTCCTTATCAAGCTTCCAGAGCTTTTAGAGCTGACAGCAAATACGAAACTATGTTTCCTCTATCACTCTCAGAGATTTCAGGAAACAAATCTGTTTGGTTTGTATTCATACCTAAATACAAATCAGATCCCAAACCAACCATAACGTGAATTAGCAGAGTGACCTCAGTACAGTTACCAAGAAAGACACACTGGGAAAATAGGATGTGTTCTGGAAAGTTTCTGCTCTTTTACACCTGCTTTCTGAAATACATCTTTGAAACTTTATCAAAATATCATTAAATGTCACACTCCTAGAGGCAACACATATGATAGAGAAAGCTAGGTATAGAGATTAAAAAACAAAAGCAAATTTTTTTCTCTGGAAGACAATGTATATAGCTCAAATTTAGTTATAGGAAGTGATATTTATACTTTGTTTTTTTTTAGAAGAAATCAATCTCTTGTCCAGACTGTGACAATTGACTAAGGGAAAACTGAAGTGGTTAAGAGAATTTAAAAAAAAATGTTTGACTTAAAAACTTCTATAAAGAGTAAAAAACTACAGTCATATATTTCATTAAGCTGTGTATTCATTTGGAGTTACTTTGCCTAAGAAAAGATGGTTTGGCGGGTCAAGGAAAAAAGTTTTTATTAGATATGGCTAAGTTAGTAGAACTGTAATTTCAAAACAGTGAAGCATCTTTATCTGTACTGTTCTATTAAATCTGTACCCATGCAGTTTTATTACTTTAAAACTTACTGATTCGAGAAGATGTCACTGGAAGGGAAAAATTACAAAGAAACTATTCAGGAAAAAGAACTTCATAAACAATATTTATGCTTTCAAAAGGAGGCTGGAATATTTTAAGAGAGATTTGAGTTAAAATTAACCTTATCATGATGTAAAACGTCTACATTTTTTTCCCTGTAAATTTTCTGTAAGAGAAAAGTGAGCATTCAACATCAGGTTTCGACTGAAGAGTCTCTGATCTCCTTCTTTCCCCATTTTTGCAATGTCTAGGACCCCCATCAAGTATAAATCATAGTTACGTCAACGAAGGGAGACAACTGATGTCATTTTGTATTCTGTCAGATTGTGGTCCTTGGCTGACTACTTATGCCTTTTTTTCTCTCTTCAAATGTATTTATTTCTTCGGTGTGCTTCTTTTATTACATCATTGGTTCACATGGAGAACTGTAAAGGTCCCCATATTCATCATCATTTTCCAAACTAGCTTGCTGTAACAGCTGGAGTTGTATCCTGTCTCAGTAGCCCAGCATCTCGAATTACAAGAAAAAAAGTGTTTAAGGTACTTAACCTGAGAAAAAAAGACCAGTGGTGAGAGGAGAGTATGTAAGTTTTAGCACATATTATTCAAAAAAATTTAACCTCTAGAGTTTATCTTCATAACTGAAACTCTATTGTTATTAATAATCTTTCAATTCAAGTACAGAATGCAAGCCTTTCTTAAAAATTATATTTTTCATAAACTCTCTCTCTTTACTCTTTCACCTTCCTTTTTTAGTCTGAATCAGAATAAAACTAAAATCTGAAACATTTCATTGTGTCGGTGTCATAACTGTGTACTCCAGTCAGGTAGCTCATACAGGTAATCTCTTGTTTAAATCTTCCCAGAAATGTGGGAATGAATCGGCTGAATAATTGTACATACACCATCTTCTTCCTCTATCCTCTACTGCGTGACCTAACCCTAAGGTGCTTGCAGCCCACGAGGCAGCTCACTGTCCTGCCTCAAAGCCACAGCAGCAACAGTTTCAGTGTCTGGGATACAGAGCAGCAATGCTGGATGTCAAAGACTACTTTATTTTGAATTTAAGTTTGCATGGGAAAAAAAAAAGAGAGTAATTCAGAGCTGCTGGAAAGGGGGTGTCTGTGCATTACATATCCAGTGCTGCTCTGCAAACCGAACGGAGAAACCCTGCAAAAATGGGAAGGTATCAGAAAAGGGTGAATGGGGATACAATTGCCAGGCTGTCAAACTCCTTGAACATGCAAAAAACAGAACAGAATCATATGTGAAGAAATTCAAGGTAATATTCTTGAGGTAAGAAAAATAATCTCAATCATTGACAGTTACTAGGAAAGATGTACGCAGAAGCTTCTCAAAAGACTAAAACATAGGAAAAAAATAAACTTCTATCATTGCTAGACTTTAGAAAAGGTTAAAATCAATTCTGAGTTATTTATAGCGATCATGTTTCAAGTACAACTGTGAAAAGGAGATTTTTACCACAAAGAACTGGGACAAAGCCCAGCGCTGCTTTAGACATCCAAAGTGACAGACCTTTTCTGATACAGTCAGCTATTGCTACCTGTGAGGTACAGATGCACCGTGTTTTGTGGCCCGAGCAAGAACACAGTTTGTGTTTCCATCTTCTACACCTGAGGCAGAAATGAGGAGGGCAGTGTTATGGTGGCAGATGTCTTCCTCCATGGTACTCCGATGAGGTGACAAGTTCTTACAGAAAACCTGCTCTAGCATGGGCTCCTCTCTTCACAGGTTTGCATGTCCTGCCAGAAGCCTGCTCCAGCATGGACTGTTGTGCTTAACCACTGCTTCATCTAAGTGGGTAGGTCCTGGTGGAGGAAGGGTACAGGTCTATTCTCAAAGCTGTTTTCCATTTTCAGTAGAGTACCCACATTTTTCTGCTCATTTATTCCAAGCAAGCCACAGCAAAGAAACAGAAGTTGTGTACACATGCCATGTACACACTAGATCAGCATCTGGTCCAGCTCTTTGGATGACTTACCTTTGCTCTTCTCCTTGTACACGGAGGCACAAGGTCAGTCTCGGGACACGGCTGTTCTCCCGCAGTCTGTGGGAGTCTCATAAACACATAGGAGGTTATTTTGTCTGAAGCTGTTTCATTGGGCAGTTGAGAATGAGCCTAGTCCAGACTCTTTCAAACACAACTGTACATTTTTGCATAAGAGTGTGGTCTTCAGGTGGGCCTTAAAGGGGACAGCAGAGCAGTGTGTCTCCCAGAAATTCTAGGCACTGGCGTGGATGACGTTTTTGGTTTTTTTCACACAGATGCTGAAGAGGTTACATTGCTGCCAGGCCAAGGCAGGAACCCACACTGCAGGCCAGGAGTATATGAGGTGGAAACGGACCTGAAAGTCATGTTAAAGAGGTGGTAATGAGTCAGTGCAACATGCAGTGGGATAGGAGCTGGGCCAGAATCTGCTTCAAGGGTTGAGCACTGCAGTGGGGCCCTGGGCAGCACCTGTGAGCCTGCAGCCCACAGCTGGAAGCCAGGGATGCCTCCCTGGGTCAAATACACACACTTCAGGAGGGCTGGCTGATATAAGCTGTTTACTTCTCCTCTCATCGGTAAACAAGTGACAACAAAAGTGCCTTACATAACTAAGATAATAAACTTACATTCACTTTTCCTAACAGCTAATACTTCTTAAACCTCTTACTGCTCTTGTCTGTTTCTTCCAGACTCTTCAGTTTATCATCCATTATGCAAGGTGCCCACACCAGGCAGACTAACATCACCTGCATCCTCCCCACAACCAAATAGAGCAGAATAATTACCTCCAATGTCTCGCATATGACACTGCTATTAATACTTCCCAGAATCTGATTTTCTTTTCTGGCAAGTGTGTCGTATCATTGACTCCTATTGGGTCTGACTCATCGTTTAGTCATGTTCAATTAGCTATTCCAATCAGAGTGATTTTAAGCAACCTAATCAAAAGACTGGAGCAGCTCCTTCTAGAAAAAGCCTATTCTGAAAAAAAAAAAAAAGGAATTAACTAGTCAATTATTTCACAGTATTTTATTACTTTGCCATTCTATTATTAAAGAAAATAAAGTTACATTTGTCCACCAAGTCTGAAGAAATTGATTTTATGAAGGATTTTCACTCTGTTAACTGTCCAGTCTTGGGAGCATGGATTACTTCTGAAAGGTCTGCAAAATGTAGCTTAAAAAGGAAAGCCTGTTTTCAGTAAGACTAGCTTCACTGCATGAGTGTGCATCTTTTCAGGCAGCATATATTGAATGACCAGCTAAAAATGACTGAAACTGTTGCTTTGAGTAAATTGCTGAGTATGTTTACTACGTGATTCATATGTTCTAGCTAATCACTGTCACTCAAATCATCATGTTTTCCTCTTAAGACAATGAAACACGCATGGAAAAAATTTCAAAGGCAGCTATCAAGTCTGCTGGGCTGTAGTGAAGAGTGCCTCTATATATGTAATATACATATTTAAAGAAGAGCAACAGCATACTCACCAACTTGCTTGTATCGATGAAGAGCTTTATAGATGCAGGAGGTACTGGTATAGCTTGGGAAAGACAACACAAATTGTTTAAAGTCTGCTCTGGATGAGTTGCTAACTAAGGTAAATGATCCCTTTATCATCTCCTTTACCACAATCACACTTCTCATTTGCAGTAGTATTTATAATGAAAATAGATGAAGAAAATCATAGAATGATTTGGGTTGGAATGGACCTCATAATCATCTAGTTCTAACCCCCCCTGCCATGGACAGGGACACCTTCCACTAGACCAGGTTGCTCCGAGCTCCAGCCAACCTGGCCTTGAACACTTCCAGGGATGGGGCATCCACAGATTTTCTGAGCAACCTGTTCCAATACCTCACTACTCTCCAAGTAAAAAATTTCTTCCTATCATCCAGTCGGTTCCCCCCCTCCTATCACTATTTGCCTGTGTAAGAATTTGCTCCCCCAAGTACTGAAAAGCTGACATAAGGTCTCCCAGGAGCCATCTCTTTTCCAGGGTGAACAACTCCAGCTCTCTCAGACTATTTTTGTAGGAGAGGGACTCCGTCCTTCTGCTCATCTTGGTGTAGATGATGAAGGGGAAGATTGTCTACACAAATGAATAAATAACAACCCTGAAACAGTAAAGGCTGAAATGTAGAAAAATGTCAGGACAATCAATATCTAATTAACATCTCTACAATAGATATAGTATAGGAGAAGCTTCTGACACGTATTACCTACCGATGCAACTTTAGCAGTTGAGTTAGCATAAACACTTCACCTAAGGAACGTAGGCTAAATACAAAGTGAATTGTGTGAAAATGAGGATAAAAAGAAGATTAAAATGGGGCAAAGTCTTGTATTTTCAGCTCTAAACATTGAGCCAGATTAATTACTTTCGAGAGAGACTGAAGAGAGGATAAGGTAAGCAAACTTGCAGGCAAAATCCGGGTTTCCTTCTGCATAAATTATACCTTCGAATTCCAGATTTTCTCCTGGGCATATTAATTTACAAAGTGGAACTGGAAAGGCAGCAAGAAATAGATATTTAATGAAGAAATGCTGTTTTGTCTGTTAAGACTCTACGTTATTAAGTTGTGCTGTTTTCTGGGACGGTTGTGTTAGGCTTTGTCTTTCAAGTATCAAAAATCACTAGGTGTGAGTTTTTAATTGTGAGTATTACTATTATTCATTATATTTCATTACTGGAAAGCTCTAGTTATATAACCCCAGTGGGATGTGGCAAATTGAACGGAAATCATGCAGTTTTGCACAATATACCACTACAGCTTAATTGATATACACAAAACACTCCCACACTAACTGAAGTAAGCGGAAACATTCCTAGTTATTTCACTGGCCAGTGGAGAAGTCACAAAAAAAGTGCTAGAAAAACAAGAAAATGTAAATGGTTATTCTCTTGCGCCTACATATGAGGGTTTGGGATGCTGTCACATGTAAAGATTTGGTGACCAAAGTGCTCGAAAGCCTGCCTGCATTTCCCAAAACCTAAATTACGCTGGTTTTTTTGCTTAGTGAAAGATCAGGTTTGTACATGGTATTGTCACACTAGTTTCAACTTCAGGAACAGAAAACAAAATTTTGCTTCAAGTTTGGCTCTGAATTAAGGCTTAATATAGACACACTCTTAGGTGTTACTGGGGTTACTACTCTTACAGTAGTAAACTTGCACCTGTCTTTACTTTGTTTGCTCAGTTTTCCACCCATCTCTCAAAGATGCACCTGCTTGTTTACTCACACCAAACAGCATCATTGCTCCATAATTTTTGCAGTCTCTTCTCACAGGAAATGGGTAAGAAGAGTATATACAGACCAGGCATATACAAAGTAAGGTGGTTTTAAAATACAACCAGAGGGGAAAAAGTGCTTTTTGAAATTAGAACCTCATTTTGAAATTTTTGCTACTGTAAGGGTTACATATTGTAGCTGGTCTGGACATGCTGGAGAGAAATTCTGTGCTCTTGCAGGTTCAAGTTCAGTGCTAGGGTAATGTGGCAACACTAAGCCTCCGGAGCTTCAACTTCTTTCACGCAATAAACTTTTTTTTTTAATAGTCTTGCTTTCCTCTTTTCACATTGTGGATTTTTAATCAACCACTTTTGGGATGTTCCCATGGCCAGCTGCTCTTTGTGCAATCTCTTATTTGTTGCTAACTGGAAGTGACTTTTACGAATCCTAGCTAACTTCTGGCTAGGTTATTTTTTGACCTTTTTTACTCTATTGTTTAATAGTTACTTTCCTTGAAATCCAAAATCCTTACACTGCTGTTTCTTCTGCAATAAGGGATTACCATATTGCATTCATATAGCTCCCGGTCCTTGCTTAAATTTTTTTTTTCCTTAATGAGAAAAAAAAATCTGGAATATATTCTCCTTTAATTGGATTTTACCCTCTGATTATGCCATCATCTTCCTACTACGAGTCCATGTCTAAAGAAAATTACATAGAAAAATGTCAAGTCTATCAGCATGAGAAACTTCAGCATTTAGCAATCGGTTCAGATATTCAGATAATTCACCCCCAAACATCCTCAGCTGCTGCTGCCTTTTTCCACACTTTTTAAAGATATTTAGAACTGCAATTTAAGAGCATCCAGAAGAACAAGAAAAATATATCTGCATCCCCATCTGCACTTATGGCAATAGGTAAAGCAAAAGGAATATACAATTTAGAGCAGAATTTGTGACCAAGCAGATAATTCAGAGTAATTCATTGTATTAATTCAGCTCTTGCAGCACATTCAAAAGCACAACCTAACTGTCACATCCTTCAGTTGTTCACATTTTGCAGACATAATATATAATTACCCAGATACATTTCAGCAGCATTGCTTATTTCAAGATTGATCAGACCAGTCATATAAAAGCACTTTTGTTCTACAAAAGCATGAGTGCTACAGGAATTCCAGTGCAAATTCTTGCAGTTGAAAAAAATTAAAAACATATGGGTAATCTCAGGTTAATTTATGTCTTTCAAACACCATCTTTCATAAGCATTTTGTACCTCATATAGTCTGTCACACCACAGTTTCTGAACTTGAGAACGTGGTATTCCAGTGAAGTTGATGCTACATTTTGAACAAGTTGCTTTTTACAGTAGTTGTCTCTAGTCCTTACTATGCACCACTGATGATCATGATGTTTAGGACATTTTTTGATGCATGCAGATGAACTCACTGATGCAACACATAACCCATTTAATACGTGTGTTTTCCTGCCTTGCATGCATTGCCAGCATACTGGTAACACACTAAAGAAGGCCACTTACGCAAACAAACCTGGGAGGCCTAAAAGTATCAATTAGTAGCATCCCATTATCCCAAACTTTTGAAAGAAAATAGGCTTTTTTGTGACTTGCCTTAAACTGTGCTCATTACAAGTTATTAGTATTATTTTAATTACATGAATGGCCTTTTCTTTAAAAATTCCCTCCACTTTTAAATAGCGAAGCTACAGGAAGATGCCAGTGTTGATTGATTGGAAGTGTTTATAGTAGAGTCCAGCAGGATCACTTATTGCAGTAGTTACACAACACAGCAGGCAATGCACTCAAGCAGTAAATACAACCCCAAAACCCTGCTGGGGAAATGAACCTTTACCTGGAATAGCTCAGATTGTCCATTCTCAGTAGTGCACTATTAGCTTTTATCATCTCTTTAGCTGTCTTACCAGCAAAGTTTTTAGTCTGTTGAAAAAATATCAGCATACATATATATATACGTGTGTGTGTGTGCATGTAAAAAATTTCATTTTATTTTAAATCTTTTGTGCAAAGTGATGCTACAACATCTAGAAGTTTTAGCCCAGATCTAAAGAATTCTGATTATAGTTGAAGAATTCTGTAGACTGATTTCGAGTGCACTCATTTAAGCTATTGACTGCAATTATGTCCTTTGGTATTACGTGTCCTCAGATCACGTATTTATAAACATAGTAGCTCTCAGCAACCAGAAAAGAACCCCCGTGGTTGGAACGTGGGGATGTGCCACACCAGTGTTTAAAATTAGGAAAAAGGAGGGTTCTGGGAACTAGCAACCAGTCAGCCTCACTGCCATGCCCAGTAAGATCACAGAACAGATCCTCTCAGAAGATAGGTGGAAAGACATTGAAGATGGGGAGGTAATTAGACAGCCAACATGGTTTCACCAAGAACAAATTGTTCCCAAACAAACTTATGGCTTCCTATGATAGAGTGACTGCATCAGTGGACAGAGAAGAGCTGTGGATGTTATCTACCTGGACTTCAGTAAGGCTTTCGACACAGTCCCTCCTAGCATTCTCGCCAGTAAATTGGACATACAAGGGTCTGATAGATGGACTGTTAGATGGATAAAAAATTGGCTGGATGGTCACATCCAAAGATTTACAGCCAGTGGTTCAACATCCAAGTGGAAACCACTAATAAATGATGTCTTTCAAAAGTCCCTACTGGGACAAATATTATTTAAGAAGTTCATCAGTGCCATAGCGGGGTTGAGTGCCCCTTCAGCAAGGCTGCATATGACCCCAAGCAAAGTGGCGCAGTTGATTCACAATCTGGCTGCTCCAGCACGGGCTTTCCACACAGTCACAGCCTCCTTCAGGCATTCACCTGTGCTGATGTGGGGTCCTGCAGCCACTGCAGGTGGATATCTGGCTTCCACCATGGATCTCCATGGGCTGTAAGGGGACATTCTGCCTCATCATGATCTTCACCATGGGCTGCAGAGGAATCTTCACTCTGGCACCTGAAGCACCTCCTCCTCCTTCTCCACTGGCCTTGGTGTCTGCAGGGCTGTTTCTCTCACATATTCTCACTCTTCTCTCCCTCAACCCCCTTCCATTCTGAAGTCTGTTATTCCAGTGGTGCTACCAGCATCACTGATTGACTTGGCCTTGGCCAGGGGCTTGGTCTGTCCTGGAGCCACCTGGCATTGGCTCTATCTGACACAGAAGAAGTTCTTGGCAGCTTCTTTGGTCCCCTGCAACCAAAAACATGTCATACAAACCAAATACACAACTATCTAAATATCTCCAAATATGAAAGTGTCCTATGTTGAACTCACTGGAATATGACACATATTTACAAGCTTAAAATAAATCATGCAGCATCCACAGAAAGAAATGCTTATTTTTTTTAGGAAAAACATATTTTTAAGCATTAGAAGATATTTTCAGTGTAAAATTCTCATATCCTGGCTGAAAGCAAGAGCTTGGGCAGAAGCATGAATTAGGGAGAAATAGTTTCTCAACAACGCTGCTATTGAACCGCTTCCTTAGGTTTCCCCAAGAACATGGAGACAAGCCTCCACTGTACACATTCCAGGAAGATGTGTGCCTATGGGCCACCCAGGTCCCTGTACCTTTGCAGGGAATTGATGCTATATGGCCGGATTTACAGGACAAGGACTAGTGCTGCCAATAAGCTTGATCATGTGAAGGGTACCCCATTTCACTGCTTTATCTTGGAAACAGTTTAAGAAAAAAGTGAAACTGGTGGGCTAGAGCAAGGGCCAGTGGAGGAAAGAGAGTTCGTCCTCTCAGCGGTGAGTACAGGCTGCAGGCTGTATTTGCTGGGGTCTCTAGACTAGAAAGCAATCTGATTATTTGACTGCTGAAGGCAAAAGAGAGAGTCAGTTCACTTCATGCCTGAAGGACTCCACAGATCCAGCTCCTAGTCCAAAAAATTGTTTCTCTGCCAGTGGCAAAAAGTGAGGAAGGATGCTAACAGCAAAAGGTTTGAAAGAGAGTCTTCTGATGATGATCTTCCTCTGCAAATACTTAGGCGAATAGCCATAGGTCCCTTGAATGGCCATAGGGCCTGCAAATCCAAATATGTATCACCCTCAGTGGTCTCTGAAACTGACATCACTGGTCCTTTATAGAGCCTTCAAGCCCCTTCCTATGGGTCCATGGTGTTTGGGCACCTATTGTCCCCTAAATCCAGTCAGTTCTGCTGGGTCCTGCTGGATAGGCTTTGACGGGTCGGAGCAGGAAGGCAGGTTCCGCTGAAGTTCCCTCTAACTTGAGTGAATTCTCAAAGGGGGTCCATGGGGCACCTTCCAACCTGTTTGCTGCCCCTGGCAGCCCAACAGCAGAGTTTAGCCACACTTGGTGGCCTCCTGCCCTCTCATGGTCTCACGTAGGCCAGGTTCTCCTTCGGGTGGGTTGCTTCCATAGCTGCCTGGCAAGACAAATACGCAGTTTGAGGAAGTGGCATTCAGTGCCTCTTCTCAGCACACGCAGTAAGTTCGTGGTAAGGGTCATCCCACTAGGGAAGATGTTCTCAGCCGTGGTGAGCTGGGTTCTCCTCTGTGTCCACAGTGTCACTCATTGCTTGTTTTGGAGTCAGAAGGCTTTTCCCCCTGGTGGGCAGGGAGGTGTCTGTTGCCTTCCCTCCATCCCCTGGGCCTGGAGCAGGTGTTTGATGGGATGAATCATGAATCATAACTCTTGCATAATGTTTCTGGCCTCAGCCATCCTCCAAGAAATTCCTTCAGGCTCTTGTCCCCGATGCAGAAAGCCCAGCTGGGTTCAACCAGGTTATGCCTAAGCCTTTGTAGGGCTTTCGACGTCTTCTTCGGTCCTTCTACTGCTACCAGATAGATAGGACCTCAGGTAGATAGGTAGACCAGGCCTCATACAAGCTTCTAACTACATCTTTCTTCTTCCTTGTTTCTCTCTGCTCTCCTTGTGGGATTCAGAAACACTAATCCATGTCTCTTCGGACCTCCTCAAGGTCATTCCACTAGTCTTTTGTCTGTAAGTAACTTCAGTGTGAAATAATCCTTTCACAATTTCCTCCTTTTTAATCTGCTTTTTCAATCTTTTTCTTTTTTTACTGGTTCATTTTAAGAACTGTTTTCATTCATCATTCTGTGCTATGTGCTAGGTCTGCTCCTTAGCTCCCAAAATCAAGGAGAGCCTTCTGTTTCAACCTATCATCTCTATGAAGAAATCAGCAATGACAATGTCTAGCTTAGAGAAAAGACATCTCTAACAGATCTGTAGAGGACAAAGCTTGCCATTAGAAACCTTTGTAGCTTTTGTCAATCAGAGGTCTAGAGACTACTGCAGACAGTGATTTCCTCTACCTGGTTGTGTTTCACACCCACTTACAAAAACATCCTCCATAAATTTGTCTGCTCTCTTTATGAATCTATGTAAATTTTAGGCTGACCGCTGTTCTTTGACAACAATCTCTGTAATTTAGCAATATGTTCTATGAAAACACTTTTGGTTTTGACCTTATAACATCACTGCCATTCACTGAGTTCCACTGCTGTGATGAATAAACATTACCTATTCACCTTTTCTATAACATAAAAGATTTTATAGACTTCCAAGCTGCACTGGGCTCACTGTTTTCCTACAGAAACCATTCTATATATTTTTATTGCACTGGGCCAAATCCAACACTTCCTCTCTTATTGCTTATGCATCTTAGGATGCATGAATTCTGGGTAAATGTAGCACATATGATGCAGGGCCAGAAAGAACCTGTCTTCTATGGGTATCAGACATTTCATGAATCTTCACTTGCCCAGAAAGGGTCTCCTTCTTCACTCCTTCTTGCATTTCAAGAGTGCTTGTCTGCTGTCATTAATTTGGGTTCTATTTTTCCCTCTAGTTTTTTTCCAGTTACAGTTTTTTCTTTAATTTTCTAATGCCCTTTTTACATCTTCTGAGTAAAACATGAAAGATAAAATTTTAAAAGTGTTTTTTTCTGGTCAGTGTCTTAGGGAAGGAGTTTTGAATAAATGGCCTGGCAACTCTAGTAATTATTATGAGACCATCTGCTGGTAAACATATATATAGATTCACCCTGGATAACTGGCCAGTAGCAAAGAGATAGGGATAACCTTTCCAAGTGTTAGACACCAAATGGATAACCAAAGGGAGCGGGGTGTGGATATTTAGCTACTAGTCAAGTAATGTGATTCCTCATCATCTTGTGTTTTATTAGAATAATTTAAAATTTGATTACCTGTTGGAAGCTCAGAGTAAAGTCTATCGTATTTATTGCCAGACTTTACTTCTCCTGGTTAGGATTGCTTTAGCCTACAATGATAATTTATGACAGCAATAATGCTATTGCCCAGGTCTGAGGGAACTGTTTGGCTTCTTCAGACGAGAGGCCCAGAGTTTTAAATTTCCATTTTAAATTTAGTATCATGTTCCAGAAAGCATACAAAGGAGAACACTTCGTAAATCCATACTTACATATATGACAGAATAAGCTGAGTGACAATTCTTAAGTCATCCTTTAGTCTATGAACTCTTCTAAAACAGAAAACTATTTTTTCAGAAATAAAAACTACAAATACGTTAGTAAAAGAGCAAAATGCTTGAATTTTCATACCAAATTTCCATTAGCATTTGATGTCCTATAAAAGTGCTTAATGGCCTCTTGAACACTGTACTAATTTGAGTCCATTAGTGTAATAGGCAGGGATTAAAAGCAGAAACAAAGAGCTCATTAGCCATGAAAGTTAAACACATCTGTTCGTATTCCATCATTAAAATGACAAATATTTAATCATAAAGAAACATAGATCTTAGTACAGGAAGATTCAGTATAAAATCAACTCAACGTAATGTTCTGCCAAACTTACATACTGCTCCAAGGAGGAATTTTATAGCAGCTTCCATCTTAGATGCCAAGCAAAAGTCCTAGTACAGTTTCACCTAGTGGATACCACAAAGGAGCCACAGAGGTCTGCAGTGCTTCAGAAATGAAACCATAAGTTCAGAAGAGTCCATTAGGCCAGTGCATCTTCTTACTGTGCTGACAAACTAAGAAAAAGCTGATGTCCCATTTACAGTCCCTGAAGCCACAAGCTGTTTGTCCACAGCATAAGATATTGATGTGCTTGTGATGTTGAGGAGCCTATTCCACTGACCTAACCTCTGGGATCAGCAGCTTCTAAACTGATTCTTTCAGCTTGGGACAACAGTCCATCCCAGCCTCAGTGAAACCCAAAACTTCCACGGCAATGAAACACCAAAAAATTCTCTTTATTTTGCTGTTCCTTGAGGATGGTGTACTCAGTGCTCATCCTTTCACCTTGGAACTACATGTACATGGATGAGGTTGTAGAAAACAATAAGTGAAGGCTTCTGTAAAAAACTGAGATTTGTGCTTCATCTCAAAACTGCATTCAGTGCTACAAAATGAAAAAAAAATAAAACGTCTTATCAGGTCCTCTCTAAAGCTAGTGCTTAGTCCTTCTTCAATCCAAATTTTTGTTTCAGCATGTGTCACAGCAACTTCTGCTGAGAGTCCAAGCAACATCTTAGCATCACTTCACAGAATCAGCTCTTTTATGGTTTACAGTTTCTCAGTCATTAGTCATTCAGTCCAGAGTCTTAACTGCTCTGTTTTCCCTTCAGTCTTCTTCCTACAGCTATTTATAAAACTTTTTTAACCCTCTTCCTCCATCCATGTTTCCTGTTGTCTAGTGGGAATCTGTATTTAATAGGATAAATCACTTATTAATTAATTACTAATCAACTAATATATAGACAATTATTAAATCCTAGAAATGGATATTTCTGTTTATTTTCCCTGTAAACTTTGGAGCTGAACTCCATTCATCTCCCACTCCTTGGCAGCTTTAGTGAATTTAATCTTTTATTGTAAATAAAGAAGACCAGCAGGTTGTCAGGGGTGCATTAATTAAGAATACAACATTGTCAAGGCTGTTAAAATCACAGGTTAAGCAAATACTTTGTGAAGTCCTTAACGTAATTTTAATCCATGACCACATTAGCAGGACACCAGCCTTGAGACATAGACTTAAAAAAAGTTTCTGAAAGCTTGGAACTCTCTCGTATTTCATTTCTTTACCTTTACATGCCAGCAATATTAAGGGACCCTTACAGAATGGGAGAGTCATTTTCATTAAAATTAGTCTGAAAACTAAATTTATTCATTCTAATCTAAATTCTGAAGGACTTTTCCAAGTGCACCAGGTGCTTTGCACATGTCAAAGAGTGCGATAGAATAAAACCTGTTTATTGTACTTAGCTTAAAGCAATCACTCCTCGATTCGTAATACGTGACCAGCTGTACCTTTCAAGCCTGAGTGCATGAAACACAGCTCATCGCTCAGATGGGCAACAAAGTTCAACACTGGAAACCTTCTGCCCTTGTCCTCCTGGGTGAAGTGTCATCCACAGCATGGGAATTCATCTGTCCACAGTAGAGAGTAATCCTCACTTTTAAAGCAATGCCTCTCTCTTAATGAAGTAGGTATATGAAAAAGTGCCCTTTTGTCTTCACTGAATCTATAATGAGCTCACAGTCTCTCACTGAGGAGCAGGAATCTCTTCATTAGATGCCCGAAGCTTCATTTCCAGCTGAGTGGTGACAGTTGTCCTGACCTCCTTTCCTTGGGCAGCATCCCTTTGGAAAGAGGTAATTGCCTGACATTGGTTTGCCTGTTGATTAAAGATGCTTAGAGAGAAGTACCATCCATGTTAAACAGCCTAGTCATTCTGTTAGCTGATGGAATGAGCAATGAGGATTAAAAAAATGCTATTAAAAGGGTTGATGTACCTCCATTTTAAAACACATTGTGACTAAGAATTGTGTTTGATAAACAATGAGAATTTCAACCTTTACAAAGCTCACGAGGAATAGCAGTCCCTTGATCGTTTTTGTCTGCTCTTCTGGCTATCTCTGGTCACCCTTGCTCTCAGATACACTTTCTACATGGAATATCTTGTTTCTGGAAACAAAAAGCGTCTGAAATCTTATTAGATTATGTTTACATGAATTTTCCAGTCCAGTAATGCATATCCAAGTACCTTGGATAATTCAGGTAAGTGTCCATGCTAAAATCTAAATTAAAACAAAACTAAAATTGCTTTGAAGGGTTATCTATCATTAGACAGATATGTAACCAAAAGAAATAACATAGAAAGCCATAATAAATACAAATATCCAGTGTTCTTTTCATTATATTTCTGTTCTTTTTAGCCAGACAACTCTGGAGTAGTCTGACATGCAACATCTGTATTATTTTCTATCATCTCTCCTTAAAGAATGTCAAAACCACAAAAAGGCTAACAGCTGAAACCACAGAAGGTGAACGTCTCTTGGGAACAGATTTACGTATTTTTTTTCTTCTCTTTAAAATACAAATCCTCCAGGCCCTCTTCCAACACTGAGGAAGGCTTCATTTATGATTTTAAAAGACCTGTCCCTTTAGAAACAAAACGATACATTGATATGGAGGATGGGACCCAAAGGCATGTTGTGGTACAATCTCAGTTATTGTAAAATCATAGAATCATAGAAAAGTTAAAGTTGGAAGGGACCTCTAAGATCATCTAGATCCAATCTCTTTGCCATGGGCAGGGACACCTTCCACTAGACCAGGTTGCTCAGAGTTCCATCCAACCTGGCCTTGAACAATTCCAGGGATGGGGCATCACAGCTTCTCTGGGAAACCTGTCCCAGTGTCACACCACCCTCAGAGTGAAGGATTTCTTCCTAATACCTAAACCTGTCTTCCTTCAGTTTAAAGACATTCCCCTTTGTCCTATCACTCCATGCTCTTACAAAACTCTTCATCTATTTTGTAGGCCCCTTTCAAGTACTGGAAAGCTGCCCTAAGGTCACCTTGAAGCCTTCTCTCCAGACTGAATAGCTCCAGCTCCCTCAGACTGTCTTCATAGGAAAGGTGCTCCAAACCTCTGACCCTCTGGACTCAATCCTTTCTATGCTGGGGATCCCAGAACAGAGCAGCACTCCGACATCTCTCTAAATAGCCTCTCCGAAACTCCTCAAATCTAGCTTGAAAGCAACTGTATAGGTGCTTCTACCACCCTGCTTGAACATAATTCAAGAATTTCACTCCACTGCTGACTAGAGATCTCCTATCATTTCCACCCTGAGCATATTTATGACCAGTTACTTTTTAAAGAGGCAGTCCTGCTCTTTAACTTTGGGAGACACTTCTTTTCTTCATTTATTTTGCAATGTATTTAAGGACCACATTCCAGTTTCCCATGCTGCTTAATCTATGCTCTTTCTCTCTCCTTGCATCCTGAAGTTTTCCACTCCACCCTTTGTTGCAGTATACCTTTTCTGTACTACTTCAAATGTGAATTCAACTTTCGGGAAGGAGATGAGAAGAATTTATCTAGGAGTCATTGAGTCTTCCACAGATTAACTTTCCTCTCCAGATAGTGATTTGCAAATAGTATACCTTTTAGTCTTTGGCTTCCTCAGTCACTTCCAAATAATGATCTAATTGTTAATTTTCTTGCTATTAATCCTCAGGTACCTGTCCTTAAAACTCATTTTTCTTGGATCCCCCTTCTGGCATTCCTGAAATCACAGCAGTTGTCTATACCTTTAGTCATTCAATATCTCGGTCTTCCTTCTATGTTTTATGATACCCCAATTTCACGCATGCACTTCTTGGTTTTAAGTCAAGGTCATTAATGAAAATACTTATGTTTTGTCCAAAAAATTAATCCTTGAGAAAGTCCAATAGCAGCTTCCCTTCAATCTGGAATTTAGTCTTCTGACTCCGCCATTTCCTGTCTCCACCATTTCCTGTTTCCCTTTAGTAAGGTGACAAATGTATATTTTCCCAGGTAGCAGTGTACTGGATATTTTTTTATAATCTAGATAATAAAATATGAAAAATATTAAATTTCCCAGTGTTTCTTCTCAAGAAAAGTGATTTCCTTTTCAAAGAAAGTTTTTTGGTCTGGTCTCATCTATATTTGGTGGGTAGTTCTCCCTTCTAGAGAGCTCAAATCAGGTGGTGTGATCATGGGGGAAGATCCGTCTCTTAGGGTTGTCAGAAAAACCTGTGCATGTGGGTAGATGTGCACCTACCATAATGATGAAGGGAATGGTACTTCTGTAGGTGTTTTTCTTGCTGAATTACAGCTGAATGCACTCAGTGTTGGCTCTATTTTTCTGCAGTGTCCGTTGAGCATTATCATGTCTGAAGATTTTAAAAGGTGTTTTCTTTCTTACTTCAATTGACACAAGAAAATCAAGGTAAGATATGGAATATTAAAATGTCGATGATATGTACGAAGACTTTAGCAATCAAATTGAAAAGTTGTGACATCTGTAATAATTCTGCGGTAGAAAAAAACCTTATTTGGGTTAGAACTTAAATCCTTTCTAGTCATGTTGTTCTTCATCCCTTCTCAGACGGTGATTTGTTACCTAAGCAGACATCCTTGAGAAAACAATGTTTTCTTTTGCTGTAGAAATGGCATCTTCTCAGACCATTTGTTCCAACTTTGGCCTTCATTTGTCTAACTCAAGGATAGAGAGAGTGTCTCCTTGGAAATCATTATTCTTTATCCATTTATCATCATGCAAATATTTTTCAGAATAAAACAAAATGGACAATTTAAATGCAGTCTGCTTAAATAAGACATTGTGTTTCTCTCCAAATGAACATTACATTGCATAACATGAGCAATAAAACTGTAATTTCTAACTCATTCCTAAATGTCAACTATGCTTTGGAAAACTAATGAGAAATTTAATTTTTCAAGGCCAGCTTAGACAAAACTTGAGGGGAAAAAAAGTGTCTATGGACTGTAAGATCTGAATTTTATTAAAATCAATTATTTGATATACTAAAATATATTAAAATTATTAGGCAGATGGCAAAACACCTGAGTTTTACTCGGAGTTTGAAATACACTCTTTTGCCTACTTCTGAAACTACTTAAAGGATCCAAAATTCAAGTGAGGAACTTAACCTTTTACAATATTCATTTTAGATGTCTTGCTCGTTTACCTTTTGACTCAGTTTTCTGTCTTCCTCCCATCTCTAGATTTCTCCCCAGCACTCTAATGCTCAAGAACAGAGACCTCCGTGGTTTTGCAATGCCAGCATGAACATTCATGACATCCCATGGTAATGTCTGCCTGGAGCTGGAATACATTAGTGTCACTGGGACTCTTGAGATATAGTTTTTTTTATAATCAGTTAATTCTCTAAAAGACTAGCAAATACTCTAAAGTAGGATATGCAGACCTGAACTACAACTCAGACATGCTTGGCATGTGAGTTTTGCCCTTTATATCAGTTTAACTATAACCAATTCTTATTATAGTAAGAACAAGCAGGTTTTGTTCTAATATCTCATATCTGTGCTAAAGTCCTCCAGCTTCTAATGAATATGCTCAGGTACTTGAAATTCTGTGGTGATAATAGAGAGTGCAGCTTTTCCACTCAAGTACCTTTTTCTTTGTGACAAGATGTGAAAAAATCCTCTTGACCTATACAAAGAAAACTGGGCCACTAAAAGTTAAATGGAAGTATACTGAAAGTCCATGAGGAAATAAGCGTTCTTCAGTTGTTAGAAATTACTACTTTGAAATTTCTGAGAAGTTTATAATGCGTGAGATGTTAAAAATAAGATAAATGATTGGCATATACATTTATTACTTTTTCCTATTTCAGCCTTCTGCCTAAGCCCATGCAAATTCAGTATGGCATTGTTTTTTCGTACGAGTCATAAAAGAACACAGACATTATGTAAATAGTTTCAGTGGAGAAATGAAGGGGAAAAACTCATTTTGCCATAAAAAGAATAAGTGGTATTACTTATCATTCCATGACGCTTAAAACTACTGAGCTTTAGAAATGTCTGATAATTTCCCTGGGCTTTTAGGCAAAATGAGGAGCAATGAATTTTAGCCAGTCCCTTCCTGGACACAGCATCCCACCCCTAAGAAAGAGAAAGCAGATGGGGAAAGGTGGCTTCAACTCCTGATACCTGTAATACACATGAAGACAAAGAAAACAATCCACTTCAGCAGAATTTTCTAGGTTCTCACTGGAGGGAAAGGAAAGGAAAGGAAAGGAAAGGAAAGGAAAGGAAAGGAAAGGAAAGGAAAGGAAAGGAAAGGAAAGGAAAGGAAAGGAAAGGAAAGGAAAGGAAAGGAAAGGAAAGGAAAGGAAAGGAAAGGATAATAGAATAGACCTACAGTGATCATCCGGTTTAACAGTCTGACCACTCCAGGGCTGACAAAAAATTAAAGTACGTTTTTAAGTGCATTGTCCAAATGCCTCTTAAACATTGTCAGGACTGGGGCATCCACAACCTCTTTAGGGAGCCTGTTCCAGTGTTTGACCCCCCCTCTTGGTAAAGAAATGCTTCCTAATGCTCAATATGAACCTACCCTGGTGCAGCTTTGAGCTATTCTCACTCATCCTGTCACTGGATACCAGGGAGAAGAGCTCAGAACTTCTCTCTCCCTACCCCCTCCTCAGGAAGCTGTAATTGAGAACAAAGACCTGATTCCAGTACCATTTTAAGTTTATGTGTGCTAAATGCTGAATTTTTAAAGATGTTTTTGTGCAAATTTGTACTGATTTGAAATAAGGTCTCTATTTCAATTTAGAAGTTTAAGACCTCTTTAGGAATTTAAGACCTCTTTTCTTTTTTGCCTTCAGAATGTCAACATTCACAGGAATTATCAATAAGCAATGAAGAATTTGCAAACATTTAGATTGTTTCAAGGTCTGGGAGAGCCCTTGTAGGTAGTCTGGGGTAATCTGTAAGTAAGCAGCTTTTCATTGATAATATTGGATTTTGGACTGAGTGGAAACTTTGGTAGAATTTATTACTGACAGTACAATTATTGAAAAACACAGGTGTGAATGAGCAGCTGGTACCACATGATAGAACTGTTCTATTTCCATCAAAACTACAGGAAATTTAAAGAATCTTAGCTAGGTTACAAAGCTGACTTGAGGTGCTGGCAGAGGTACCAGCACCAGTTATAACATCAGTGCCTCGTGGCCACTTCTGACTTCAGTTCAAAGAGGTTACTGTCATCTGGAGTTTTCTATTCTGTGAATATGTGGCCAATTGTTCCTTTTATACAAATTTGTTGTGGTAACACTGACACCTAATTGGATTTCTATGCAATATTGGAAGGCAAATATGTATGTAAAAAGTGTCATCTGAAAGACATCTTCATGCAGAAGGCAGTTCCATCAGTTTTAACATAATCTAGGATTGCAGTTACTATGATTCAATAATTTAGTCTCTACTCATTTTACTCATTGTACTGGTATTTTCTTAACATTTCTCAATTAGTATTAAAGACACTCAGTAGGAAAATTCATTCCACACAGGTAAAAAAAAATTCATACAGCAGAGTGATTATTTTTATTATGTTTTCACATCTAAGGTGCAATTATGTTTCATATTATTTTCCATGTACAACTAATTTCCAAACTGAGTACTTATAATTATTCCATAAACCAGTGTTACAGTTACATCAATCAAAAAATCAGACATAAACAAAGCTAAGGAAAACTGGATGGAGTATGGAAGGGGGTATGAGAGGTAAAAAAAGATGGAAGGAAAAAAAATTGGAGCACAAGCCATTTCTGCCATTTTAACTTTCAGTGAAGAATTGCTAAGATAATTAAAAGCCCTGCCTGAAATCACTTCCTTCTTGAATTACGCAAATAAAATCAATTCTTCAATTAGAAATTAAGGAAAATAAAGAATAACATAAGAAAAGTCATCTGACTTTTCACTGATAACATCATAAAACTCCCTTATATTTTCTTATTTCTTTTAAATATCTATTCTTTCTCACACAAACATAATCATTTGCTGTCAGAGGACTGATTTTTTAGTGACAGAACTAAGGACCAACATGGCCAGTTGCTGTTAGAAAGAAAAATTTCCCATTTTTAATTTAAAATCAAAGGAACTTGAAAACCAGTTAACATATAATAAAAATTAATGTCAGAAAGACCTGCTCCACTAACCTTGCAGAGTCTCTTTAATTACACTGAAAATTTTCATATGCTCCATTCACAGGACAGGGAATTTGGATATAAGTTCTCTTGACCTACATTTGCACTTGGTTTGCTTACCAGAAAGTAGTCAAGGAGGTGGGACTCATAATAAAGAAGCATTGTCAGGATATGAATTACTAAATAAAATGCCAGATTCAGCTTCTCAAAAGGGATTGAGAATTTTCTGAGTTATTCAAGAAATTAGGAAATATTAATAGAAATCATACCAGCACACGTATGATACCCTAGAGAATTTAGACAATCCAGTGGTTGAAAATAGGATTTAGCAACAGAAAAAATATTAAGCAGAAGGTTCATGTTTGTACTAGTTTCTCTTGTTTATCTGTCTCCCAAAGATTCTTTGCCTCTTAGAAGGAATAAAAATAGAGCTGATAAAACACAACATAACTTGAACAATTATGCATCCCAGTTGCGACATAGCAGGAAAAGAAAAGAATGTTCTAAGGGTTTTGAAGTCTCCGGGGAGTATTCACGATGTCAAATCAACAAATCACTTCTGGTCACCCAGCACTATTTTATACCTACATGGAAATGATACTTACACAAATTAGATTTGAATGAGGAGTTTCCCTCATACCACCTTGGCAGTGTAAAAGGGTTTAACTGTGCTGTACCTCCATGTCAAAACCTCTACGTAATGCCAGCAATAGCTGAAATACCTCCAGTGCAAATGTCAGTCCTTTTACTGGGAAGCTGCACCCTCCATCATGTTCCCTGAGGAGTTAAGCATCTCCTCAGAGCAGTAGGAATTGAACATACCCAATATTTTACAGCATCAGACTTTACGTTGGGTGAATTCTAGCAGGTTTACATCAATTTTGCAGACAATTCAATAATGCAGGATTCAGTGATGCCCAAAGATAATCAGGTATGCAAAAATTAAAATACTCAGAGCTAACTTCCATTTCTATTCCTTGGGGATGGTGTCTAATATATGTTAAATCCAATCAGTGCCTTTTAGCTTTCTTCCTTGTCACAGGGTTTCAGTTTACTAATTATAAATGTTCAGCTGCAATTCCTTTACATCACTTTCTCACAGGGTAGAATTCAGCACCCTCTGAGATTTGAAAAATGTTACACCACCATTTGTCAAGGTCACAGCAAGAAAGGTTTTTCATTACTTTTAGATTGGCAAAGAATAAGAAATACTGTAATTGCTGCATTTAAACCATTCATTGCACCAATTCTCTTTCTACTTCACAGCCAGCCAATTAGGGACTTTATTTAAAATGTATGAATTGCACAACTGTCATTAAGGCTATGATTCTGAAGAGCTTATTTGCCTTCTTTGATGGAAATATTACAGAAGTGCAATCATTTTTCAGGACAATGACCCAGTCATTCAACATTTGGTAAATAAAAATGGCTCTCAATAGATTTGGCTACAGGTGGAACCTCCATTAAAATGAGTGCTTTGAAGGTCCATTTCTGCAAGGCACTGACTGGCCACTGTGCCAACACGGACCATCTGCCTCCTCAGTTTGACCTGGAAAGTTCCCCAGAATGTTAAACTTTTGTGGAAGAAAAAGCACCAAAACCACAATCAAATGCTCTTCATTTGCGAAACCTGCACAGAATCATCTCTAAGGCGTGTTGCTGGGTAGTGCAGCAAAACTGTGACTCACTCTCAACCAAGCCAGAGCCAGACCAGTGAGGAGACCACTGGGCTTTCCCAAAGATTGTTTCAGCAGTCTCTAGCATCTTGTATGCTTTCTTGAATAAATGTCCTTTTCACAACAAACAGCTACATTCAAATGTTCTATCTTTTGGACATTTATTGATAATTAGAGGCATTGTTTCAGATGAATTTATTTCATTCCTTCCCTTTTTGTGAGCCTTGTCTCAAAAACTGCTAAGTGTTAGAGTCTGGGTGGCCTGACACTGCATCCTGTAGCATCTTTTTCATGATTTTGCCTCATCGGTAACTACATCTATCAGGTGGGACTGTTGCTGTAGACCGTAAGAGTACAAGAAATTTATCTTCCTGAGAATGGTGGGACTTTGCACTGGAGACATAATTTTCTGTCCTGATTTTGCCAAGACAGATTTGTTTTTTCATGTGATAATATGCTGATCCTTAAGCTTTCCTTGCAACACACAAAATCATCCATCATTTTATTTCCTCATTGAAATTATTTTTGTTTATGGCTTTGTTTTCTTTTTGAGAACAAAAAAATTCCTTGTCCTACTTGTACTCTTAGCCATATATTAATCACACCACATGCACACCTTTTGCTCTCATAACATAGTAAATGTGTTTTTCCTGATTCCCAAAACCAGATGGGTATATGAGAAGCTCTCTTACCACCTCATCTCTCTCCTCTTCTCTGGTTATTAGAACTACAAGATGAGATATTCAAAACACAAATGACAGCATGGGAAAGATGAGCTATTTCTTTCTCCCTCCACCTCTTTCAGATTAATTTTATTTTCCAGTGTAAGCGTATAGACAATACAGATACTCAAAGATGTTCTATGAACAAAAGAAGTTGTCACAAATGTGTCAATTGAAAATTTTTTTATTGTAATTCACTATTGTGCCTCTTCAGTTATTGGGTATAGAATAAGGTTCATTTCCAGGACATTCTGGCCCTTTTGGATTAGCATCTGATACTGCATACAAAGGAGCTATGTTAATCAGATTTCTGATTTTCCAGGTCTATGTTCATTAGTCCATATCCAAACTCCACTTTGAGTAAAAGTTCAGATGCACCAGAAGGTACCACTCTCTGCATCACCTCTGGTGTCGTTTCTCAGGGGTTTAAGCTGGATGGTCAGAGGGCAAAGGGACCTGTGCAAGATTCAGATTGGTCCCTGACCAGAATGAGCCTGAATGAGTACAGGGACTGCAGCAGCATGCTAGTATCTCCCTCTAGTCGGCTTCAGCACAGCTGAGACAATCCAGTAGCAGCCAGCAACACGCCAGCATGAACAGAGGGGATGTTGTGCCCAAACAACCTGAGAAATTTACGTCATGAAATGGCTGGCTTGGTAAATGAGGGGAGGGCAGTGGACATTGTCTATCAGGACTTCAGATTTTACTGAAAACAAGCCAATAAAGACTATAGTCCGGATAATGAACACTGCCTACTGTAAGATCCTCATAGAGAAGCTGATAAAGGGGTTGGCGACCTGTGGCACAAAGTCTGGTGGGAGGTCAGTAACTAGCAGTGCAGCCCAGGGGTCTTACTGCATCCAGTCCTGTTTAACATCAAGACGACGGGACGAGGTGACCTTCAAAGGTCCTTTCCTATTTTAACCATTCTATGACCAGCATGGGATCCAAGTGGGACCCAGGATCCAGCAGGAAAGGGAATGCTACTGTGCCTTAAAGGACATGGAACAAAACTACCAATATAGAACTTTAATGTAAGTAGAAATCCATGAAACTCTTCATTCACTACTGTGTGGTCCGTCAAGAACTGCATTTGCTCCTCAGAAGGCATGCTGAAAAAAAATTCAAAGTCTCTTAGACTAAAAATCAGAATTCAGAATCTTTAAATATAAAAAAATTGCCTGATTTTTTTTCATGTCATGGCTTTAGACTGTGATAGAAGGACATTCTCAAAGTTTTGAACATTTGACCTAACAAGACTGATATAGGAAGACTTTTTCTGACAAGCTTCAGCACACCTAACAAATCACCCCTCATTGTCCCATGTCTGCACTATTATACAATTAAACTGATAATCGTTGTAATAATTGTCAGATATCGTGAAACAAATGATCCCTAAGTCAGTTAATGGAATGCATAGCATGAAAATTAAGACAATTTTAATAACTTTTGCCTATCAGAGCCTTGGTGACTAAAACTTTGCTAAAAGAATGTGAAAGCATGGGATAGTTGTCCTAGGTGTGACCTTGGGGAAGATTGTCCCACTGTCTCCCACCAAGATCCTGACAGCCCTGTCATAAGCAAGAGAAGACTGAATCAGAGAGTCAGCAGTACTGAGAAAAGGAGCCTGGAAGATACCTTCCAGGAGAGAGGCTGTGAGGAGGCAAGAAAAGCCAAAGGTGGCATGGATGGAACGCTCACACTGCTGTCCTGAGGCAGAGTGGTTTCACGCCCCCGGTTCTTAAGCTAACAGAAAGGAAAATGAGTGTTTGCAAGGAAGGGAGGATATTTTACCCATTGCCCAAGATTAGGCTAATTGTGAACGCTACTGACTGTAACACTGGCTGCCAGGGACATCTGCTTCTAAAGTAAGAGCAAAGAAATGTCTCTCAGAGACCGCGTTCCTCCTCAGCACAGGAATTCCTATTTTTTATGGCTGCTTTTGACCATGAAATCTCACCCATGCTGCTCAAATCACAACTCGTTTTGAGTAGCTTTTAGAAACACCACTTGTCGCATTTTGGTTTTCCTAAACATAGTTACTCATTTGATTAGGCTATTCTTGCAAGAGCAATAGTGGCAAAGTAAAACATATATACATGCAGTTTTTCTTCCAGGATGTGACTGACATCAGCCAAGTCAGGATCAAATTGAAGGGGATTGCTAATAACACACTGGGTGTAGCCTCTCTGTGCAACATTGTTTAAATGAAACTAACTAAAATAACTTTTCCATTTCTCAAACAAGAATCAAGTGGATCTACAAATAGTATTTTAGGCATGAAAAGTAAGAAAAATAGGGCAACCTTTACAGTTACTTTTAAAGGTAGAATAGAATAGAATAGAATAGAACAGAAAAATTTCACTTGGAAGAGACTTACAGGGATTTTCTAGACCACTTCAAGGCTGACCAAAAGTTAAAGCATGTTGTTAAGTGCATTGTCCAAATGCCTCTTAAACATTGAGAGTCTAGGGGCTTCCACCACCTTTCTAGGACTCTTCCAGCATTTGACCATCTTCTCAGTAAAGAAATACTCCTAATGTCCAGGTTGTACCTACTCTGGTGCAGGTTTAAACCACTCCCACATGTTCTGCAACCGAGTCTTGGGAGGACAGCTCAGCACTTCGCACTCCACTTCCACTCCCCAGGAAGCTGAACAATGAGGTCACCCTTCAGCCTTCTTTTCTCCAAATTAGACAAGCTCACAGTCACAGGACATTCCTTCCAGCTGGTTCCACCAGCTTTGTTGCCCTCCTCTGGATGCATTCAAAGGCCTTCTTCCACTGCAGGGCCCAGAATTGCATACAGTTCTTGAGGTGACACCACACCAACACTGAATAGAGTGGGACGAGCCCCTCTTTCGCCCAGCTGGTGATGCACCCCAGGATAGGGTTTGGCCTCTCGACTGCCAGGGCTTGCTTCTGACTCACACTGAGCTGCTGCCCACCAGCACCCCCAGATCCCTCTGTGCAGGGCTGCTCCTCAGCCGCTCCTCTCGCAGTTTATGCTTGTGCCTGGTTTTACTCTGCCCTAGGAGCAGAATCCAGCACTTGGACTTGCTAAATTTCATTCCCTTAATCACTGCGCAAGGCAGAGCTGTAAGAATTGCACGGTAATGCCCTGTGCTCACAGACAAATTTGGATGCCTCAGCCCTGCAATCCCAAAGGTCAGTTTGGGACTGCCACTACCAGCAGTGTAGCAAAGCTCATTTCTCCTTGTTTTGGTCCTATGAGCCTTTTTTTGGTACATCCTGGTCTGCTAGCTGCTGGGTTGACTGTTTCTATGAGTTCAGTGCTTGGCAAGCATGCTTATGTCACTGAGGGCTTGTGCAGAGCTTACATAAAGACTCTGAAACAGCTTCACCTTTTTTAAAGATGACAGATCACCCTTGCTTTTAGTTGCAGGCTACATTTTTTGGACCCAAGTGCTGGTGACTGTGATCACCTATGGCAGATTCATTTAAGCAAAGGTAGCTGATGTGAATTCCCTTGTACTATTGCAATAAGAAACTTTTCTACACTTCTTTTATGTTTCCTTTGACAGAAATGTCTCTCAGGTAACAAAGCTGAACATGCTTTATGTCTACCAGGATTCCCTTTCTTTTGTTCCTCATTCTCTTACAATTTTTTGTGGGCTGCCCAGCCACCCATGAACAGAGTGGAAATGTTTCGCTCTTGCTTGAAGCCTAGGCAAATACAGTTAACATAAAGATCTGAAAAGCAGTAACAAAAATGAGCAGCCCTGTGAGGAATCAAGACTTAAGCCAATTCTAAATAATACCATTTTCTTAAGACTTCTGAATGACACAGGTTCCCTCTGTTTTTCAGCTGACAGAAACACTGTGGGTCAATGCTGTGAACCAAATAATACTGCTTTAGCTGGCCAAAGGTATCTATTTATTGCACCTGCAAAATAAATGACCACAAAGAAGCAACTGTTTAGCCCTTTGGTCAAATTAAAGTAACCAATAGAAGCTTTTAGTTTCTACCTTCTACATTTTGAAAATAAAGTTGACAAAGAAAAGAGGCTAAAAAGTGGAATCTTAGTGAGGTGTATTTCGGCTCTAAGCTACTTTGTTGTGAATGACGAGTAGCCGTTCACACTACTTGAGTAAATGGCATCATTTGCATCAGAATCAGGTCTCAGTTATTTCAATATACTCCCAGTAATATAACTTTGAATTTCAAATAAGTGCAGTGAACTGAAAAATAATCTGTTCAACTTCTATAAGAGTGCATATACTACTTCTGCTTGCTATCAGGACCCGAAGGAAACAAGTATTTGACTTTAGAGGTTGTTGTTACGAAAAATTGCATAATGAATTTCTGAGTCTTCCAGGTGGAACACCTTATCTCCTCTACCGTTTATTTTAAAGTTTTTGCCAAATATGGATGGCTCTGGGTGTAGCTAATAAATTCTTACGCTACCAACAAGTATTAGGGATGATTGCCCTGCATTATAAAATATTTCTGTGAAAGTTTTTTAACCATCTCTATGAGGAAATATTAAGGGAGAAACAAAATATCGAATTAGTTAAGAGAATTTTAGTTTTCAGAAGTGTCTCTGCTGACTTACTCTTTGGCAATGGTTACATTTTTTTTAGAATTAAAAATTGATATTTAAACATTATATCTATTATACATTATATATATATACAAGAAAAAAAACCCTTTAATTTTGCAAGATATATTCACTTCTCATGCTCAATACACCAAAAATATACCTCTCAGTCTGCTTGCACACCCTGTTTATTGCTCAGGTAGAGAAGGGAGAGACAAAAGTATGCATGACAGCACTCCTTACATCCATATGCATTACTCTCATCTACTGCTGGATTATTAGTACCACTACAAATTTTGAAATAACCTATTTTTCCTTATGAACATACGGCATTTCACTCATTCTACTACAGCACTGAGATACTCAGGTGAGTATTCTTAAATACTCCTAAGGTGGGTTCTTTTACATGATGTTGCAAATCTTTAGGACGTAAACATGTGGCTACCACTTCCCCATAGGCTCATTCTGAAAGATTTTTCGTGTGGGAAGCTTAAAAGGTGTTTTATGCTTTCTGGGATTCTATGCAACCTTAAAACCAAGATTTATAAATGTAGGTGATACAGAAAGGTGTTTATGATGGCAACACACTGAAACACTCATAAAAGTGCCTTCTGCTTTTATTTTTTCTGTGGTGAAAAAACCAAAAAAATTGTACTTAAAGTACCTCTTTCTTTTCTTTATAGGGGAATGAATAAAGAAAATACTCAAATGCTTCAGTCTGAGCAGGAAGAGCATATACTCCTAAAAATGCAGATCATACTTATCTCACCAATGACAGTACCATTTCTTCTAAACTGTATGTAATTTATGATCATTGCTGCTTGTGCCCAGGAGCAATATGCTATTTTAAAAGATAGTGTGTGATTCCATGACAACTGGCAGGTGCCTTATAAAGCCTTTCTTTGTTCAAAATGTGCAGGTGAGTTATTATACTTTAAAATAAGAGAAACAGAGCTCTGGTGGATTTTAGTCAGTGCATGAGCAACCTGCAAATTCAAGTCAAATATTATTTTTATACCTGCCTATAGGATTCACAAAGACCAATCGCAACAGCTGCAATGGAAAGTCAAATAAAATACACTGCCCCACATGCTGCTGTATAAATATAACAAGCTCAAATTTTTAGCCAAACTGCTTTCTTCTTTTAGATGTTGCTGACTACAGCAGAATCATGAGTCTGTACTGTCCTTTTCCTTTTGCTAACAAGTCAGAGAAACTGTTTTTTGAAAAGTAAAAGAAAACTAACTTGCAGACACTTTTCTCTCCCTTTCCATTTAGCTAGTTCACTTGTTTTAAATGGTCTCATTTGATAAATAGTGAAAAATCACTTGGTGTTATTAGAGATTTGGATGCACGTGTTATCTAATTTTCCAGTCAGCAGGAAGAACTCAGACACTGTCTTGTGTTTGTCTGACTTCTGGGACCACTGGTACAAATTGATGTCCCTGTTGCCTTTACCCTCTCAGGAACACAAAAACCAGTGGCAATATCTTAAATTAGCGTCTATTTCAGGTTCTGAAGCACAGCATCTCTTTCCACTTTAACAGCTGAAAATATAGCCCAAACAAAGACTGGATTTTACATATGCAGAAAGCCTAATTTCTATTGATCTCAAAAAAAAGTTGTGATTTTTTGCAACCTGAAGTATCAGATCCGAATATAGGACCGTCATTCTTGGCTGTAAGAATTTGAAGCTTGATCTACTGTTCCCTGAAGCCAGTGGAAAGACTCTTATTTTTTTTAGCTTACTTTGGATCACACCAGGAGCTCACAGTCTGATCATGCAAGCCAAAAAAAAGAGTATAGCACTCCAGTAACTCCTTTTGCTCCCTGTGAAAATTGGTCAAGTTTGGAAAGTAAGAGAGAAATGACAAATTGGCCAGATGATAAAAATGAAAAAAAAATTAAGAAACATCATCTTTTAATCTCTCAATTTACATTTTGCAACACAAAAGAAAGTTTATTTTTATCACTAAAATGTTGATGTATTTTTATAGACACTTCATCTGTCTGAAATTGAACAGACACTATGGTTTTAAGCGAGCAGTTCAAAAGTTTCTCAGAAAAAATCAGAACCATGGAAGAGCTTGATCTGTTCAGTATATTGATAAGGGCTGTCATAAATGGGAGAACAGTTTCCTAGCTCCTGCTCATGCCTGATAAGAACAGTCTCATCACCTGCTAGCAATAACCTGAGTTTTCATAAGCTGTATTAGCACCGATTCTGTGTTTGTTCACTGTGTGACACACAAGGATGCCACTACCTTTGAAAATATGGGTTGACATTGGGAACATTTCTGTAATTGTGTTTCAAATCTTTCTGTTAGTGTCTTACCTACATCCTGCTGAGAAAAGTTCAGTCACCTGGTATGAAATAGCTAAAGGCATTACTAGATACCAGTGTCTCTGTGTAGGAAACCACACAGGTCAACCATGGGCAGAGATCCCTCTGCTTTGAATGAGAAATCCATAACAGCTCCTCTTACATGAGTAGAGAAAGCCATCAGAGGTCAGGGCTCCAGCTCATCTATTCATGAGACATGCAGGGATGTTTTGCCTTCTTGTAACAGTAAGAAGCCTTAGGCTTAACTCAGATTGAGAAGGGAGGGCCTCAGCTTCAGTACCACTTCATAAGCACTGAGGTTCTTTCCTTGTTCTTTAGGGAAAACTTACGTGATCCTATTCTAGCATTCTAGCTCTGCTTGTCTGCCTTGCCTCCCAAATAACTTATCTCCCCCAAAACCAGTGGCCAGGGGCATCCAAACTGGTGGAAGTTTTCTGGTTCCTAATACAATCTGCTTCTTACTAGTGCCATGCAAAAAAAAGGTATCCGAGGCAGCCTGTTAAGGACCTGCACTGATGAAATTGGAGGTTTAACCTTGATTAGACATTAGAGGATCCACGTAGAGCGAGCCATTATTAACATTGTCAAGAAGTGAAAAGCTTCATTCATAGATCTTGCCTACTCAGACATCAAAGTCAACCAATCTCAAAAGAAATCTGTGGGGAACCAGGCATCCTTAGTTCTCATATTGATCATACTACTTGTTCTGAAAGTTTTATCCAAGCTCTGGCAGTGCTTGACCTTGCAGAGGGAACATGATGTACAAACAATGCAAAAGCCTTTTGCTTGCTTTCTTTCTTGTTCTTAAAGTTAACACCAGGTGAATAATTGATATAAAATAATATATTTGGTAAATCATCTTGTTTTCTGCAAATAACTTCCCCAAAAAATTACATTGGAGAAAATTATAATAAGTTTTTTAATACAAGTCACAAAATCTTGGATTAATCATTTCTGTTTCTTCAAAACATTCAGTGTCTGCTGTTCATAAATCAGAATAAAAGCTTTCTAGCTGGCCACAAGGTATAAATGTATTCATTATAGAAAAAAAATACAATAAGGTCATGGATCCAACCAAAATAAATTTTTGAATTCAAATTAATCTTTCAGGTAATTTCTAAGCAATATATGCCCAGACATTATCACAGGCTAAAAAAAGAGAGTGCCTAGATAATACCACCTTTCTCCTCAAGTACAGTCTGTCTCAGAAGGTGTTAGATAAGGCATTTATTTTGTTTGTGGAATTCCTATGGCTATCACTAGGAATTCTTGCAAAGGGAGGGAGAACAATCATGCAATGAAATTATCCATTGCGATTCTTTAAGTATATCAAATCATTTTAAAATTATATTATACTTTCCAAAAGGTTGAGATAGGGTTTTCCATCAACTGCTTTTAGGGAGAGGAAGTATCTTCAAAGAAAAAACCCTAGCTGGATGAAGGACAAAAAGCAGTTCAAGGAAATATCGTGTGAAGTGTGCATTTCTATTTTTTTAAAATTCTACCCAAAGTTTTGATCCTAAATGCAAAGCTGAGAGCTATTGATAGCATGGGAAAAATAAATATAAAATATATTGAAAATATTTTTTTTCATGCAGAAGTTTTTTATACATGCTAGATTTTATGAATTATCCAGAGAGAATTTTTACATTGTTTTAAAATACTGACTTTGACCAAGGGGATATTTCATACCATACACAGTCATGCTCAGTGTATAAAGCTGGGGAAAGAAGAAGGAAGGAGAGACCTTTGGAATAGTGGGTGTTTGTCTCCCCAAGTCACTGTTAGGCATGGCAGAGCCCTGCTGTCCTGGGGATGGCTGAACACCTGCCTGCCCATGAGAAGGGGAAACAAATTCCATGTTTTGCTTTGCTTGTGTGTATGGCTTTTGTTTTCCTTATTAAACTGTCTTTATCTCAACCCCTCAGTGTTCTCCCTTTTACCCTTCCAGTTCTCTCGCCCCTCCCTCCAGGGCTGGGTAAACGAATGGCTGTGTGGGCCTTGATTGCCAGCTAGGGTTAAACCACAACACCGTTGTTTTCAGTCTCATCTGGAATGCTTGAAGAAGAGATCAGGACTTGTATGATAACAGACAAATTAGTCATGGGACTTTCTTCAGCAAACGCATGTAATTTTCTAAAAATTACAAAAGCGGGAAGTGAAGAACCAAGGTGAGCCCACCCAGTTCCCTCAGGCGGGGTGAAAAGGGCCACTGCGGCTTTCCCCAACCTTGTGGGGCACCTGCGCCCACGGGGAGCCACTGGAGACCCCAGCGCCAAGGAGCTGGAACAACAGTAGAGCATGGTGGGACACCCAAGTACAGAAGGCTTCTCCACCTGAGGAGACAGCTGCACCAGCCAGGAATCTTTCGACCAACAGATTTGTGTTTAGATGTTGGTCAGGCAGTGACTCATTATTTTCAGAGGACACTGACCTTTCTCACACAGAGCACTAAGCAAGTGCCTCCTGCTCCAGAAACGGAACAGCACATTGTGCATTTGGCTTTAAGTCACAAAAGATAGAGATGGAAAATTTATAGAAGCACAGGGCTGTGACCTTATCCATTAGTGCTTTTATGAGGCACCTAACTTTGTATTTACAAGATAGTAATTATATTATTTTAATGTTGATGGCAAATGTTTACAAGAATGTAGCCGTTTGATTAAATATAAAGTGAGAGATTAAATAGCCCGTTTACTGTAACCTAAATGCCTAATTAAATAGCAAGAGAATATTCATTGGATATTATGGCTTCACAAATATGTGAGCATTATATATTAATACTTTAAAATACACTCTGTACCTCATTAGTTAAACCATCCCTCTGTTAATAGCACATTAAAAGTACTTACACTGTCAGCAGTCCTGATTCCTAATTTATATTACCCTAGTGGTGGTTTATTTTATCCTGTTTACCAATCCCCAGACATTTACTCAAAAATCCAACACAATATAACACTCAGTTACCAGCTATCTAACTTTGTGGAAATAAAAAGCAAAATCATTCACTTTATGGTCTTTTGAAGTTACAGGCCAAGATTCAAAAGCTCACCTTGAAGTTATCTGAAAATTTGCAATGAGAATAAATATGGAATTCCAGAATCTAATTGAAGTCTAATGAAAACACTTCTTGGGAATACACATTTTTCTAAAACTAGTTCTGCTTGACTAGTTGAGGTGCTGTAGTTAGTGACATTTCTTCATTAAAAGCCCTTTTAAAAGATTTTTTTTCTTTGTTCCATAATATTGCTGGAAAGAAAAAGGGGCAATTCTTGTTGCTTTAATGTTTATATGGCATGCCTTGGCATGAGTTAGGCAATTACTACATTAATGTATTGAATAGGTCATGCTAAATTCTTTGGAATAAATGAGAGCCACAGATACAATATGTCCCTACTTCCCTACATTGTCATCCTTTTAAGCAATAATTGAGACCTCAAAAAAAATCTTCTCTTTCCTAATACCATGGCTAATATATGTTAATAAACCTTTAGAGTTTATGGTTAAAGATGTAGTGAAAAGAGAAGGTAGTAGTTACAAGTGTGAAATATGAGGCATTTGAGTATTTCAATAGTATCTTTTCCCTCCCCATTAACTAAAGGTGTTTTTATGAGTTAGGATTTCCTTTTCTGCCCTGTGACAGATTTCCAAGATGATGATTCTTGCACAGATTATTTTCATATGAGGACACCATTTTGCAGAATATCTTTTTCAGTGGAAGTAGAAAAACACAGAAGCTGTTTCTCAGACAGAGGTGGTTTCATACAGGTCTGTTTGTATGAGGCTTCTTGACTTTCTCTGATTGATGTTTTTTTGAAGAACTATGGCACTAGGCCTTTACATCTTCTCATATCCACCGTATTTTACTTCTGATGTTCAGTTTACAATCAGAACATTTACTCCTGAGAATCAGTTACTGATAATATAACAATGCTAAGTATTTATATCTGGCAAAGATTTCAGCCCATGTACTGAAAATGGTACCGTAGTTCTTTTGCTTTGGTAAATGTTCAGTATTAAAATCCCTAAAGGTGTTACTGAAAATATTGCCACTCTAAGGCGTTTCTATCTTGTTTGCATTTGAACAAATCCGACCTCTCCAGGTCTTTTCAAGTTTAGTAAGTTCTAATACCACCAGGGAAAATTTCACTTCTGACTTCTTTTTCACATTCCCTTTCATTCTTAATACAACACTGAAGCAGTTTCCTCTAGTCTTGTCACTTGTGGTCTTAATTTCTTAATGTCAAGATTTCCTTCTGTTGTATCTAGTCTGCCTCAACAGCCAAGCTATGTAAATATTGCTGACATTCCTGCTCATTTCAGTACTGCTAAATTATCAGTTTCTCATCGCCTGCAAGTCCACCTGCCACTAATGCTGTGCTTGCCAAACACTGTGTTTCATACAACAGTGTTGTTACCTCAGCACCAGGTAATTGGCCTGATACTCCTCTTTTATCTCCATTCTTTGTGGGAACCAATCATCCAGTTAATTGCAATTTCAGTCTTGTCATGAATTTTCACTCTTCTTTCCCTTGAGGATGTACCTGTTGTACAGAGCAGTGGTGAGTTCTGCCTTACCTTCCACCAGGAAAAAAAAATAAAAACACAAAAATAAACCCCCAAAAAAACAACCCTGATAATTTAATCTATTCTTGAGCAAATACATCCTGTCTGCTGAGTGACTAAGTTAATGATATAGTAATTTTTGTGTTAAAAGTTTCCGAGTGTCTTAGGTTGCAATAACTTAAGACATGAACAACTCATCAACCCCTCCTAGAAAAGTCATGAGAAAAGAGTGGGGTTGATCGAGCCTGAGATTTTTCTTCACAATCATAAAGACCATGCAATAAACCAGAAATCCTTGGGTGGGGTGGGAGATTCCCACACTAATTTCATAAGCTGATTTTCTTGACAGATGACAGCACCTAGATCCCATACTTATCAGATATCAGAAGAAACTACGGGGTGGCCATGTGTCTCCTCCACTTAGCAGAGGCAAGGTTTTTTCTTTCTCTGCCCTCTGCTATAATCTTGAGTTTATACTTGAAATTTGGCCTTAATATCCATATTTACCCAATGCCATGCTAAAAATAAAGCTTAATTGGGATAATTCATTTACTCAGTGCCTGCTCATTTTTCTTGTCTAAGAAATAAACCAGCCACTTACCAAGTCCAAGACTACCCAGCTGCTCAAAATTACTTCTTATCAGAGGAGGGCCTTCACATTAAGCAGTACAGCCATATGTTCAATGAGCATTAGTGCTTATTTGCCTGGTCAAGTCCAACAGAATAAGCTCCAGAGGAGTCTGCTGCCCTAGGCAAACTGCCCAGCCCAACCAGTCTGTTGCTGAATGCCCAGTCAACCTTGCCAGCTTGTGGAAACAGTACCTGTACAATTGTGTTGCCCCTGGAAACTGGCTGCCCCAAGCAGCCCTCTGTTCTCTCCCTGAGGAGAGTGCTTGCTCCCAGATCAAACATAATTTGGAAATATTGTGAAAATCTCTGGGTGGAAAAAAAAGCATCTTCTCAGGGCTCATTAACTATTCTGCAAATGGGAAATACAACAAAAAAAGACCAGCAAGCAATCACTGTATGACTTGTTTGTCCCAATAAATGTTTCCAGATAAAATTATATACTACCAGTTTCTCAAAATGTCAGTGCAGATGTGCACCAACACTTATTATATGACAGGCTGTGGAAAGGATTAGTCCTACAAAACACATCATGCTGGGAAACAAAGGACAACAAAGAACAGTAATTTTTATCTAACCACAAAAATTTATGTGGGCTAATGAGCCTTGTATCAAAAAACCAAAACAAATCAACAGCCACAACAACTGTGAGAATTAACTTTTATGTGAACTTATAGAGAGACTTTCTGCACAGTCCACAATATTTTTAATTAGTTTTTGTTTTCCTTCTGTTATATAAACTGGTTTCACCATCCTGATGTTGCCATTTAAATTACATTTCTTATTCATTTAAAGTACTTTCAGTGCTACAATTGTCAGTACTTACCAGACTTCTGTGTTCAACATAATTAGATGCTGTTGTCCTACAAATTATTTTTAGATATGTTTCAAGCTCTCCAATTACGCTCAGTGCACTGCATTGCAAAAAAAGGCTATTGTTGCTTTAGTGTCTAGGGTACTGTCCACGGATAAAATCACCTACACTGAGGATGTTTAACTGCAGATTCAAGAAAGTGACGCACAATAAATTCTCCTAAGCTGAGATGGAGAAAATGAACTTTTTTTAAAAAATTTGCTGTTATGGTTTAGCAAGATAAAGATTCAAGCAAACGTGTGGTAACTGTCTAACTGACTGGCTAAATAACTCTGGCCATTTTATTATGTGTATCTTGTTCCAAATATTTTCACAAGAAATGTGAAAGGACACCACTGCTCCATAAAGCTTATATAGGTGGTGTCACCTCTCTCTGCCTCTCCTCTATTTGTGTTAGAAAGGAACAATACCATTTTAATATCAAGCTGCTGAAAAATTGGTTGTGGATTTCTCATCATTGGAAGAGTTCAAGGTCAGGTTGCGCAGACATTCGAGCAAGCTGGTCTAGTTGAAGATGTCCCTGCCCATGGCAGGGGGGGTTCTACTAGATGATCATAGAATCGTAGAATGGCTTGGGTTGGAAGGGACCTTAAAGATCATCTCATTCTAACCCCCCTGCCATGGTCAGGGACACCTCCCAGTAGATCAGGTTGCTCATGGCCCCATCCAACGTGACCTTGAAAGCTTCTAAGTACGGGACAACAACAGCTTCTCTGGGTGACTTGTTCCACTGCCTCACCACCATCACAGTAAAGGATTTCTTGCTAATATCTAACGTAAACCTACCTTTTTTCCCATTTGAAGCCATTCTCCTTTGTCCTGTCACTACAAGCTCTCTCTGAAAATCATCTCTCCCTATCTTTCTTGTGGGCTCCCTTCAGGTACTGGAAGGATTCAACCCCATACCCATTCTATGTTTGTATTGAATTCAAGTCTCACCATTGTTTTTCCATTTATTAAAATGTTGCCCATAAATCAGTCAGTATCTCTAGTCTCATCTCCCCATATATCTCCCAAACTTCTCTGACTATTCTACTAGTGAACAGTTATATTTTTATCCCATCTCTCATGCTGTTTGTCATGAATGGACAATAAAAAAAGTTCAGACACTTCAGATGTCCTCATTTAGAGACAAAGTAGTTGATACCAGCTATTTTGATTCTTTTTACTCTCTCTTGGTGAGGTTCATCTCATTTCTGTGTCTAAAGAGAAGCTGTCTGGAGTCAAATTAATTATCTTTTCTATAGCCAGCCAAAAGAAAGAGGCACTTGCAGGGTAACCTTTATCTGACCTATTTTAAAGGTCTTTTTTTATGGAAGAAGTGTCCCATGACTTAGAAGTGTCTATTTCTTGCTCAGATAAATCCTACATTTTGCATCTAATCAAGTTCTTACTGCCACCAGTGACCTTGTTTTTCTAATGCTTCTAACATTTATCTCTAAAGTAACAAGACTAGAAGTCCTGGAAGAGATTGTTCAAATTTGTTCAAAGTAAATCTATGCAAAAAATCTTCAAAACTAGACCTGGGTCTATCAGGTTGAGCTTTCTATCCTGTGAGGTTTTGAAAATTTTATCTCTAACTAAATAGAACAAAAAGTTGAAATGTTGACATTTTACCTGACTCAACTATATTAAAAGAACAATAAAGCTCAGCTACTAAAAAGTTGGCCTTAATATATCTGAAAAATTCTTTTTCATTTTCCTCCTACTAAAAAATTACCCTTCAAATCTTCAGGAAAGTATGATATAAAATTTGGAAATGTACTGAAATTTTTATTTTAAAAGCTGAAAGGGCATCTTTCAACCATGTCAGTGTGACATCAGAAGGCTTCAAAGCCCACTCCTCTCTCCGACTGAGTTTTGCTTTTGACAGATAATTATTTTCTGACCTCAGAGTCTCACCTGAAAATTCCTGAGGTATTGGAGGTAAAGCAAATTTAAATTACAAAAAAATCTTAACATAGATCAAAGTAGGTAAGGCCCACATTTCATGTTAGTCCTAACATATCTGTATTTATTTCATACTCTCTTTCACTTACTGTAATAAAACTGAGCAACTCAAGTTGGTTAGCAGTTATCACAGATGTTTCCAGATTGAGGTGTTACAAGCTTGGTTCAAAGCCAAATCTCACATCAAAGGCATGCTGGAGTAAAGCCATCTGTCTTTCTAAGGCCAACACCTGTTCCAGGCAGGTTTCTAAACTTCACAAGATTACCTAAATAAATGTGTCCCTCAGAGGTACCTAATAGCACAGGAACACTGTGCAGGACGAACACTGCCTGGTGGTGTCCTGGTGGCTGGACAGCCACAGACATCACACGTCTTGGCAGTGTCATGGTGTGTCTGGGAAAAACCTATGTAACATAGGTATAACCTATGTATCATGTAGATAACATGATCATGTTGCTGCAGTATTAGGCAGTGTTGGGACCTAATCTGGTTTTATTCTATGCTGTCTAAAATGAGTTTAGAAATATAAAATTAATTACTTCCCATTTCAGTTTGGCAAGAGTTAAATTTTTAATAATTTTGACAGGACTAACCTCACCATCTCATTCTTCCTCAACCTTTATTCTGGAGAAATAGCTGACCCTGAGCACAGACCCTGCTAAATCTAATTCATATCAGACTACAAAGGATCGAACTGAGGGACTAGCAGGCCAAACTCTTGTTATTCTAGAACTTATGGCTCTTAAATTACTATGCAAAGTCTTCACTAATAGATAATTAGGTCAGCTGCTTCCCACCACATCAGTGTTTCTTCCACTGCATTTAAACACAAGAATATGTCTTCAGTGGTTCAAAAACACCCATGTGGCCAATTTTGTTAAATGCCTTTGTTCAATTTGTGTTATAACTTTTCATTGTTGAATTAATTTCCAGATCACATCAACCACAGGGTGGCCTTGAGCTTCTGGAAATGTCTTTCTTGCAATGCCACTATTTCAAACTAGAATTTCCTTCCTGAATCAAAGTATCTTTAGGCTGAAGTTTCTCATGTTTTTTCTTGCTCAAATAATGGGTTTGGAAATATTAGTCAACTCCATTTGACTGCTTGAGATAGAGAAGAAGAAAAAAAAAAAGAGAAAAACCAAACCGAAACAAAAACCCACACCTCTTTCATGTTTTAACAACTTTCTTTCAGACGCTATACTTATACTTGGGTAATTGAAAGCTAGCATCTGCACATGCACAAATCTTTTTAACTGTGGACTTAATCTTGTTACATTTGATTACAGCTCTTTATTAAAAGGAAGAATAAAAGTATAAGTGCCAAAATTCTAAAGGCTTTGATGTACATATACAACAACAGTCTGAAAAATAATATTTGTTAATTGGATCCAGGTGTTCTGTGTTCTTTATGCTGCAGTAGAAGCAGCTATTGCCGTCTTGTACTGATATTGTCATTCAAGAGCAAACAACTCTATCGTTTCTGCAGTCAGACAATGTTCATCTGAGAACTCCTTGCTGACATTTAGATCAAGGCAAAGCCGTAATTGCTGGTAAAAGCTGAGAGCTGCCTGCAGGATGCTCTGTCATGATAATCTGGTGGAGTTCCTCCCTCAGCCCAGGGATGTGGCAGCCCAGCACAGGGCTGAAAGCTGTGGGCGTGCTCAGGGTAACTGCTGTGTGCACCTCTAACTGCTCCTCGTGCAACAGCCTTCTGGTCAGGGTCACTACCATGGGGCAAGACAAAGTCTTGTTTTGTCACTTACCGGCAGTTTCCTCGGATGCTTCTATATTTCAAAGGGCAGAGAAATGACAGAACAAATTCACACTCTTTCAAGATAATACGTCACACCATTGGGATGAATCATGCTAAGGAGATATCTCCTGTGAACAGGACTGAGACAACCAGCTCATATTAAACACCCAGTGTCTAGACAAAGAGAGATAGGCATGATGAATGTCATGTCACATGTCAAATACTTGAATCAAAATTAGAGTAAAGCTGTGGAGAAACCTGTAGAAATTTTGACTTAACAGTGGCATGGCAGTGCTGCAATACTAGTGTTTGCTCTTCCCAAAACCTTCGAGGTTTTGAGTGACTGTCAAACACTAGAAATTGCATACTAACTGTGACTTCATACATCCTTACAGCTGTTCGAACAGGTCTCTATGTGTTAAAAGAGACAAAAGATAGGCTAACAACAAAGAACCAGCGTGATCTCCGGTATAAGAGCAGAGAGAAGAGGACAAAACACCCAGCACAACTTGGAGGTGCTTTGTCCCTAACACAGGTGACACCATAGGTGGGAAATTTATCTCTCCTATGCTACAAAAGAAATAGTTCACACATCCAGGCATAATGACTTGAAAGTAATAGCTCATCAATGTTCATCCATTTAGAGTTGATTTAGATGTTTTCTTATTTCCTTTTCCTACTTTTTTTTTAAATGGAAGACTTTGCAGAAGAGGCAGGGATTGGTACAAAGTGAGAAATCAGTATTCTAAGTTTACAAACAAGCCATATTCATGTGTACTCCATATATACATACACACAAAAATCCCCAAACCCTTTGCCAATAAGGGCTAATCCTATTAAATATCTAAAGGCTTTCCAGACTTTTTGACAAATTGAATGTATATATCTCCTTCTTTTAAAGGAATGGCTTCTAATTAGCACTATTAAAGGGAAGAAAACACTGGAAACACTAAAATATCCTTACTTAAATTATTTCACCATTTTTCAAGGGATGTGAAAGATTTTCAGTGGACATTTATTGCTTTAGAAAAAAAGAAACACTAGTCAAATGTATATTTTTGAAAGCAAATATAATATTTTGAAAACAAATATGTTTAAGAAAAAGATATAATTGGTCTTATTAATAGGGACATTTGCCAGCTATTAGCAACAATGAAGTACACTACAAATTAAAAAGAAAATCTTGTATTAGGTGTTTCCTTGAATTATTGCAATTCCTTGGAAAACTCATGTCTATAGAAGGACTTCAGTTGTAAATCATTTTATTATAAAAAGGAAATAAAAATATATGGATAATGAAGCATTTAAAATTTTTACTTTCATAGTTTGATCAATCATTTCTACTAGAGGAATAAGAATGTTTAATTTCTTCACACTATACATTTATTCCATATTAACTTTAGAATTTGTTAATGAAGTGGTAAAGATCTCGCTGTTTTAGCGTGCTTGGATCTCACTGTAGTGGAAGTGAGATCACAAGTTTAAGAAATTCAGTCTTCTCCAGGATTGAGATTCACTTGCAAAAAACTAGAGGACATTGCTTTCAAATAAATCATAAGAGAAGAAAGAAGAGAAAGATCTTCTAAAGGATGTCATAAAACAGGCTTTGACAGTCAGCTGATAAACAGAGCTGAAGAAAAGTGAAAACTAGGACAAAAGATAAAATGTGTAAGGGGTTCACAGGAATACTGATGCAAAACAGTATATTGAAAAGTCACTAATATTGGAAGGAAACAGCATATGATGACAAAAACCATTAGAAAACCCCTTAGGCATACAAAACATTTTCTGAAAAGTAAATTAAATTTGCAAGTTATTGATGTTAAAGCTTAAAATGACACAGGAACTATCTCTGATTTTATATACGAAACCCACTGCTAAGGGTTATTCAAAACCTCTAACAGAGTATATGCTACTTTTGTAACTTTTTATGAAGAAAATTCTGTACATCATTCCTCTAAGAAATGAGACGTAAATTCTAGAAATAGCAAACTTGCTAAGGTAGTGTGAAACTCGGAAAGGAGTAACACAAAAGAAGCTCTCCTGAGTATGACTAAGTATTCCTCTAGCCCAGTTTCTTGTCCCTGACAATGACTAATGGTGAATGCCTAGGAAAGAGCAAAAAAGAGGACAAGCAAATAGTGATACCTCCTGTATATATTCTTCTCACACCCAAAAATAATGGGTTAGAGATTTCCTGAGCCAAAGGTTTGGCATATTTTATGGCTGTTTTTATTTAATAGTCCTGTGTAACATTTTCTTCTGTGCATTTGTCTCACCCTTTTTCTTTACTCAGTGTAAGCCTCTGCAAGTTGTGTTCCACTCTTTCTTGCACCAGAGGAGTTTCACAGCTTTACCACTGCTGTATGAGCAAACATTTCTCTCCAGCAATAATCACCTTCTGATTTCATTTCGCTTTTCTTCGAAAACACAGCAAATATTTTCTCTCTGTTTATCTTATCTTTGCCACTTATGATTTGAAAGAATCTAATTGTATTTTAACTTGGCTGAGCTTTTTCCAAGTGTCAGAATCTTTGTCTGTGTTGTTTCCTCTATAGAAGCTTCTCTATAACTGATCATCCTTCTTTCGTCCTCTATGCTTTCACTAACAGTAATTATTACCTTGAATCAAGGATGTTTCCCCTGTTGCTGAGCAATGGGCTAACCAAGGAAACTTCAAGGGAGGATTCAATACAAAGCCTGGCAAAACTCCAGAAACCTGTTTGTTTTCCAAGTGCATTTTAAGGTATTCTAAGTAAAACTTAGTCCATAAATGGGATTAATGGTATTATACTAGGAAAAAACCATTATTATGAAAACCTGCTGGTTTGGACCCCTCAAGCTACTGGGAAAAGCCTGAAACACTACTTGAAAAAGTCCTTTAATTCTTCTCCATTCAAAGAGAAGGTGACCTAATTTGGGATAGGAGATTGAAGTATGATCAATCTTATATACCAAGCCATCTAATCTGGTTTTACTGTTGTTGTATTGCAAAAGAAAAGGTTCATGCAAACCAATTGGTTAGTCTCTCTAACCTGATTTAAATCACATTCTCAGAGTGCAGAAAGCATGACTGAATCAAAATCATTGAGGATCAGAAAAGATGAGATTGCATGGAATGATTATTAGAAACTTGCAGAATGACAGACCAAACAGAAATACTATTTTGTTTAATAAATGTAGTAGCAATAAAAAAGGGGGTTTTATCAAGGACATTTTTTGCATTTACAGTCTCTTCACAATTATTCCAGATAAAGCAAAGGATGCCATTGGGCTGCTAAAGTAAGACTGACACTGACTGAATAGAGAAGAGGATTTAAATAGTATCTGACATTATCAAATCAACCACTTTAAAGCAATAGTGAATTGAAAGTACTTTAATCCATCTCTTAAATTTCCAAGAAGAGAAAGGTTATATAAAACTTGTAATATGAATTTTAATTTTTGAAAATGGATTCTTCAAATGTATCAACACATTACTAGACAAAAGTTATCTTTTCAATGTCAGCAAGAAATAGTGATAAGAGATATAATTCCAAGTGGTTTACCTCAAGCTATAATCCCAGTATTTAAAAATGGGAGTAGGCCATTGAATAGCATGGGTTTCGGAGTAGTTCCACGAGGAATACTGGGAGCAAAACAATTAATTCTGTTGTGGGAGAGAGGAGCCATTTTGCTATCATGAGACATTCGTTGCTATTCCCTATCCTTGTCTGAGTTTCTGAGCTCCATGTCTGTAGTCAAACTTCTCTCAGCACAGCCAAAATATGGAAAAGAGAGCTCCTTGCCCTTGACTGATGCAGGACCCCCAGGCATTCCCCTTCAGTCTCACCCTGTATGATCAGGCATCTACTTACAAGCTAATATTTTTGTTTGTCTTGTGGTTACAAGATGTCTTACACACTGGACTCTCAAGACAGCAAACAAGCTGCACAGAAATTAATCTCAATTTCTTCTTAATTTTGCAATGAATGTAGCTATACCTGGTAGAACTGAGTCTGTGCCTGGCCACAACACATTCTTCTGGGGTGACAGAGGCCCAGCAGTTTTTGCTAGGGCCATGGGGAAATTCTGGTCTTTCAATTTACGTCTGCTTCTTTTCAGTGTGTCACTGTCACCCAGCTTGGGGCTTGGGGTTTGCCTGTGCCAAGTCTGTACCTGGCTGCTCTTGGCGGTCTGCCCCACACCAAGGTCATCATTTCACCCTGCCTCCTTGGTCCTTTAGCAGCCTCTTCTCTGTAATACCAAAGCAACCAGTTCAGCAGGAACAGAAACAAGTCATAGAAATAATGCAGGTGTTTCTCAGTTCACTATTCACCTGTTTGGGAGCAAAAGAATACAGCCTACTCATATAATTGAATCACTACTGTTCTTGAGGTGGAGGTCAATAATTTGCTGGGGCAGATAAGCACAACATCAATGAAAGGAGATGTAACCATCTGTGTCAGCAATGAACTTTGCTCACAATCTAGGGAGACAAAAGCAAATAACTGATAAGAAATGAAGAGAAAAAGCTGTCTATTATCAGAACAACAAAGAAATTAGTATAGAGGAGTTACATTATACGGCACCCTCTATTTAGCCTGATCCTTTATTATGCTGGGGTTCTCAACTACTATTCACTTCAATAAGAATCTTGTAGCACATTCACAGCTCACAAAATCAGGGCTTTGGTACTGTGACTGGTACGCAAATTGGTAATATGTGAGTATATTAAATATAAATTAAACTGTAAGGGGTTTCATCTTTGATTTGGAAGTGCAATGAGTGGGAGCACTTATTAATAGAGGTATAATTCTTATCAAATACATACATGTATGCAAATACTTTTTTTTTTTTTTGTCTTGCCTTGAACCAATACAAGATTAAAAAATTCTATTAATCATTTCATTTTCCCAGAAGAGAGCTGGAGGAACACATCTGAAATGCAATCTTCTCCTCATCAAGTTTCCAGTTTCAGTAGGATTATACACAGGACAATGGGTAATGCTTCTCTTGTAACACAGTGGTGCTGCTATTCCCCACACGCATGGTGAGGCTGTAATGCCCAGGCTTTTCAGTCAACGTTATTGCAACATTTCCAGACAAGAAGAAAACCTATGAGTAATACATTGGAATTAAGCTAGATTTCAGAAAGATTTTTTATGATTCATGTGATTGAGAACATAAAGATCTCACAAAATTAATATCTACTGCTCTTGTGAGCTTCAGTGGACCTGACATTTCAAGCTCTGAGATGAAGAACTTCCTTGCTGGTTTTCAGTTTATTGAGCATAATGTGCTTTATTCCCTGGTATAGACATGTTGGTAGATGCCCAAGCAGGCTTGTCAGAACAAATTCTGATAGGATGGAGATAATATTCATTCAGATTCCAGTGAGATCAGACTGAAAGTGTTACAGCTAATTCAGTCCTGATCCAGCTGAACATCTAAGAGCGCTCTTGTCCTTAAGGTTTAGGAGCATGGACAGAGGTGACTCTTTCTGGTCACGTGAGCGCCCTGGACTTGGAATTCTCTAAGAAAATCCTGTAGAAGGACTTGTCTCAAGGCCAGACCATCTTTCTATTCTCTCTTTGCCACCTGGTCTACTGATGTAAGTATCAGTGCTGTACTAAGACAAGACCACATCACTTAATCTTTCATATTAACTACAGTCACCCTCAGCTTTACATCTTTCTGCTGCACAAAAACTGGCTGTTCATTTATCTCAGTTTAAATGTGAGCTTTATAGTATTACAGCTGTGAATATGGAAATAAATACACACATCACCCAGAACCTTAAATTTTCTAGACCTTCAGCCACCAGCCAGCAAGGCTGTTACTTAGGTTTACCGTGAAATTATAGAGTAATACCGGCCTGTTCTGCTGAGAAAGGGAAATACTGGAACAGCCATTTCTTTGAATAATCTTAGCTGTATTACTGGTTTGCCATAAATATATTCAGTATTCAATTTCTACTGTATATTGCATCGGTGTTCATACTATAAAGCAAATCTTTCAGGAATGGTGTTTATATTACCTGTTTATCCATAGGTACAAGAAGAATAATCTTGACTTAAAACTCCTCCAGCATTCTGACAGGCAAAAAGCAAAGTTACAAGCACTACAAGATTATTTACAAGATAATACCCTTTTTTTTTCTGCTGTCTCTCAAAAGTCACTAACAACCAAATACCCTCATTTAGTATTGAGAGAAAAATAGCAAAGCCTTAGATCGAGGGAGTAGCAAGAGCAGCACCTGTATTTCTCTCTTTCCTTACTCCCTCTCCTTTGGCTTTTATAGCCAATATACCTGAATCACCTCTGCTGCCTTTCCAGCATTGCGGAGGTGACTCCAGGCCAGATTTGCCTACAGCCCCTGGCATCAGAGCCTAGAGTGGCATTTGACCTTGTTTTGTACTCAAGCCACTACACTGGACCCTCACAAACTTTTGTAGTACCTCCTGTCAGCCAGCATTTCTGAACACGCACAACTGCTCAGAAATGCTCAGATGTGGCAGTAGAAAAAAATTCACCAAACCACTCTTCCTGTAAAGCAAAAACATATACTTACTGTCCTGGCAATATGGCTGTGCTGGAATAAGAGATAAAAGGCAAATGCAATCCAAAACCACTTTAATTTGGTGCCCCAAAAGTAGCACCTATGTCCTCTGAAGTGACACAAAAAAGCCCCAGAGATATTCTCAGAGGAGTCAGTTCCACGCACCTGGGAATGATTTTTCAATATTAAAGAGAAATGGAGACATAGAAATCAAGAGAGAAAATATGGAAATATGCAGGAGGACTTTGTTTTAAATCATTTAAATATGGAAAAAAAACCTTTAGGAGTTGGCTTAGCTTTATCTCAAGTAAATGTGGAGGCTGTAAATACATTGACTGGAAAAATACCCTGAATAAATCTACTGTTCCTGCTATTCTGGCTTGCTGAGAGTGACAAATCACTTGATATAACCCTTATTCAATTTAATACACCTTGAAAAACGTAATAAATTCTTTTAAGCAGAGGAGATGCTTTGAAACCTTTGCTGCAATTGTAGGGGAGGATGCCCCTATTATGCTAAGAGATGAGCTGAACAAGGTTAATTTCAGTTTATGATTAAGAAAAATAGGTGGATATGTTGCTGCATTCAGAGACTTAAAGTCTATTGTATATCACAATGGCATATTTATGAGCAACACGTGATGCTCTCATTCACTCACAAAGAGAATGACATACCCAAGTCAACAGCAATCTGAAATCTCAGAGGAATCTTACAGTACTTCAGCTTTCAGTTCAGTGAAAATAAATTATTTTAATCTGTAACAAGTACTGCAAAAATTTAAATAACTGAACAGTAAATACATAATAGTATCAACCTAGGGCTAATTGCTCTTTTTCTCTGCCAATATTCTCCATTATGATAGAACTTAATGAGGCTTTTAAAATAAAACTATACTAAATATTTACTACCATAAATTTCCTTGAAAAAAACTAAAAAATAAAGAGGAGTAGTGAAAACAAATGGTCCAGATACTATCTTCTATTCCAACCCTTCACACAATCCTATCAGTGTATAAGGCTTGCCACCAGTGGAGATGGGCGTCCTTGTTCCCACGATTCACTTGATCTGCTCTAGAGGGTTTCCTTAAACATCCCTTTCCTTAAACACCTCTACCCTCCAAGCTGTACATCCTGTTCTTTCGCTCTCATGAGAAGCAGCAGAGAATTTGATTCAGTGTTTCTTTGCTCCCTGATGCCGGATGAGAACAGGATTGGTGACCTGATCAGGATTTTCCCTGCTTTCCCCTACTATCAACAATTCAATAAATTACACTCTGAAGGAAGGTCAGAATTGGCAAAGTTCCCATCCTACAGCTCACGCCAGCAAACACTGGATTGTCTGGCGTGGTGGGGCTTGCTGATGTCCAGCTCTTTAAGACTCTGTCACCAGTGTGTTCCTGTCCTCGGACAATTACAGTCCATACATTGGGTAGTTTTAATGTGGTTTCAGCTCACATATCACAATTTAAATTCCCTTATATACAGTACATCCTCAAAGTAATAAAATTTCACAATGGAAATGGCACATGTAGACATCCTAACAGAATGCTCTGGTTTTGCTATGACTGCTTTGGAGGACACCAGTGCATAGGGGAAATGGAAAGAAATACAACTCTCAAAAAAGCTGTGAACTTCTGAAATCCTTTACCTTCTCTTTGGAAATAAATTTCTTTTGGAAAACACGTCAAGGGCACTACTTTTTAAAACTAATTTTCCACTTCCGTATCCTTGAAACACTTTAAAAATGTTTACTTGATTAAAAACTGACCACTCAAGCTTGTCAAATGCTTTTCCTGCATGTAAAGACAAAGGGATGCATTGAGCTAGTAAATTATAATAATCCCATAATCCTAAGAGCATGTTTACAGAGTTTTCATATTGCTAATTACCAAGGGAGTTGGCATTTAATTACTTTCTACAATCTTCACACAATATTTCTCTTTTCTCTTAGCTCTTTAGAATAGGCAGTTACTCTTTTTCTCAAATTACCTGAAAGACCCTAAATAACAAAATAATTTTGTTTGTCCAGTGTGATGAAAGATTTTATTTATCTGTCATTTCTGAAATTTAAATACAGTTTTAATTTATTTTACATGCTGAGATTTCGTATGAGTTTGCTCTTTGACAATCTTGTTATTTATTTTGTATTTATTTTGTTTTCTTTCAAAGTTATGCAAGATTAATAAATATATCTCTCAGAGTATTGGCAGCTTTCCAGATAATTTTATTAATTTTCATTCTTACACTCCATAATAGCAGAAAGTTCACCTTTTCTTTCCTCCTCCTTGGACCCTCGCCCAAATTCATATTCAAGCCAAACTCAAATTAAAGCTAAGAAAGAACTGCTGGAATAAGATTTTAAAGATTAGGTCAAAACACTTCAAGGCATAAATAAGCTGCCTGCACCAATATTGCTTCTCTGTTTACACATGTATTTCAAAATTAATGATATGAAATATCTTTTCATATACAATATGAGAAAGACGAGAAAGAGTTTAAACGGCTGAAAGGGAAAACGAAGCCACAAAACTGCATGAAAAGGTGTTCCCTGCACCACTTTGGAATATTTTATTCTGAGATGCTGGAATTTAAAAGTAAGAAAAATAACTTTGCTGATGAAAAAGGATAACATTTTATTTTCCAAATTAATGCTTGTGACACTTAATTAAAAAAAAAAAAAAACACCAAACCACCTTTCAGTATGGATGCTGAAAAGTTAGAAGCAGAGAAATTCTTCAGTCTTTTCTCAGTGTTCTGTGAGAGCACTGCCTTCTCACACAGACTAGACGAAAACAGTGAAGACGGTTTTGTAAACTAATTCTTTATCTTTGCACCTGGAGTTTGTTGTGAAGTGCTGTTATGGTACACTGAGGAAAATATTTTGAAATGGGTGTAGTATAGCCTCCACCAATCATTCTAGGAGGTGGTTGATCAAGGGACCTACAGTACTATGCTACGCTTGCGAACCAAGTTATATAAACCAATTTATAATTAACTAAAGATGACACTTTTTCCTGAACTTTGATCGTGTCGTTTTTCGCCGCTCCCAGTACTAACAGCGACATTTCAGTGTAGAGTCATGCCAAGAAAAAAAAATCTGCTTTGGAACTAATTCCTTACAATCCTGTGCTCTGTGTAAAGATTTCTATGATATTACCAAGTGCTCAACAGATCTCAGCAAAATATTTGTTATGAAGTACACAGCTAACAATTGTGTACAATTATACAAAGCATAACCAAAAGTGCTCATGCTACAAATAGTATTTTTTTAATATCTTCGGGTGAAAAAAAAAGAAACGTAGATACTTTAAAAATCTTAGCTATTTTGTTTTGTACAATGTTTCCAATTTTGAATCAACCTGAATAAGAAATTCTTTAAAGACAAGAATTTCAGGCTAAAGAGTTTTACTTCAACTCCTAAGTCAATTTTTTTTTTGGTTGGTTGGTTGGTTTTTTGTTCATTTTGTTTGTTTGTTTGGGGAATGGTTGTTCTTTTGTTGTTTTTTGGTGTTTTGTTTGAAAACCGAACTACATATTCTATTGTCTGTACAGCTCAACTGGCTGCATGTTGACTAAAGCAGTAGGGAATGCTTCAAGGAAAGCCAGCAGTATCTCCAATTCAGAATACCTTTGGTTTGATCTGTAATGGATATCTATACTGTAAAAGACAATCAACATCTTTGATTAAAAACCTGCAGAGCACCAGTTAGTAATATTTAGTCACCAGGGAATATTTATTATTCTCTCCAGAGAGTATTCAAAAGCAGTGCAAGTTAAATTAAAAAGAAATCTTAAATTTTTATTCCATAACTTAACCCTCAATTAATTTAAATAATCCATAATGCATTCATCGTTTGGGGGAGAATGTTAGCAATTAGCTAGTAATCTAATTTTGGGGTGTAGATGTATAAAAAGTTAACCCAAAATTTTTAATAGATCTTCTTTTAAGTATTTTTTTCCAAATGATACCAGACAAAATTGGTAATCAAAATAGTATCCCTTCTTCCTTTGATGTCATTTGGGAAAAAAAAACATTTGTGCAACTGCCTCATCACTGAACACTGCAATGAACAATTCTCACACAAAATTCTTGTTGTATTAGAATTCCTTTCAAACTTTTCTCCTCTTCTTTAGGAACAGCCTTCCCAGCATGTTGAGCTTCAGCTGGCCAGTTCCTCACTCTTGTGCAGTTCCTATCACCTCTACCTCAGAGCAAAGCAGAATCATTGTGTATGACGGCAGTACCTGTGGCACAGATGTGACTCTTTCTCTCCAGACAGCGAGGATGAGGGCTATCTTTATGAGCTAATAATTTTTGAGTGAGACATGCCATTTTCATAAAGAGGAGGTGAGGGCTTGAGGGTTTCTTCTCCTGTGCATCTCTGCAGGGACAAGATGCTGCTGGGGCAGCCCCTATGTTCTCTGCATCTCTCTTCACTGAAAGGATGGAAGAGAGATGATGCCATCATCTTCCAGTATTTCTTCAGAAGTCTGATTTATTGATCTGTAATGATTTTCTGCTTCAGAGGAACACAGACCTGACAGCAATAGCAGCTGTTGTTGTACCAGATCACCAGAGATTTACAGAGTTCCTTATTTCCAAAGAGTGTTGCTGCAGTGTGGAGGTCACGGTCCTGACAGAGAATCAGCACACAATGTTATATGACTTTCATTGCTGTAAAACTTCGAATCTAAACAAATAAATGTGCCCAATGCAATATAGTTCTCTTTCATGGCCTGGGTAAGTCTGCAGTTTCCATGGTTACCAAGGGGCAGCCTAGTAGAGAAACCATCTACATTTTCGTTCAACAGATTTTTTTAGGACTATCCTTTAAAAAAGTTAGTACAGAATCAATCTGTTGTAACACATATTCGTGTCTCTTCAATTTTCTGTTTATTTAGAAATTTATGCAAAAATCAATTGCACAATTTAAAACATATTACACAGGGCAACTTTGAATATTCCTCATTCAAAACCAACATTTCTTGTAATGTGCATCATCTTTATTTACATGGTTTACTGTGTCATTCTTTCTAGAACTTTAAAAAAAAACTATTATATATTTCATATTACATTAAAATAATTTAAATGAATCAAAACTATAATTTTAGAAATATTTCTGTCTACCAGGATCTGTCTTTCTCTGGAAGATAAACACTGTAATCACAAGTGCCTCCCACTCCTTTTTTTCTTAGCTTTTATTCTATTGCTGGGCAGACGTCATAAGGTGTGTAACATACCTAAGTACTTTGAGTCCTAAGATTGGACTTCGGGCTCACTATCTCATGTCTGTTTAACAATGATGTTAAATCAGAATTTTACTATACCAACATCAACAATAATTGTAATAGTGATGATGCAGGATGTTCATTTTACAAACACTAGGTACTGACATTAAATGTTGGCATCAAAGATTATCCAGAGCATTCAAAAATATAATTTCAAAATAGCTCCACATGGTCCATTTGCACTGTTGCATCTGATCTCTCCAGATTGTCTGGAAATCTCAAACTGGGTTTTAGTCACATGAAGGTCCCAGTTTTGACTTCCTAACATTTATTTTCCTTTTCATATTTATGACTTTTCTTTTTTCTCAGATTCCCATTTGAAGAAACCTTCACCTTCCTTAGAGAGCTCGGAGTGCTTCCCAGGGCTCAGAGAGTTGTTGAGGGGTTACCAGGATAGCAAACCTCAGATTCTACCTCAACCCCATCTTAGTTCTTGCAGATCAGAGCAGGAGTTGTGCCCCTCATCAGATGAGAGAAGGTCTCACTAGGTTAATCAGTTTGTAGCAAGGCACCCCAGACCTCTGGGCCAACCTGTTAAATCTCACAGAGTCTTTGACGCCTTCCTTAACTCTCCCTGGTGGGAGAGGTGCTGGGTCCTGCCCTCTGCAACACCATGTGCCACATTCAGCTGTCTGGCTTGGGGAAACCACTAGCTGTGTCAGGTACAGAGCACTGGAAAAGGAATTAATATCTTGCAAGATCCCAAAGGTGTATTTTCCATATGCAGCTGTCTGTAGCCCACAAGAAGCCACATGCACAGATTCACACCTTACAATGACCACGCGTGGCTTTACTCTGCTGAGCCACCACCTAACACAGCACTGCAGACCCTGCCTCAGTAGCCACATGGCCAGAAAGAGCATTGGGAGGTCTTTCAGCAGCTCCTGTTGGAATAGTCTTTCCTCACAGTGGTTTCTGAACTCTTTTTCATTTTTTTACCTTATTCCTTAAAAGAAAGCCTCTAAAATAAAGGCAGAATTTCAGGAACGGCTCTGATAGAGCTGTGTAGCATGAGACCATCACTGGTTTACTGCAGGCTTAATGCAGCTGCACAGCCTTCATCGTTTTTCTTGCTGTATCTTGTTACAAATTAACATATCATTTGATGCCCTCTATTTCCTCTGCTTTTCATGTTTCTCTCGTATTGACTATCACAGACAATTTTCAAGCAGATCTGTTAGCTTGCTTTTATCTAATAAGAATTCTAAATTTTCATTTACTGAATACATTAATACTTCTGTATTCTCATGTCATTTTTGCTTTCTTCTCTAATAGTAAGAAAAGCTCTGAGATTGGTATCATCTTCACATTTAATTAATAACATTTCTATTCCCTGAATAATCTTCCCTGGCATATCTGCAGTTGATGCAAACTATATTCATATTGAGTAGACATTATCATTAATGCACTAAGTGACCATATACAATTTTAATAGTAGTACTATTAATTATTACACTGTTTGCTGCCTACACAAATGTGTAGGTATACAGAAGAATGCATTCAGTGTTCCTAAGTCTTTAATATTGCCCAAAATGTATCTTCTTCTTTGTTTCTGAGAATTATTAGCTTTGGCTGTTTTATGCTTATTATAATTGTCACTTTTAGCTCAGCCAAGAACACCTTTACTCAAATGCTCTAATAGCTACTTTTGAACTGTGGATCCAATCAGGTGGAGAATATGAAGTTTGATTTTAAAGAAATCAAACTATTATTAAGTATTTTGTTGGAAGGATAATATTGCCACTGTTTACTTCTAGAAAACACCAATTTTAAAATGATAATGAACACCTAATAATGCAATAAAAAATAACACCAACCACTATGCTCACAGATTTAAATGCCAAGATTTCTATTATCTCATTTTGAACACTCAGCCATGTGAAACTGCTCTGAATCTTTTTCAGCCACTTTGAAATATCACCATTCCCTTCTTCTTGCCAGGAAAGCAGCTGAATAAACTGCCAGGTAAACTCTCCAACCAAAGGGTACTTCCAGCATGTCTGGCAATGTAGCACATACTGCTTCATATTTTCGTCAGTATGTTCACTTCTTTTTCTTTCTTGTGAAAACACAAAATGTACCCAGCACTGATATTAGCAGAATATCAATTGCTTTCTGATCACTGAAGAAGGCTACTATATTTCATTTTTTCCTGGAGTTTGTCAATTTTCGAATCAAGACTAATTTCAAGAGATAATGAACTACTATGTATTAAAAGGTCCCTGAATGGGTGTCTTTTGTTGGTGTCCAAGGCACCTCCAAAATTGTATAAGGGTTCAGGGGTTTTGTGTCACCTTTTTGGACATGATGTGCACACAACATTTTGAAGTAGAGAACACTTAACTACATACTTTGTCTTTGAGTGGGGTCAGCTGCAAGGGGGATTCTAGGGATACAGAACCCTCTGGAAAGTGGCTGTGTGCCTGTGGACAGCCTCCCCTCCTTCAGTTCTCCTGTGAACTAGGAGCTGGTTTAGATCAGGGCTCCACTAGGGAAATGGCCACAGGGATCGAAAACATCTGCAAGGCTTGAAATTAGTTGCATGTGTCACTTTCCAAGCAGTTATTTGAGGATATAAATGTTAGAGTTTAAATGTGGTACAACATCCAGTCTGTGATCTACAGAACAAAAGGTAAATTGCACCTTCAAATTATAGAGGACAGCATCTATCTTTTCCTTCTAATGATTAATACTAAAATTTTTTTGTAAGAATATAATTAAAAGCCAAGCTGTGGCCCCTCTGGTATATTAGCTTGTAAGTTCATTTATATATAGCCTTATGTATCTAGATCTGTGTAAGGATTTCAGGGCAAAATGTTTCTCTGCTGACAGACACAGCACTAAAAAGAGGCAGAATTTGGGATCCTCTCTTCAGCAAATGAAACCAACCCTTTTGAAGTTAACTACGCTCACAGCTTTTCATTAGCAATTTATTACAATTAAAGAGCCAAGAGCAGAGAGTCTCTCAAAGATTTCTCAAAATGCCCTGTAAAATCTGAGATGGGACAAACTCTGGGAATTCCACTTGGATTAAATATCTAAAGCAGTGGAAGCACAATTTCCAAGTATTTTAACTCTGGAAATTTTTGTGAGATTTACCCAATATCCACCCGAATTACAAAATAATATTTTATTCTGCTGAGTTTAAGAGGAAGCCTGGAGAAAAGAAGCCTAGGGGTGATCTTATCAATGTGTACTGATACCTGTTGGGAGGGAATTAAGATAAGGGGGCTGGAATCTGCTCAGTAGTGCCCAGTGCCATCTCCCTCTGTAGAGTTATTCAAAACCCAGCAAGGCACAGTCCTGGGCAACCTGGTCTAGCTGACTGTACTTGAGCAGGTGGGGATGGACTACTCAATCTCAGGAGGTCCCTTCCAACCTGTACCACTTTCTGATTTTTTGAAACCAATCTCTGGAATAACAATCTTCTCCCACGCAACTTCCCCTTTTTCTGTTCTAAACAGTGTGCAGGTTTTGAAGTAAACCCTAAAACCATAAAATAAAAGTGTGAGAGATTTAAGTCATTTAGGGAACTTCTTTATCAGTTTTTTAAATCTTCATTTTTGGCAGCTTATCTAAAATATTCTGTATTAGAGAGAACATTTTAATTAGCCCAATACCATTTTCAATATCTGCATCAGATTATCAAATATATCTTTGCTTTAATGCTTCTTTGATTTATGGCTTTTAATGATGAGTTTGTTTGATCTGCAAGCTTATATTTCATTATACTTATAATGAAACTGTGAATTATAATTTTTTAAGATGATTCCACTGTTTTACATGAAGGTGGATTCCACAACTCTCTCATTTTATGAATAAGAGTTATTTATGCAGTAAGAAATTTTTTTTAACTCCTAGTCATTAACATACTGTGTATTTACCTTTCCTCTGAACTAAGGAGGTTTCATTTTTAAACCTCTAACTCTACAAAAAAGAAAATTTCCTTAACCTTAAGCCTTAAGAGGTTCATATAACTGTCCATTTCCCAGCTGTCCTATTTACTTGTCCAGCTGATGCTGAAGGACATGCTGTCCCAGGTCAGGCTCTTGTTTCTGTTGCAATGATCTCTCTCTGTCTTTTCTACTGACAGTTGTAAAGTGCTTCCATATTAAAACTCACTATACTGCTAATACTAATTACTAACTTTAATGTTCCAAGATTTTGATTTATGACTTCACACTGCATTATCCTTGCCTCTCCTCATGACTGATATTTTTTGATACTAAGATAATAAATGTTCATCAAGAAATATATTTATTTGATTGCTTTAGTTAGCATCATTTTTGCCAGCGTATCTGATGGTAATAGGATAAGCGTGTACCAGAACTGGCCTTAGCCTGGCTGAAGTGTTATTAATCAGACCCACATAAAATAACTGTTTTTGAAGACCAGTGATCTGAAGCTGCTTATAGCCTTGAATCAGTCCTTCAAGGCTAAGTTCTTGAGTTGTTGCTCCTTGGGGTCATATATTAGTGATGCTGATTTGATCTTTTTAACTCAGGTCCCAAGTGTCACCTATCTGTACAAGAAATTGTTATTTATGGGTTCAGGAATACCTTTAAATGACTTTGATCTTTTCCTCTTGGTAGTGTTTTCAGAACTTTCCAGATTAGCTTAAAATTAATCTGGTAGCTATAATGTCACAAAAATACAGATACTCAGTTTGTCTCCTGAAGAGCAATGTTTGGGTGCAGTGGCAGACAGCACTTGTTTTGAAGGGCTTTGCCCTGAGGCTGCTCTGTAGTCTGAGTGCTAAAAGGATGTGTCTAAATGAAATCAATCTTTGACACCTGAACTTGGGTCTTGTGCTCCATTATAGCAGGAGCACTCTGCAGCACTCAGATTTTCCTTCTGTTTCTCTCTGACTCTGCAGTACATTGCTCATTGTGCAGCCCTGCAACCCAGTGGGAGAGTTTTGTTTATCCACAGGAGGAGCCTGGGCAGCACGTCCCACTGTGGAGCACGCAGGAGGCTGAGTACCCCAGCAGTGATCACATTTTGCCTGCAAAGAGCGCTCTGTCTTCATTAGTACAAAGGCTTTCAAGTGTTTCCAAATGCTTCTGTGATTTGAGACAGAGATATCCTGACACTTGATGATATTTTCCAGATTTGAATGCTACTTGCTAATACCACATAAGAAAATAATTGGTCAGTGCTTCTTTTAATAAATCAGGTACATCAAATTCTCAATGTACTTATCTAATGGGAGATATCCAGAATTTTTTTTAAGCTGATTACTGAAGTGAATAAAAAGAAACAAAAAAAGAAACTCTGTTGGTGGACTTGATATGATTTGGATTAAGTTTTGAATTAATTATTTTCTAGGAATGCCTACAAGCAAACTGGCAGTTTGTCTGCAGTTGATTGATTAATTGATAACAGCAGCATGAATTATAATAGTCCAATGGCAGCTGCAGATTGTATTTTTTATTATTTAGAAGTATCTTATATATATTCATATTTCATATTTTTAAAAGAGAATCAGGTGTAGCAGAACTGTATCGTGGTAGAGGAAAAAGGAGCTGAACTGTTAGCGGTGGAGTATCAAACACACGCAGAAACACACACTCTCCCCCTTCGAAAGGGCATCGTCTGTGATTAGAAGAAAAATTAGATGCAGTTCTGTGGTACTTGCTCCATGCACACACAGAGCCTGAAATGACTTACCTAGAGATATGTCCATGTAGGCAGAGACTAAGACTCAGCTGAACTCAACTCAGTTTTCAAGGTAGTGTGAACACTTGGAGGTAAATGAGTTGTGTTGACTTCAATGGACAGGCATGCCACTAAAGCACCGTGCCGTACTTTGTAACCATGAAGTTTCAAATTGCTTTATCTTTCACTGCACAATCATATCATTTTTCATTATATTTCTGTGCATTCCTTTCATGAGAATTATTACATTATCAAACAGAGCAGAAAAATGAGACATAGGAGTTACAGTTTTCTGCAAAAGAAGCGTCAGATATAATAGTTTTCTCTTTATCACATTCCCTTTCTTAGACAGCCTGCCAGCTATTGTCTTGAACTAAGCTCTGGAAATGTTTCAGAAACTGAATACATCTTTTTCAAGCAACTTTGTTCATTTAAACTCTTTCTGAACATTATCTATTGCATTAATAATAATTCACTTTCAGATGTTTTTCTGAGCATCCCATCAGGCTGTGCCTAATAACTAGGTGTTTGGTACGTGATCTAATTTTCCCCATAGTCATAAGGCTACTAGTCCTTCAAGCATGATGCAAGACCTATATCATAGCTCTCCAGTGAAAAAAGTAACTGAAAACCGACTTCTTGCTTCTCACTGGCTGTTTTAATCTCCTTGGTGTGGGGAGATTCTTGCATCCACATACAGCAGGCTACTTTTGCTCTACTTAAATATATTTAGGAGGTGAGGTTCTCATTGCTAGCCCTCTGCATGAACTTATTTAGTAATGAATAAATTATCTTTACTTCCTTAATAAGATCAGTTTTTCATTCATCTATTTAATGGGAGGAAACAAAGGCTCCAGTAAACACAGTAAATCATCCTATTAGAGATTTAGATACCTGGTTGCAGCAAAGCACACAACGCTCTAGGCAGGCTGTTTTTTGGATCGGTTAGACTGCAGATGACTAGCAAAATACTCCCAAACAGCATCTAAAATCCTTGGCTTCCTCACTTCATTTTCTCTGAGGCACCTGAATCTGTTCTTTGTCCACACAAAGCAGTTCATAGCAGCAACATATTTGCTATGAGTTGAAAGCACCCCAGACCTTCAGCAGCTGAAGCACTGATGTGAATGACAAGGGGAATGCATGGCTCTTCACACCAGGTGCAAAGACTTCCTGGTAAAGTGGCTGTATCGATCCTTCCCTTGATTGTGGAGCTAGAGAGATCTCTGCAGTCCCTGTGCTGATAGGCAGCCCAACAGGGAGAGGCTTGTGAGGAAAAAAAAAAGTCTGTTTTTATGTTATTTTCAGATAATTAACTAGCTTTAGCTGAATCTGATAAAGCTGCATACATTCACAGCTGTTTTGTAACATTCCACTGTGGAGTCTGAAAGATCCTTTAGATGAGCCTAGTCTGAAACTTATGTAGGTTTTCCAGCCTGCATTATCAAATACTTTTTGGTTAGTCTATAGAGGAATTTCTAAAGTGACAATGTCCCTTACAGAGTGTGTCTTGAATTGTAAAAATTGTGTTATGCATAAGAACTCTCCTTAAGAATATATAAAGCAAAATTCAGGAATGATTGAATAAAAGTCTTTACATAATAGTTTGCATTTAATCATCTATTTCAAAGATGTGGTGTATTTTAATTTACAGCAATTGCTAAAGACCATTTGGAGTAACAAGAAAATACTTAATTCCTGTTTTGGGACAAGAGAGATGTTACTTACAATGCTTTTTCTGTAAAAATATTTACTGGTGATTTGGATTTAAAACAGAAGAACACTGAGAAAATAAATGCTCAATATTAGTGAGGAATTACTTATCAGACAGACATTCAGAACCAGTCAGGCACAACCTGTTCCTTTGTGAATGTTTTTTATGTGTCTGTTGGATTTGCATGGCAAGGTTTTGGTAATGGGTGGTTACAGGGGTGGCTTCTGTGAGAAGCTACCAGAAGCTTCCCCCATGTCCAACAGAGCCAGTGCCAGCTGGCTTCGAGACAGAACTATCACAGACCAAGGCCATCAGCAATGGTGGTAGCACCTCTGGGATAACAGACTTAAGAAACAGGGGAGAAGCAGCAGCAGGAACTGGAGAGAGGAGAGAGAATGTGAGAGAAACAGCCCTGCAGACACCAAGGTCGTAGATGAAGAGGAGCAGGAGGTGCTCCAGTGCCAGAGCTGAGATTCCCCTGCAGCCCTGGGAGCAGACCAAGGTGAGGCAGCTGTGCCCCTGCAGCCCCAGGAATCCCATGGTGGAGCAGACATCCACCTGCAGCCAGTGGAGGATCCCAGGCTGGAGCAAGTGAAAGTCTGAAGGAGGCTGTGTCCCCATGGAAAGCCCACAGTAGAGCAAGCTCCTGGCAGGACTTTTAGCCTGTGAAGGACCCACGCTGGAGCAGTCTGTTCCTGAAGGACCCACACTGGAGCAGTTAGTGAAGATCTGCAGCCTATGGGAAAGACTCAACTGGGAGAAGTTTGTGGAGGAGTGTCTCCTGTGGGAGGGACCCCAAGCTGGAGCAGAAGAGAAGCATGAGGAGCTCTTCCCTGAGGAGGAAGGAGCAGCAGAGAAAATGAGATGAACTGACTGCAGCCACCATTCCCTGCACCCCTATTCCCCCTGCACCACTGCCAGGGGGAGGTAGAGAAGTCAGGAGTGAAGTCAAGTCTGTGAATAAGGAAGGGGTGATGGAAAGGTGTTGTAAGATTCGGTTTTATTTTTCATTATCCTACTCTGACTTGGTTGGTTATAAATCAAATTAATTTTACCCAGTTCTGTCCATCATGGTAGTTGGTGAGTGGTGTCTTCCCTCCTTAACTCAACCCATCAGGTTTTTGTTTTACTTTTGTTTTACTTTCCCCTGTCCATCTGAGGAGGGCAGTGACAGAACAGCTTTGGGGGGCACTAGGCATCCAGTCAGGGTCAATCCACCATGTCGGAAGAGATGGAATGGAGTTGAGTTACAGCCTGTGGGACAAAGAAGCACATGGCAGCACAAAGGAGCACATGGAGGCACAGAGAGGCTTGTCTCCCCAGACCCTGGGGGGAGGAGGTGTCACACAGCAGAGCCCTATGGAGAGGAGCTGCCGGAAGCTGACAGACGGGTGACCAGTGTGTGATCACCCCACAGAAGGACATTCAGAAAGCGTGTTGCTGATGTGGCAGCATGGGATAGGTCATGTAGTGAGAATTGCCATGTAAGGAAATACTGTGCCTTGAAGGAGTGTATAAAACCAGCTTGTTTCTTTGAATAAATGATCCAGATTCCCTGCCGGTCTGGGTTCGTGTCCCAGTCACTACGAATGGTGCCCTGCATCAGGGACTGGAGCCGCAGAGGACATGAGGGCTGGACAGTCCTCACCGGACCTGGTGAAGTCCATGTTTCAATCACCGACACCACCACAGTGTGACTTCACAGTGCAGTGATTTGAGTATCAGGCAAACAGGTATTTTAAAGTCATAATTTTGAAAGATCTTTAACCAAATTTGGGGCTCTAACAACCTATTTTGGTAATTTCAGAGATATACTGGTTACTTGCGTATTTGCATTTGAAAGCATTGTTTTTAATTAGTCAGGGAAAAAATCTAGATCATGTAAGTAAAAGTAATATTAATATTTAAAAAATTTAAATGGACACTTTATTCTATACTTGAACCAAGTTTTTTTAACAAGGAGAAAGCTTTTTCTGTCAACCATTAGTTTAATCTAAGCTATTTAATTATTATAAACCATGTCAAGTTCTTTTTATTTTCATGTTACTCTTTAAATTGTGACAAAGATCATTTCATTTTCTCTGCATCACCTCTGATTTTGGAACCTTAGGTTGATACTTACCTTCAAAGTATGCTTATGCTGCCACTGAGTGACATAATCAAGCATTTCATAATTATTTTCTCTCAACATGTTTACAGGCTTCACTACCCTTTTTTTCATTCCTTTAGTTGATGATTCTTAGCACAAAGAAGACTCAAGTGGCATGAAATATTTCCAGAAATTCAAGCTAAAAAGAACAACAGTTATTCTGGTCTGAATAGCAAAAAGTGTAATTTTCTTCACATATCGACTTCATATGGAGCAAAACAACATACCTGGGCAGCGGGAGATGAGGCATCATTAGGAAATAATTTCATGACAAGAGGCACAGATAAAAGACAGTTGCTCCTCTAAACATAATAATGTACACAGGGCAACTTAATCATTCATCTTTACCAAAATAGGTCAGGACTAACAGGAGCACAGGACTATCTTTTTAATCCTAAATACTTATTAGTATTTTTTTAAAGTATTTTAGAACGCATCCTAAGAGTGCATTGGACATGTTCAATTGGCCAGCAGAATGACATGCCTGTGACCACCACAGAAGAAAACACTATCCAGTAATCTCCCTGAAGGACTTTTTTTTTTTTTGCCTCTGTGTAGCATTCACCTGAAAACTAGATCCATTAATGTGGGGACTGTTCAATGTCCTTACATTTTTCTTCGGTGGTTGGTAGTTATACAGCCATTTCTAATAATTTCTAACAGGTGCAGGCCGCCTCTATTAAGCAGAACTGCTAGTCAGCAAGATGCTGGGCTGCAGTCTCAGGAAAAGCAATGTCTCAATGTGTGACCTTGGCAGGTTACTCGATTGCCACCCACTCAGCATCAATCAGTCCCCCTGGAAAATTGATTGAATAACAGGCTCATAGAAAACCACATTCTGTAAGCACTGAATTTTCAGGGATAAAATTACAGTATTTTTAGGAAGTAGAAAAAGATTTAATTTCAATTTTGCTGATAGTCCCTGTGCTTACACTCAGTATTTTACTTTTGTGTATATATAAATATATATAAATTATGGCTCCTCTGAGAAGAGAGGACTTTAGCTCTAAGACCCAGGGAATGTCTATCAAAGTACCTAATTTTGCACTAAAGGGGTGGATTAGTAGACCAGAAGAGATGGTCCTGAGCTCCCTAATCCCGCCTAAGCCATGGCTCATGGATATTATCCATGATATAGTCATGGATAATATCCATGAGCCATGGGTTATGCGGGACACAGTTAGATATAATCTGGTCTCCTGGATTGAACATGGTCATGAAACATGCAGCTTGAAGGTGTTTGAAGAGCCAGTCTTGGCTTCCTCTGCTTGTATGCATTTGTGATTGCAGTGCATGTGATGCACTCCAGACAGGAGATTCCCACTGAGTTTCCACCAAAAGACATCCAGCTCCCACCCCCAGAACTGCTTTGTAAGTTCTGAGACATAGGAAATGAGGACATTCAGGACTTCCCTACGAGCTCACACTGTTGTTCCAACCCAAAGCCCTAATGGAGATGAAGCCACATCATCTGAATGGGATGAAGGCCACTTGAAGTATCTGCCTTAGGTTTGAGAAGAACAGAGAGACACTTTATTGGGTTATTATTCAGTGTGCCAATACCGTGTTTTGCAAACTCTGTAAATCTTGAAAGTGTGAGAGATGCCATGGTCAAGAAATATGCTAGCACTAACAATGAATGAAAGGTGAGAGGGAAAAATTAGTCCAACCACTGAGAAAAATTACACAGACTGCAATATTTTTTCTGAAATGCATTTCAATCCTTGCATACAGACAGCTACAGAGGAGGAATGCTGGGCTCCATGGGCAGGGAAAGGAGTCTGGTAAGAAAATTTTTCACAGCTAACTCCTATAGCTGTGTTTCTTTCTTGTGATAGCAGGGAAGCACGTACATAGACCCTACCACCCCTCCTCTGGTCCTCCATCCTTCCTTCTACTTTGCAGCAAACACATGAAAAAGCCTAGAGCTGTCATTCTGCTGGGACAAACATTGAGACCTTCAATCACCAACACAGCTATTCCTCACCACAGCTTAAAACATGAGAGACAGTATGAGACTATTCCTTTTGAACCAAGAGTGGAAAGTTTATTAAAAGGAATCAATTATTTTCTGCTTTTTGAGATCTATTTAAAGAGTTTCTTATTTATGTTTATCACTGTTACAGTTCCCGCATAAGACTGCCAGGTCAGTCATTATAACAAACAATGTAATATAATCTTAATGAAAATAGAGTTGTTAAAGGAAAAGGAGATTGGAGTTGAAGCTTCAGGGGCAGTTTTCTTCATGTATTTATGGAGCAGGATTGACTGCACACCTTAATTTTTTTTCCCCTGAGTCTACTATGCTTAAGGAAAATTACATATATTTGCATTGTAAATTACTGTTCAGTGAGGTGAGACACTATAGCATTTTCCAGTGGTTCATATTAGTTTTTCAGAGCAAAATACCAGGAGGAATGAAATACTTATTCCATTGCTAGTTTTCTTTCTTTTCATGGTGATTCCATAACAAAAACAAAACAAAACAAAAAAAGCGCCACATTCTTAAAGAGTAAAAAATGATTAAAATTGGAAGGGCTTTTTATCCCTAAAAAATTTTGAATTAATAACATGATTATATTGGAAGACACTTCCATGGTACTAGACACTCAACAAAACAACATTTATTTCAATTGCATTTAAATATCTAGAATTTAGGTCACAAAATAAAGAATAAGACCAAGTTATACCGGTACCAAACTTCTAGTTTCTGTGCAGACATAGGAAAGAGAGTGACACTACTTGAATTTAATGGTGTTCATGAGGCTACTTGTAGGTATCAAAATTTAAATTTTCAACTGGGATAAATCATCAGATCTTACTGATTTTGCAAGCATCAGAGATAATCTCAAATTTGACACTCTGAGTGTCTGAATACTACATTCTTTACAGAGCTTTCTCTTGATTTTAAGAGTAGAGGTATTAATCACCATTAATTACTGTTTTGTTGATGAAGATTAGTTACATCTGAGGAGATTTTTGCTTCAATCCTGAAGTTCCCCACTGGACTTGGACCATCTTTCTGTACTGTCAGTAGCCAAATATGACGCAGTGACCAGATAGCAATACTTGCTCATGTTTGTTGAGCATTTCAGCTGCAAAGCCACTGAGACGAAAGACATCATACCCCACATGCCTAGGCAAGGGATCAGGCCACCAGAAATAACTTTCTGTTTTCTTTGCTATCAAGTTTTCCTGTCAAGGTATGTTGTGCCATTTGGAACTGCTGAGTCAAAGACTGTGCTTATTTGTGCAGAGGACAAGTCACCAAACTTACACGGTCTGTCAGCTATGGGTGGCTTGGCATGTCTGGGCATTTGAAGGTCAGATGAACCACCCAGAGCTGACCTCTCTAATACAGAAGATACATGGGCCAGTGCTGTATTTTTCTTGCCATCCCTGCTTCCCCGTTGCTACAGACTACTGCACTTGGCATAACACCACAATTAGTTTTAAGAGAGAGTTTTGGGTTCTTACTTTGGTTACATTCAAACCAATGAGAGTTTTCCTCATGTTAATCTGAGTAAGTGAATCAATGAGAGTGACTGTGCAGTGCAGGACCATAGTGACCTTCTCGACCAAGGAACAGGGGCCTCAGTGGTGCTGCCGGACAATTGCTGAATATTTGCATGGATCAGGTAATGTGGCCTCCTTACACTGAAGAGGGTAGATTTTAATAAGAAGATATGTCCAGTTGGCCTACACCTATGGAACAGGCCCTTGCAGCCCTCTGCCAAAGCTGCATCTGTGTGTCGGTAAAATGGAGTAGGATCATAGCCATGGCCTTGACTGACATCTGGGAGTTTGGAGAGGGTGAAGAGGACCACACAGGTGGGACTGCCACACCTTACTTCCAGGAGTAGGACGAGATCCCAGACTCCAGGTTTGGGGCAGAAGCACAGGGCCCACCTCTCCCACTTGCTGTGAAATGCAAAAGCTCCAAACAGCCCCAGTCCAAGCAAAGCCAGGCACCAGCCTTCAGGTGCAGCTGGAGGCAGAAGGAGCTCTGAGGAGGATGGAGCACGTCAGTGTCACCACACAGAGCATGAGGTGGGAGGGTCTGATAAAAGGAATCAGAGTTGTCATGGCACAAGACCTACAGGACAGACGAAGCAGGGACAACCACTCCTGTCATTTGTCACACCTTCACCTGGCTGTACCTTCACCAGGCAGATTGAGGGTGTCAGGAGTGTAGACACACACAGAACACATCCAATGGCTTGTGAATGACAGGGCATCTCGCAAAGGCAGCACAGGGCAGCTTTCCCATGTGGCATATTCACAGAATGCCGAATAAAAACAGAACTGCACATCAAACTCATTATCTCTGCCTGTGCAGAAATTAATAGTTTTTCATAAAATAACCATTTCAGTCCTGAGTTTCAGTCTCAGACAGGAAGGAAACTGTTGAACTAGCATCCTTTCTTCTGTGTCACTCTTATCCTGTGCCAATGGAGGGAGGATCAGTAACACAAATTGTAGTGATCTGTTCCTGCCTTAAGGGCAATACTTTAGCATGTCCTGCATGTGTGTTGGTACCAGCAGAGTAGTCGTCTGTGCTCTTCATCCCAATATATGGAGAGACAGTAAGTCTTCCCTTTATGTAGTCTTGGTAGTTAATCACTTTATATAACCCTGAGAGTATGTCAGATTCTCACTTTCTAATTTCTGTTATAGTTACTGCATTTTAGGAAAAGTCTATTTAGTGTTTATCCAGGTGTCAGAATCATCAAGGTATATATACTCTATGAGAAATACCAAGACACTTCTTTTTAAAAAGCATTTTAAATGTTCCATTTACTGCCAGTGTTTATATACAAAACAGAAGTAAAAAGTATTGCCAGTATTAAAAGCGACAGGCCATTCGCAGCTGGTTCCCTAGGAACATTCCAGAATGTAGAATCATGAAGCAGTATCTCATTTTACAAAATGCCTCAAACTAGTTTGACAGAATAGTCTTACAATTGTTAGTGCAAACCCCCAAAAGATTTAGTAGACAGCTTTGATCTTTTCATTTCTTGATTCCAAAATACGATAATTTTTACTATTTTGTAATAAAAAAATGTTAATGAATTTTAGAGAAACCAGCAAGTGAAAATGTTACAAGCTGATACATTGTAATTTTTGTATTAACACAAAACAAAAGTGTGAAATGGTAAATAAGGAACATGTGCAGTGAACGTACACTGATCATAAGTACATATGGAAAGCTGCTTCTGAAAAAAATTGCCTTTTTTACACTTGAAAATGCAGAAGGTATAAATTAGTAGTTCTTCATTGTATACAAAATGAGCCAACTACAAAAGATTTGTATTACATGACTGACACTTTTTATACCCCTGAAAAGAATTTCAAATATATCTAAATGACTTACATGAAGTCACTGGTAATTAACCTTCATCATTTCTTGCATGCTTTGGAAAATACTTAAGGATTCAGGCTAGAATTTTTATGATCTTAGAACTCATTCCTGGAGCTAGATTTTCTGAAGAGGTTAGCCTTCAACTCCCATTGAAATGCTAGAATAAACAGCCATATATCAAGAGTTCAAGAGGACAGCAAGTCAAGCTCTGCTAGAGCTTTCAAAGGTTATTTGAAACAGTGGCAAATATTTCTCAAACATTTTAATTAAAATAAAGCAAGAAAAAAGAAATTTGTTGAGAAGGTCAAGATTAAAGATAATCTTGAAAGGTTCTCAAAACTAAATGAGCACTTGCTTCACTTGTCAATACAATTAATGATGTTGAATTTGGGGGCAAAGCAGGACCATAATGGGAATGGAAATTATCTCAACCTAGGTGGAAACAAAACTTCAAGACACTAGCGAATTTTGACCAAAGCTTTGTTAAAGCTGCCGTATCAGCTTGCAGATTCTGCAGTCAGCTTTTTCCTAACATTGTATTGCTCACCTTGTTTAACAAATGTTTACCATGTTTAACAAACAGGAAAACCCAGGACATTGATCGTTTGTTCCCTCTGATTTGTTTTGATGCACTTAAAAACCACTAACTTTTTGTCTTTCACTGCAGATCTCAACATTGTTATAAGGAATCATTCTGTGGATGAGTGGTACAGATGGTATGGTCACATGTGGAGCAGCTGTTCTTCAAGTCCTTCTGAAATAAACATTTCACGTGCTGCTAACCAAAATTAGAAGTACTGATAGTGTTAACCATGTAGCCCAGTGTTTCACATCCACTGTCTGGAGAGCGATGTCCCAGATGTCTAAAAGTACTACCCATACTTAATAAGACAGACATACATTATCTGGGTCACTGCAGGTTGAAGAGGTGGAGGATATTAAGGGAATAGGTTAAGAAGAGGTGGCAGTAGGTAGTTGTTGAAAGTCTGGGGCACAAGCCCGATGAGAAGTGTCTGAGAGAGCTTCTCCAGGTTGTTTAGGCTGGAGAAAAGGAGGTTCAGGGGAGACCTTACTACTCTCTGCAACTGGCTGAAAGGAGGGTGTAGGCAGGTGGAGGTCGGCCTCTTCTGACAGGCAACAAGTGACAGGATGAGAGGACACAGTCTCAAGCTGCACCAGGGAAGTTCAGGTTGGACATTAGGAAGAATTTCTTCACAGAAAGGGTGATCAGACATTGGAGTGGATTGCCCAGGGAGGTAGTGAAGTCACCGTCCCTGAAGGTGTTTAAGGAAAGACTGGACATGGCACTCAGTGCCATGGTCTCGTTGATGTGATGGTGTTGGGCCAGAGGTTGGACTCGATGACCTCAGAGATCTTTTCCAACCTAACTGATTCTGTGATTCTGTGATAAGGATCACAGGGAGTGAACTAAGTGCCCTGTTCACAGATCTATATTTATCATCTTTAGCTCAGGCACCTCACTTCAGTTACTTAGGAAGTCAGTTGCCCAGAAGCCAATAAAAGGAAACAGAAGGGAGCATGTTTAGAGAGCAATTCTGTTCTGAACCCTTGCTGGAAGCACTTACATCTGTTCGCGGACTACACAAGGAGCACACTGTCCTAAGAAAACTCTTTGAAGAGAGGTAAGAGGAACTTGTACTGTGAGTTAGAAGGTAATGAATGAAAATGATCATGAGGGGAGGTAATGATAGTTCATTTTTATTTGTGAAACAACAAAATACAACACTAGGCAATATTAGCTGTACAGGTAGTGAAGCATCATTCCTGTTCTAGAAAGTGCTCATGACACTTCATCTTTGATACAACACAAAACTTGTCACCAATGCTCAAGAAGAGTGTCTTTGACTTGAAAAAGGTAAAGAATAGCATCATCCAGAGTGTGAAAGGCTTTGCTTGCTTGGGTTGACAAAATACAAAACATATGACTGCTAATAAATACATGTTGGTTTAAATGCTGAGAGGAAATAAAACTGTTTATGCTAAAGAATAACACTTGAACGAGAACCATGGGGGATAATAAACTGAACACAAGTATCTTTTAACTCTGAGCCTATTGAAATAAACCTATCCCCTGAATTGTCTGGAACAACTTTCCAGGAAGAGTAATATGAACAAAATATTTTCACTTGTTTAGAATTGAATTAAAGAACTTCAGGAAGGGAATTTGTGTATCCTGTTTGCCTCCAAGGGCAGAGAACTGTCTACAATGACTAAGGAGATCATATCTTCAGCGCTAAGCTCTTCTGAACGTCAGTGAACATGCGAATGAGGGTTGCTGGTTGGTGAAATATCTAGAAAATCTATTCCAGCTGAGTTGCTGAGCTGATTTTAAAAAGCAGCCTGCAATTTAAAAATGAAAGCCTATATGTATTTTGATACTGAACAAAAATCAGACAAAAATGGCAGTAAAAAACATAAACCCTCCTGTGTATGAAGCTCAGGATTTCTGTCTGGATTTGCCATTCTGAGGGCTGCCTTTCATTCAGACTTGGGAACAGAAACAGTTTATCATGCCATTGCTGTAATGTGACTATCAGATGGCCAGCCTGTGATCTGCTTTTGCAAAAGTGCATATCAGGGGAAAACTTCAGATTCTTAGGTCTCTGGGAAATGAATCATATAATCTAGGGATAACAAAAAATCTCCATCATTATGGGCAGCCCCTCTCTGCTTCCCATACCTATTGCCCCCCAAAAAATCCATGTGTCCTTCATGGCATATGGCTACCATGTGAAGAAATGAGATTCATTTGAATTATTAGATAAAATAATATTTTCCATGTTCAGAATAAAAATTGGTGTTGTGATCTCTCTCTGATGGCATTTCTCTCCTTTGCTGTTTTTTAATTCAAAAGCCAGGGTAAGGTAGGGAAGATGGGAATTAAGGGAGTTGGAAAGCTGGGGATACATCGTGAAGAATAAGTCTATGTTAGAAGTAGAGAATGAACAGATAATAACAGATAATAATGAGAGATGCAGTCAAAATATTTAAGATGCATAAAAACCCAGGAAAAACTGATAGATAGTTGGGAATCTACAGAAGACACCATCATTAAAGACATGAATCATAGTGTTAATCACACAGAAATCTGTGTGCTTTAATCCTCTTTGTAGTGTTCTGCCTTTTAGACAATAAACTCTTCGGGGCAGGACTTTGTCTTTCTAGTGATGCAGTCAGATTTTTTCATCCAGAGTAATTGAATGTTTACAAAATGGGGAAAATTAGCAGAAAACTTCACACTTGCCAAATAAATAGCACAGACAACAGTTCTTTTATTATAACTTCATGATCCATGAGATCTTTCAATATTGTTAAGGGACATACCCTAATAACATGTTTCTTCTAACACAACATTGTGTACTATGAGTTTGACAACAAATTTTATTCCAACATCGATTTCATCTAGTAACCAGATAGCATCAGAGAATGGAGAGCCTTTGTTGCATGACTGAACAATTTAAGAAGAGCAAAAAAAATATTCTCCTGAGGTTTATTTGAAATAAAACAAAATAAATATCTGTAATATGTAAACTTGATAACTTTATAGCTAATGTTTCGGCATTGAAGACTTTGTATCTATATTATGTTGTTATTTCATATTAGCAGTCAAAACAAAAAATTCCTATACTTATCTGGCCTTATGAGAAAACTTTGTGCTCTTCATGTTGATGTTTTTCTGTACAAAATCCTGCCTAGGTCTGGTAGCTGAAGTGCTAAGCTAATCTCCCTTTTTCTCTAGTGATAATAACACGTTAGTGGAAACTCCTGACAAGTGACTTGTATTATTTAGCAATTAGCAACTGCCACTGTAATAGAATTGAAACATCAGCAAGGACAAAATGTGAAAAACAGTATTTTTTTTCTCCCTGGAACCGTTGTTCTGTTGGAGTGTTGTGCTACTGTGAAGCAAACCCTTTGCAGGGTTGATTTAATGAAGACCTTTTGAAACATACAAAGGCATTCGTTTTATCTTTCCTCATCAGTAGCTTCAGGTAGTCCAGGAACAAGACTGAATTTCTCCAAATTCTGTGTGTTTTAAGAAATACTACAAAGACCATAAATATAACTTTGTGGCATAGAAAGCACTATTTAGTTACAAATAAGTCTTTGTTTTGCTCAGCATGGAAATTCAGCTGTTTTCTCCCTTTTGCACGTATGTTATTTTAAATTAACCAGTACAAATGAAAGGAGGCATGAGCACAGCACAAGAACACAATTCAAATAATGCATCTCCCTCACAAGTTCATCTGGTTTCCCAGAGCGTTTTGTTTGCGCTGAAATAAACACGACACACCAGCAGGGACTTGACAAGAACAGAGACATCATGGAGAAAGCTTCTACTTCAGCCAGTCACTCACAGAAGAGAAGCTGATGCCTCCCAGCAGCTCTGCTGCTTTGGGACTGGGTGTGAAGCACCAGATGCAAATGGCACACAGCAGTACCACTGCACCAGAGTGGACCAAGCCCAGCAAGAACACTAGGTCAGCTCAACATAATGTCATGAAAGTCTTTTATCTCTTCTTTTTAAAATGTCCGATTAAATACATATGCCTTTTCCTAAATAACAGTATAGAATTTGAACAGTACAGTCTCTATTGTGTATGTCAGCAGATGGATCAGAACAAATGTGATCCTTCTCCCTATGACTACTTCAATAATGACAGGTCAGTTCAACGCCTCCCTTCAAAAAGATTTGGCCTTCTGATCAAGAACAGGAAAAATCCTATTAAACTCTCAATGTGCTTTTATCCTGACCCCTCTAATTTACACGTTTTTGCAAACTCTCCCATTATTCATGAATCTTAGACCTTACTTTAAACATTTCATATACAGGCAGAATAGCCTTTTGCTGATCAATGTATTTTAAACTGGCTGCAGCCTTTTGCAAGTGAAACAACATCTTGCTTTCTCCTGCTTGGAAGGACATCCAGGTAAAAAGCCATAAAATCACCTCCTTGTTGTCCAACAAATCCTCCCTTTAGTATAATGTTTACACATTGAAAGTGCCAGACATGAGTTAGACTGCCAATGCACTTTGACACCTGCTACGGTCTATGATGGTAAGCAAAAGACCCTCAATGTTTCTGTACTATCCTTTTGATTGTACTCGTGTGCTGCCTTTCCTTCTATTCTGTCATAGAAATCTGGGGGTGGAGAAGAGATTTATTTTTTTTTAAATTTGTGTTTGTGGAATGCCTGATATATGCAGGTGTCTGTTTATGGATACAGATACTAAGTGCTATAGAAATAAAAAAAATATGGGATTAAAAAGAATACTCGATATCAAGCCTTTTTTTTTAATCATTAATGAACAATTTCTATCTCAAATTGACAGTTTTGCAAGCTAAAAAGGGAGCTCTGCTGTGAGGAAGGTAGATCCTCTATTCTCTCACTACATAATCTAAAAGTATTATCTTCAGAGGTTTTCTGGTGCTTTCTGCACTGCCCCGGTTGGGAGAAAACACAGAGGTAATTGCTAAAATGAAGCAGGGCTTTAGTCACAGTCTCTCAAAGGATGGAGTTAATATATATATATACACACATATAAATAACCCCAAGAAGAGGCATTCTATCAGGTTTCACTAACACCAGTTGGAACAAGCCTCTCCAAATAAAGCTTGTAAAAAGGAAAGATGGTGACAAGACCTACGTGCACTGAGACATCACTGCTGTTTGTGGGAGTACTTATGAAGAAATCTTCCAAACAAATGGACACCAGGGAAAATGAACTAAGGCTCTTCTCCTTTTCTTATCTAAGCAGAGATATTAAAAAAGGAACCCCTGTGTTCTAATTTATCAGAAAGATTTTCCTAGTTACCAATAATTATTTAGTGCTGCCAGAGTAATGGCAAAAGTGGAGATAAATAATGTGATACAAACAGGCATGATATAAACTGATATGATATTAAAAACAGTGAATTACAACTAGGCCAAAAAATATAGGACTAAAGAGATCTTAAAACAATTGCGTGTAATAGTTTGCAAACAGATATAAAAGAGAAACAAATTTAACAGGTTTATTATGTTGGCTTTTTTATTTTAAAAACGGTAAAAATGTTGCAATAATTATAACACATTTTGCAATCACTCCCTAATAATTTTAATATCAGTAATTGTTCCCAATGGTTGAAATTGTATGATGGTAGGGACACTAAAAATTTTCTTTGTTAATAAGGTGTAAAAAGATAATTGAAAAGGCAACAAGAAAGCAAAATATGTTAAATGGTATATTTGGAATTTGAATTGTTCAGAATTAACTATGCCATGGACTACTCACTCACAAATAGAAAATAAATTTGCTGAGAAGTACAAAACTTCTGGCTTGTGGATAACCAAGAGGGAAATCTCAATATTTTCTTGCAATATTACATATCCATATGATTTTTATATAAGAAAAATATCAAATTTACAATGGAGCTGCGTCGAGAGGATTTGTAGAAGTGACCAAGGAGACAAAACTGTATTGCATATATAAGTTCTTGGAGAAGAAAATGGAGAATCTGTTAATTAGAAAATGCCTCATCTCTCCCAGTGAACATAGATTATTTTGATAACTAAGTTGTTTCAAAGGAGAAGGCTGTTAATTCCTATATGACAACTATAAAAAGGAAAGAATTTTGAGGGACTACACTGTCACAGCAATAGTCGACAGCTCAGAAAGTCTCAGATGCCCAAGTCTGTGGTGAGCAGACTGGAATTTAATGTAGGTGGGACAGAATGAGTGACATTAACATTGCCTGACTTTAGATTGCTGAAACATACACACTTCCTTCTGAGCTACTTGCTTTCAGATCATTTAAAGTCATGAGGAAGAACTAAGGGCATTTAAATCACCCCAGATCAGCCAGGTCCATATCTCTTCTTTGACAGTGAAGAAGGACCTCTGTGGCCAGCTCAGCTGGAGCCATCTGCATTTTATCGGAGGAATCCGTCCTGCTCTGTGTCACTTTTATTTTGTTTTAAATCCATTAAAACCTGTGAGTCACATCTAAAACTTCAAGTCACATCCCTTGGCAAGTAAATTTTTCTCAGTTTTGAGAATTCAGCATAGTGGTCCATAGTTCCTGGAAGGAAACCCGTACAGATGCTGATGTTAAGATTGCTAGGTCTGCAACCAAGATGAGCCCAACGTTTTTGTCAGGTCAGATGGATTTCTGGATTTCTGTATCAGATGAAAGGCATCCACCTGAGGGCTAGAAAGGACCTGGAGAAGGCAACTTTCTGTTGGGAGAAAAGCTCTGCTCATCTATGCAGCAGGAAAAGATGGCACAGATATCTCCTGGCGTATGAGTTTCCTTACAAACAAAACTTCTGCCTTCCTCCTAGATCACCAGTGAATAGAGCAGAGCCATTGGGATGAATTAACAGCTTAGCTTCTAGTACAGGCAGTGACTGCATAACTTTTAAGCAGAGATGCGAAAACAAGCACCAAACTATGACATGAATTCAGAATTCCTTACTTAGGACTCTGAGGCTGCCCCCCATGCAATGAGAAATATGTGGTATGCATAGGTTAAAACCAGCCATTTGTCTCTATATCCCATTTTAATATTTCATTATTACATTGTATTTGCTTTTTTATTGTATACTTTGTCTTATGAGTAGCATGACACACCTTTATCTTTTGAAAAGTTGTTTATAGATTTCAGTTGCCTTTTTTTTTTTTTTGACAGAAATACTGAAGTAGTGCAAGACACTAAACAGTCCAGTGGAATATAGGAGCTGATTTGTCACTGTTCCAATTTCCAGATGCAGGCAGTAGCCTGCTCACAGCTCTTGAGCAACCAGACTAATCATCAAAGCAAATGAATGTAAAAATAACTCCACATATGTTTTCCCCACCCTATATTGTCCACGAAAAACTAAATATCAGGGGAAAAAAAACCACAAAGAAGGATCCTTTAGAAGAAGCATCTTGTTTATCAAATAGATCACAATACATAAAATTATCCTTTGCCACAGAGGAAACAGCAAGTCCCACAGAGCTTCTCTGCTCCTGAGATAATTTAACCTGCATTCACAGCTGCAGAGGGGAAATTAACACATTACCTAGGGCTACTCATATTTAACACCTCACTGTCTTATTTCTCTACTATAAATACGGGATGGCAAACACATACTGCAGCAGGTTATCACATGAACACACTCTCACATGTTTATAAATTTTTAAACTGTAGAAAGATCCTAATTATCTGTTTCAAATTCACAGTGTCACAGAAAGAGCACTGAGTCACAGGGCAGAGGACTCTGACACCCAGGTCACTTTCCTCCACTCAAGAAAATTTATGTTGGCACAGGTTCTCCATCTCAGTAAGCCCAGAAAGAAACCAAGCAGAACAGGAGCAGTAGGAAGAAATCTCCCCTTGTAGAGGTAGAGATAATGCTGTGCTTGCTTGCCATATTTTTTAAATCCTTTCCATATCATTATGATAAGATTATTTAGCAGAGATGAGCAATCCATGCTAAATATAATCAGTCCAACTTTCCCAGGTGGTTCTTCTTTCTTGGTCAAGTTCTCTGATTCATTTTAGCCCCTCTTTAGTTATCCTTGACAATTGCATTGATACTTTCTCCTTTCATTTTCCATAAAAAAAAAAAATCTGCTTCACTTTTGGATCCCATTGTGAGAACACAGGAGATGTGAGACACTTTCTGACATGGTAATAAAATAAGATGTTGTTCATTCACTTCAACATCAGAGTCTTTGAAAATAGCAATGATATCAAAGCAGTGTAGTGTGGAATTATAATTGGGAACTATTGATGACAATTCCAAGCCTTCTTTCTTCTTTCCAGAGGAAGAAGATTTATATAGAGGCATCGATAGCTTAAAATAGGTCATTTTAAGAAATTTCACTCATAGAAGTATGATTGTGACTATAAGGTAGATAAAGTAGCTAACTATTTTTTTGCCATTTAAACATATATGCAGTTTTTAAGTTTACTTCGGATACCTGTAAATTTTTCTTTAGTTGCCAATTTGTCTACTTGAAATGCAAAATAATTTTCAGGTCTTCAGCTTTTCTTAATCTTTACATGAAAGGAGTCGTTTGATGGCTAAGGTTTTGTGGCGATTGCTCTTGCCAGTTAAACTGCCTGATAAACTAATTTAGAGACCCATCCTGCAATTAATAATGTGTGAAAAGACTGTTGCATCCTTACAGAGCTCCACAGATGTCTGCAGGACTTCTTGATGCTTTATCATTCTACAGTGTGCTGTTAGATCAAGACCTTGAAAGGTTAAACTGCAGCCCAACCCATGTTACTTTGATAATGTGGACTACTTTTAAAACCGTTTTGAAACCTGAAAAATACTGAGTTTGTGTCAGTTGCTGTATTTAATTGTCATTTGGAAGGCATGGTGTATCAGTTTTGATTTTTTTGGTGGGGGAAGGTGTTTGGTTTGGTTTGGTTTGGCTTGGTTAGGTTTGGTTTGGGGGGGGTTTATTGTTTTTGCTGTTGTTACTGTTGTTTTCTGTTTTTTACTTTAAACTTCTGAAGGAAAAAAAAGAGTGGTATGAATAACACCTTGAATATGACAAAGACTAAACTAGGAATATGGAATGCTAAATGTTTATATATTCTCAGGAATCTTCCAAAAATGGAAAAGCTGCTACCAGAGCATTACAGTATTGCAAGAGGTGAGACTAACTGATCCTTGAAGGTTACCAAAACTCCCTGGGTTTTGAAGTGGTGGAAAAAGCTACAGTGTATGAAAAAAGGAACGGATTTTATTGTTTCACTGAAGTTGTTAGTCATTACTGCATTTGAAATCAGCAGCAAACTATTTTTTTGCTAGCAAAATCGATATATCTTTGATTTGTGTCTATCCTACAGATCTGGAAACTTTCTTGATTCCTGTAAAGAACTGTTAAAACTTTTGGTTTTCTTCTGTTTAATTAAGGCAGTAAGTTTGGACTCAAGTCTGTTGCAAAAGTTAGAACAGAAGACGACAGATTTTCTTTAGCAAAGGAAGAAAATTTAAAATCTATGATTAAAGAAATGTGAAGAAAAAGGAGATGAGGCTAGGATTTTTGTATGTATTTTATAATTAATTAGTCCTATTTTGTTTACAAATATTTTATATTTCTGGCAATATTTTCCTTGTCCAACTGGAATTCTTCTATTTATTACTGAGCAATCCACTAGCTCTTTAAAAAAACCACTTTCTCACTTCATGAAACTGTCATCTGTTAACTGTAAATATAAATTTACATTATATGTAGTTAAGATATTACTAGCTGGCAATATTCTCTGGAGACAATTTTCCCATATCTTGAAATTTAGAACACATTTGCAATACCTGTAATCCTACAGAAAGTAAAAATTACCTGAAGTGGAGAAAAAATATCATTTTTACTTGCTTTGGGTTTTGTTTGTCACACGTGACCAAAGCCTCAAATACTGACTTCCGACTTGCTTCCTATGTTATCAAACCTGAAGATAATTAACAAGTCTGAAAAGGTCTTCTAAGGGGTGGCTCTCTGTTACTTGAATTTTGGTGATCGAGGTTGGTCATCTCTCTGGAAGGGATCTGTTTCCAACGAGAAGTCATCAGTTTGAAGCAGGACTTGAGATACAGATTCAGAATTGTATGATCTGGGTTGGGCAGTCAGATCAGTGAAAAACATTGTCTCATTTGCCACTGGAATCTGTGGGGGAAAACGAAATATTATTAAAAAATATTCAGAGTTGTATACTGTCTGCTTATCTTACCAAATCAGACAATTCCAAATATTTGAACGTTCTATATATAAATGTATTATTTTTTTTTTTTTTTACTATTTCTACATCATAATTCAATATTATATAAGTTGATCTGCTTTCAGTATGTGGTATTATCAATATCAGAAGGTTTCATCTGAATTACAAGCTTAGCCACACTCTGCTTTGGTTTGCAATTGTACTGAATTAGCATTATTTTCACAACCAGCTCTATGGAAGTCAGTTCTGACTCAGGTTACAAATTTCATACAACATCAAGCAATCTAAGTCACAACTTCCTGCAAAAAGAATTATCACTTTCTCCTTGAGGACAAGGACATGCAGTGTTTGATTTATCCTGTCTTTATCCACGCTGTTTTTCTTAAGGAATAGCAAAAGCTATTTATTCTTCTAACCCCTATGTAAGCAGCATGATGACTCAAATGTGGCTTTGACTCAAGAAAACCAGGGAGAAAAAGAGGTGACAGTCCAGCTTCAGGGAAATATCCTCTTCTCTTGTATTTGTATTCTACTGATCCCTCACCAGACAACAATAGCACAACTCTTTGTGTGGACCGGAGACAGTACAGATGATATCAATAAATGTTGTACTTCTAACAGCAAACAGAGCAGGGGATAACTATAGGTGAGACAATGTGTTTCGTCTGCAGAAACAGAGCCAGAGACCCTTGGGAGATGCTAAGGGGAACACTATTTAAATTGTGAGGGATTCAAATAACTTCATATAACTGTCTCATGCTAAACCTGAAGTTTCTGTTCTGTTCTATTCTGAGCAAGATTCCTGGGTTCGCTCTTGGTCAGTAGGAAGATACAGGCAGTACAAGGGCCAATCCTTACTTTCCAGCTATGACAGGAGCCTAAAATATGTAGAAAGGATTCCCACTGAAGCCTTTCTACTCTACCAAAAGAGGCAGGACAACTATTTTAGGGTAGAATTGAAGGGTTAAAGAACTGGTCTCAGAACTCCAAGCTCCTAAGCATAGCTACGTCTCGGAACGTAACTATCTAGCTATGATTAATATAAACCTCACAGATGAAATGATAAAGTATAACTGCAGTGAGAATAATTTAGCTGTTTGAAAGCTTTGAAACAGTTTCACTTCATCTTTGAAGTCTAAGGAAGCAAGACTGTGTGAAGTCCTACTTTTTAATTTAATTTTCCTTTTGTTCAATGAGTCATCTCTTCATAAGCCTTTACCATCATTCTATGGCAAAAATAAGGTATCAGACAGCAACATACAAGGTCAAAGATGGGCTTTGATGACATTTGAAATTTGAAAGCAGTCTTCAGTAATTACAGTTTCCATTTGGATTAGCAGTTCATTATATAATGCTTCATATTCCAGAAAAAAAATACACTTGATAATTATTTAATTTATTCCATCCAGTGACAGCATATTTCACAGAACTTTTAGCAAATTTTTCAAGCATATTTGTAACTTTCAAGTTTAAATCTCATAGAATAGCTCTTACGTTACGAAATTAGAGTTTGAATTCCTCATGTTTGTCCCAGTAGGAATTGCAAAACCCAACTGGTTTTAGGCAACCACAGATTCATTCATGTATAGGGTATTTTGGTAATTTATCATTGTGTAAAATACCTTTTCTAAATGCAAAGGTCTTTTCTGTTGAAGGCCAGCTAGGACCTATGCACCATGTTAAAATAGTCAAATTCGGATTGCTTTGGTAAAAGCAATCCTTTCACCCAGAAATATTTTAACATTTATTAGTTAGGATTTAGAATTAATGCAAGCAGCATACAAAAATGCAGTAGGTCTAATCAAAAAGGAAAAAAAGATCCCAATTATAATCTATAATTTCTCTACAGTCACATACATTAGGTGGTCTACAGACACACAGCATGAAAGCAAAAAGCCAGTTCTGCAAGAAATGTGTTGGTAATTTGATAAATCAGACCACAACAAAAGTTAAAAGCAACTTCATTTGGGATTATACTAGAGGCAGGTTTGGTGGAGGGTGAATCTCTCATTAGCTGAAACAAAATCAACACTTAAGCTTCTAAATAGACTCCTCTAAATAAGTTTTCGAAGTAGATCTGTCAAGGATGATTGTCTGGAATAACAGTGTGCTGGCCTCAGTTCAGTGGGTCTCTCCCACCTCCTAGCTCAGCAATGTACTAACAAGGACTCCTCCAGTTTTTTCAGTCAGCTCCTCAGAGTATCCCTACTGGCAACACAATCTCCCACTGTAGTTTTTTATAATGATACTGCGAAATACTACTCCTTTGCTGCTTGAGACTACAGCTCAGGCACTCAAACCACCTTTTCTGACATGCTCAGAGGAAAATCCACTATTTTTACAACTGTTTAGTTACACAGTATTATCACAATTACCTTTTCTCCAATTTCAGTTCCCTAGACCATTGTACCTAGAGCCTCCAAGAAATAGACCTGTTAGAATGAATCTGTTTCTTTTGATGTGTAGCTAGCATGCATATGTAGATATAAAGAAGATTTTGCTCTTGAAGTTGGACTCAAAATGGAACCAAAGCTTCATAATTAAGTTAATTTTCTCTTCTGAGAGTATTTTCAGAGAAAGGCCTTTTTTTTCGTTTTAAATTATACAGACTACAGTGAAGTCATTATGTACAATTACATTACACTGCACTAAGAAAAATAATCATTTTTAGGAAAAAAGAAAAGCGACGACATCGTTCTGATGATCTTGAATACCGCAGACAAAGCCTTTGTATAAATCTACAGTCAGATAATCAGAAAATGAATGAATAAAATATTAATAAAACACAAAAACTAATTAGAGTATTTTAAGAAAATTACTGATTAACAATTTTACGGGATTATCCTGTTATACGGAAATATCTGGGGCCTGAGGAACCTGACTAGCACCTGCAGACAAGGTCAGCAAGAAAGAAGCAGTAATTTTTCTCATTCAGTTCTTTGTACAGACTTAGGAACTGTTCCACTGAGGGAAAAAGAATTGTTTACCAATAGTGCTGAAGAGATCCAGATGACCTTCTGGTAGTAGAACCATGACTCTGGTAGGTATCATCAACAAAGTCAGAAATCTTCCCCTGATTTCCACCACACCTCTGCTCCCACGACACTCAGAAACTACAACAGCCTCTATTTCTATGTTTCTCTTTTCCATGGCCAAATTAGCACTTTGTACTCAAATATTTACATTATATTAAGATTACACAGAACCATTTCTGGAGGAAAAAAGCATTTATTTTTGGTTAGCAACTTTTTTTTTGGACTCTATCCAAATAAAATCTTATTATAAACATAAAAACTGTGACTGCTTTCCTTGTGGAATGTTGGCCATTTAATGGCAGTGACACAATTTTTAAACAAGATCTACCTTACCCTTTTTATCTGTTAGATAAAAGGGTCATATTTAAAGTCATAGAGTCAGATTCAATACTTTCTTACAACTGATGATAAACTACGCAGATGTATGGGGTTGGCGTGGCCAAGCTTTAATAGCAGGGGTGGGCTACAAGGGTGGCTTCTGTGAGAAGTTGCCAGAAGCTTCCCCCATGTCCATGGAAGCCAATCCCTGTCAGGTCCAAAGATGGACGCACCGCTGGTCAAGGCTGGGCCTATTAGAAATGGTGATAACACCTCTGGGATAACATATTTAAGAAGAATTTTTTTAAAGTTACTGCACAGATGTAATTGCAGCCAAAGAAGAGCAGGGTGAGAATATGTGAGAGGGACAGCCCTGCTGATCCCAAGGTTAGTGAAGAAGGAGGGGGAGGAGGTGCTCCAGGCACTGGAGCTGAGATTCCTCTGCAGCCCCGGGTGCAGACCACGGTGAAGCAGCTGTACCCCTGCAGCCCATGGAGATCCACAGGGATGCAGAGATCCACACTGGAGCAGGTGGATGCCTGAGAGGAGGCTGTGACCCCACGGGAGGCCCCTGGGGAGAGGAGCCCATGCTGGAGCGGCCTGTCCTCGAAGGACTGCGCCCTGTGGAAGAGTGACCCACGCTGCAGCAGTTTGAGGGGGACTGTTGCTCGTGAGATGGAGCCACAATGGAGTTCACGGAGAACTGTCTCCCATGGAAGGGACCCCACGGTGCAGTAGGGGAACAACTCCTCTCCCTGAGAAACGGTAGAAACAAAAGGTGATGAACTGAAAATAAACCCCCGTTCCCTGTCTCCCTGAGCCAGTCGGGGAGGAGGTAGAGCTCAGGAAGGAGGGAGGGGTAGGGGAGAAGCTGTTTTGAAGGTTTTATTTTACATCTCATTATACTGCTCTTATTTTGTTAACAATAAATTCAACTAATATCTCTAATTCGAGCCTGTTTTGCCCATGAGAGTGTTTGGTGAGCGGTCTCTCCTGATTCTTATCTTAATTCATAAAACCTTTGTTATATTTTCTCCCCTCCCTGTCCGGCTGTGGATGAGAGTGGTAGAGAGGCTTTGGGGGTGCCTGGCATCTAGCCAGGGTCAAGCCACTATAGCAGTCTGTAATTTCCTGTTATATATCCCTAGGACACTTAATAAGTTGCATGTTTGGACTTCTTCCAAAGTTCAGAAATCGCTTCCTCCAAAACAGACATTCTAGACGTCTTTAAAATGTTCACGTAACTTTTTACTCTATTTTCCCCGTCCCAGAACTCTATCCTTTGTTCCCTTCCAAAATCAAGATGAAATATAACCTAGATTTCATAGGAAGTCTTGCAGGTCTTCCAAGGATACCAATAAGAGAATTCTTAGCAATAAGGTTAAATTTGAACTATCCAAGAAACTTCTGTATTACAATAATTAAAGAGCCTATTTAATCCTACTTAGATGCACATTAATAAAATAAAATTTATTTGAAAATAGTTTTCCTGAAAAATATACAGTAGGTATTTTATATACGTCTATATACATATATATGTTATCTAAAAAGGCCATGAATATTTGAACGGTTTTTTTCCTGAACTCTCTGAGTTTTAAATTGAAAACTGTACACTTTATAAGCATATATTTTGAAGTATGAGGCACTTTCTTTGCTTCCTGCTAAAAAAAAAATCAAATTTGAAGCATTGGTTCAAAAAAAAAATCAACAGAACAGTATTCTAAATAGTCAATGTACAAATGCAAAGTTTAGGAAGATATTATAAGCTAGTTTATATTTTTCTACACTGTCTAGATCTGAACTCTTACAAGAATAATATGAAACTTCATTTTTACCTAGAGGTGGTCTTCCATATCTGAACTAATCAGAATGTTGAAAACCTGGTCGTCAGGCTGACACTTTGCATTCAGACAAAAGGGCACTGTTTACTGGGCCATTAATATCATCGCTTTTGGAAACAAGTTTTCCATGACAGATACATACATTCCTAGGTTGTGTACCAATCAAATGTGAGTCCACCTGTCAAAATCATAGGCCAAGGTCAAACAGCCACAGGTAGCTCAGAAACTACATGGAAAACATCATTACCATAATAAAAGAAAGGGTTTGCCAAATTCATACATTCTTACTGGTGATTGTCTTTAATTGCTTTTCTCCTTTAACTAAACAAAAATTACTAAAGAAAAAAAGTGTTTCTTTGATTGGAGACTAAACAAAATTCATCAGATTCCTTTATTCTGAATTTCAGATTTGAACAAATTATCTTTCACCTTCTCTTATACTAAGACAAGAGATTGTTAAAAATTATGGTTAAAGAAGGGAAAAAAAAGAAATATATGAAAATAATTTCTTTTCTTTTCCTAAGCCTGCACCACTGATCTCATCCAGAATTGTGTTTCTTAGCCCTTCTTTGAGGTACCTGCAATGGAAGGACAATTAGACAATGCAGTCCAGCTCTGATGTGGCCAAAACTGACCATGGAGGCATGCAAGGAGTAATATATATATATTCAGAAAACTGCTGCTTTTTTGTATTTGCTTTGTTTCTTTGAATCTTCAGCAGTAGTCAAGCTCCATCACCAGGTTGTAAATTACTTTATTACAATATTAACAAAGGCACTAGCATGTGGCAAACCCAGAGGTTTCTTTTCATTGTATACTGTAATCAAATGAGAAATGCTTCCATACAGTTGAACAAAGCAGACAAGAAAATTCTGAGACCTTGAACAACCACGTTAGGTGAGTTTTATAATGCAGGTAGCCAACAATTTAAAACTTTTTGACTACAGTAAGGATTTAGGGAGGGTTATTATTTCATTGTCTGAAATTTTAAAGATATAACATCTTATTCTAGAGCAAGATAATGGGACTGAAAACACTGAAAGGCAAAAAGCTATTTTTATCAATTACTTCTCCTCTAAGTATGCAATCTTCATTTGAAAGAAACACGTAAGTGGAAAATAAATCCTTCAAAACAATTTTCATAGCTACTCTCACTAGAATAATTTAGACTAAATACCTCATTATATTAATGCAAATTAGCTTTTATTACACAATGGATACCTTTAAATAAAACCTTGTCATTTAAATAAATTCAGGAACTATCAGAACACTTCAGGAATGTAGGAGTACCCTACACATAGGAAAGGAAAAATGAGCTTCATAGACCATTGGAACTGAGCAAAAATATATACATTTGTAGTTTACATTTTTAATGTAGGTTGAGTGTAGGTATCAATGCAGATCACAGGCTACGGAGCTTTCAAGATTTTTCCTCAGTTCATGCTTTAATTTGGATGTTTAATATTAACTACCAGTATAACTTTTAGTTTCTATTTGACCATTAAAATATTCAAGGTCTGGTGTCACCTTAAACATACATACAGTCCTGTTCTGAAGAGCTTACTACAGAAGAGGTCTTGTTTATCATATATGCATTTTACCCCTACATGAAATGCATTTGAAGTGTTGATTTTTGTCCCAAGTGATTCTCATTTGTCTTCTGTTAAGGACTGATATCCATAAGATATAATCCATAACCTTCTATGTCTCCCTTGAACCCCTCAGGAATTTTCTTCTTGTATTGCACATGGGGATAGTATGAATTATTATAAACTTAAAGCCATTGCAATGATAATGTTTAATTCCAACACCATATCCATTCCCCTAGTTTATTACTTTTTTTTCAGTATTCCTGCTATATAATTTCATCTCAAGTCTTTCATGAATTAGCCAAACAACAATGTAAGTAGCAAGCATACTGTATTTTGTCTACAAGAATACACATCTTCTAATACAGTTAACATTCTTCCAATACTTTACAAGTAATTACAAGCATAACTGAACTTGAGGACCCATATAATACAGTTCTTTAAGAACACACAAACATGCAAAGGATTTTTTTTATTATTGTTTTAAGAGGGAGGACTTCTCCTGAGAAGAGGAAACAAGACAAATAAAAGGACCACAGTCCTGGACTTCAGAAGAGCAGTCTTTAACCTGTTCAGGGATTTGCTTGGAGGCATCCCATGTGAGACCGTCCTAGAGAGATGAGGGGCCCTGGAGAGCTGATTGAGTTTCAAGGATCACCTCTTCCATGCTCAAAAACGGTCCATCCACATGCACAAAAAGTCACATAACTGTGGCAGGAGCAATCTGATCTCTTTGAAGATGTCCCTGCTCACAGCAGGGGCATTGGGCTAAACGACCTTGAAAGGTCCCTTCCAACCCAAACTATTCTATGAGTCTATGATTGCAAAGCCACTTCTGATCTTTGAATGGTGCTTAGAGGCTGACCAATGTGACAGCATTCAATCGTAAAATTCTGTCATAAAACATATTGAATGTCTTTTTACCTTGGCTTTAGCAAGCATTTTGTTGCTGTATCCCATAACAACCTCATGGATAACGACGTACAGGATAGGTAAGTAGACAATGGGGTAGACTGAAAACTGGCTCAACTGCCACTCTGAAAGCCTTGAGATTAGTGACAGGAAATCCATCTGGATGCCAGCCACTAACAGAGTATCCCAGGGGTCAGTACGGAGCCAAAGTTGTTTAACAATTTCATTAATGAGCTAGACAACAGGACAGAGTGCACTCTCAGGTATAAAACTGGGAGAAAATGTCAATACACCAGATGGCTGTGCTGTTATTCAGAGGGACCTCAACAGGCAGGAGAAATGGGACACTGATGCTTCCTTCCATGAAAGAAGATGAGAAGCATCCTGGCTGCCATTAGGGAGAATGCTGCCAGCAAGCTGACCACTGGTAAAGCCACCTCTGGAGTGCTGTGTCCACCTCTGGAGTCCCCAGTACAAGAAAGACATGGCCATACTGGAGTGAGTCCAGTGAAGGACCGTGAAGACAGTTGAAGGGATTTTTAGAGACTGAAGCATGTAACACACAAGTGACTGAGAAAGGATGCTTAACTTCTAGAAGAGAGTGTTCGTTGAGAATCTTATCCATGTTTATAAGGACTTGACGGAGAGTAGAAAAAGAGACAGAACCAGATCCTACTCAGTGGTGCACAGTGACAGGACAAGAAGCAATGGGCATAAATTAAATTCACAAAGTCCACTTAAACTTATGAAGAAGCTTTTTCATTATTAAAGTGGTCAAGTACTGGCACAGGTTGTCCAGAAAGGCTTTGGAGTCTACATCCTTGGGGATACTAAAAACCTGACTGGAGATGGCCATGCTCTAGCTGACCCCTGTTGGACTAGATATTCTCCAGAGGTCCCTTGCAACCTCAGCTGTTCTGTGAGTTGGTAACATTTACAAACACTGGGTCTCCTTGCAAAAGCAATCACAAGTGTGAAAGAAAGCCAAACTATCTGAATATTTCACGGAATAAAACAAAGGGGTGTGAGTATTCTCCTTTTTGAAAAGTAATGAAGCTCATCAGAAGTAAACTTGAGGACAAAAGTTCATAGAGACTATTTGTTCTATTCTTCTCAGTCTTGTTCTACCATTAAAAGGCAACAAAACTGCCTGCTCAGATTTAAAATGTGATGTTCCTTTTGAAGGCTATTCAAGAGCAACAGCTGGCAAAGATGTTTTAGGGCTCAGTGAACATCAGACAATATATATCACAGCTGTGAACCCTGAAAGACTATTGATCCAGTAGCCTCTTCTAATTGTTAATAGAGGTACGGATATCCTAACTGACATGACACTAAAACTAATAGCTCCAGGCACCTGTAGAAGTCTCACAGATTTCCACTTTAACTGTAGACTCAAAAATTTTTTCACAAGCATGGGAGAAAATCAAATCTGTCATAAAAGTACTTAAAAACAGAAAGTGGCACTTGATTAACATACATATTATTATTTGTGGGACTTGCAGGTGCCTTTGACAACCTAGAGAGTGCTCTTCTTCAATAACACTTTACATTTTTCAATAATACTTTACAATCATAGACAATATTGGGGATATTTACGGATTAAAGAAAAATAAATTAGAAACTCAGTCCTTGGTTCTCTAGATTTTCCCCCCAAGGTCTTCATGCTACAATGGTTACTATGAGGATTAAAGACCAAGATTTCAAACTAATTTGTTTGGGTGGTTTTTGATAGATGATTGATAAAAAACACTAAAATCTGGAGAGTTAATATATTGAGTCAACATTCTAAAGTACCTAACTTAATTGAAATACTAAGCCACAATTTTCTCAAAAGCGATTTAAGGCCAGATTTGCAAAGACATTTAGATAAAAACGGAGGCAGCCATAAGCAATTTGTACATCAAATAATAAAATAGTATTAAATCCTCATTTACCATTCATAAATATTTTAGGTAATTATACAACTATTAAAATATGCTCCGCAGACATTATGAAACAAAGGTTTGGATATGATATCCAGACACATGCAAGGGATTCAAAAGTCTTAACTCCAACAGCAGTCTCCAGGACTATGATTTTAAATCACTAAGTCACCTTGTAAAAATGGAACAGGATTCAAAGTTACTTACATGCTTTTGAAAAGGCCACCCTTTTAGAAAATTAGTTAACATTTACCCAGCCTGGTCACAGTAGCTTGAAGAACATTAGATTTCAGAACCACAAGGATAGTAGGATCTTGTCTTAAAAACCTATTTAGATATAAAAATTAATGATTATATGTAGGTCTCAATCTGAAAGCAATGTTAAAAAATATTAAAACACTAAGTCTGCAAAATTACTATGCAGAGATTAGAAAATGTTAGATTAGAAAATGTTCAATTTAAGATTTGCCTATGTCACTTTACATTTGTTTTCAGGTGCTTGGGTGCCTTATTAACTGTATGGTCATAAAATACATTTCTCTGAGGATCTACTTCATCCAGCAAATGACAGTGCCCACAAAATTAATCAAAGTTTGTACTTAATGAGCCTATAACATGATTGCATGCAAATTTATATGCAAATGGCCAGTTGTGCATCTAAGTGGCTACTTGTATATGTCATTATCTGATTTGCATGCATAATCACTGTAATTACATACAGATTTAAAATGTGAGACCATAGTGTTTGCTGCTGAAAAACACTACTTAATTCATGTATTAGTCATGCGTATTAATCAATCATTTACTTACAATATCTTTACATTAATCAGCTGCTCTTTGCATAACTTACATTGCCTCCTTTCCTACAAGATTTATCCTGTTCCTTTTACCTAATCACTGTGTCTGTCATTCAGGAGGCAGAGACTACGTGCACCTCTGCCAAAAAGCAAGCTGCCTGTCTTATGGCTGCAGTCTGTGATCTATGGACTCTTCACTCAGTTACCCCACATAAACTGAGAACAATCTTAAACTAGTACAGATCTATGCAACAGAATTAGGTATCATCCCTTTTCCAAGTAACATGAGGTTCTATTCCTCCCATTGACATTTAATGAAAATTTTAACTCTGTATCAGTTCTGAATTTGTACTCCTAAGTGGCCCTTCCCCAGTGCAATCCAAGATTGAAACATCAAATTCTACAGGCCAGAGGCTGAAGAGTGCAAGAAAAGCATGAAGACGTGTTACTCTTTATCAAGTAAACATGTTGCATTCAGTTTGGATGACCCGCTAACCTCATCTTGTATTTTCCATTCCCTACATACTAAATTCTCAGTATAGGCTATTCTATTTTCACTTTTACGTGAAGTATTAATGGGAGGGCCTGATGACCTCTATATTCTGCAGGGGACAGGCCGTTACTCTTTTGTGATCCATATAGGCAATCTGTCCTGCAGCATTATGCACCATTACCTGTATAAACACCCATGAATACAGGACAAGACATCAGCAAAACATACCATGCACGTGATGTTCATTAAGTCTAGGGAAGCAAATAAAGTCTGTTACATGGAGGGCTTTGCCATGATTATTACATATGCATTAATCAGAGAAAATCTGAAATGGAATAAAGACATCATCAGTGATCAGCATTATTTCAACATCTCTGAAGGCACTGTGAAGCAGAAAAGTGTTCAGTATTCCATTAGGAATTTTACGAAAGAAGGGCTGTGCATAAAAAGGGTTCCCTGAGGCCATGAAGCTCAGTAATGTCAGGTACTAGTTTTCATGATAAATTAAAATTGATTTTAAAATTAATCTGGTCTCATATCAACAGCCAGGTGGCAGCATGCTTCTGTGATGACCTTTGGTGAGACACATCAGTGATACCACCCGACTGAAACTAATGCTAAGAGAAATACAAGATGGTCTGGGAAAACAGGAGGCAACTCCACTGCACACCACTGCTCCACAGTTCTCATAATGAAGCTGGAGCCAACTCCAAAAAGAGACTACAGACATGAGAGAGTTACTATCTGACCATTTGACTGTGAGGATGCTTTTAGTGCATGTATTTAATTAGATTGTTACAATTAATGGCATAAAGAATCTGTCAGCATAATCCTTACGATAAACCTTCTTCAGGATACTGTATCAAACTGAAACAGAGTACTCTCCCTGTTCTTTTCATCCCTTACTCAGAATACCCAAATTACCTGACAAAGCGTATGTGGAAAAAAATTAACCTGACCAAGAGCTCTCCTGTTCAATCATGGGAAAATAAATCTAGAGTTGCAATGTGTCCCTTGAGCTAATATTGTAAGTACCACTAACATGGTAAAGCTAGCAATCCTAATCTCCGCAGGCTTTGTCTTGGTGGGAACGGGCATGACAGAACAGCATGAAACACTGTAATTTGGTTTACATTTTTATGACATCTACATAGGCCTTACAACATCAGTGTTTCGCTGGCAGCAGCTCTGCAAGCAAACATACTGAGGAGACGTCATGGACGTGTTACGGAGCCATATGATGACATACATGCGAACTTCATCCAGCATAAAAAGGTTTTGCTTTTTCAAATATTGCTAGTATAAACATTTTCTGAAAAAACTTGACAGAGTGCTTAGAATTCACCATTGTTTTATCCCCATTTATTCATCTATCCTTATTAAAGACCTTTATATAACCCAAGCCCTCTCTCTAATCAGTGGAGAGAGATATTAATTTACAAAGGAGCAACTAATTCTGCCAGTTTAAGAGAAATGAACTATTTTGTATAATTCCAGTTGTGCTGAGTCATAGCAAAATTTCAAACTAAAACCACAGTAAAAACCTGTTAAAAATACATTTCAGAATGATGGCTGTTTGCTATTACACCCTGAAATGACTGCCTACATGACATTCATCTACAGATTCTCTTGTATGCTGCTTTCACCCCTTTTATTGTTATTTCCTTTCATCTGAGTCATAAAGGAAACACAAACATTATCTTTCTTCTCCACTCAAATTACTTTCCATTCCCATTATTCTATCAGCAACCTGATAAAAACATTCCTTTAACTTGTGACAAGGTCTATGCAAAGCAGGAAGAAATAATAAATCTATTTGAAATTTAAAGATAAACTGAAATATGCACACAGAAACTTCCAGGATTGATTCATTTAAAAAGTGACGGGGGGAATACATAGCTACTAACATCTATTATGTGAAACTAAACCTATTTGGTTTTTACAAAGATATTCACAAGTCCTTTAATGCAGAGAAACATCATGAACATACAGGTGGAGCTGGGAGGCAGATACACAGATCAAGAATAGTCGTTGTGTGTATGATACAGGGCTGCTGCTACCATTGAAAGGAGATTGAGAAAGCAAGGTGTCTTTGCTTGTCTCAACACTAAGAAGAAGAGGTGTCCCTCTAACCACTTGTTCTGTAATCATCCATACTTAGATAAAAGTTTTTAACAATTTTTGCTAAGCATTTCTTGAAAACAAGCATTTCTTTCCCCTCTCAAGGATCAGAAATTCCAAAGGAATTTTGAAAACAAAGTTCTAAAATACTACTGAATCCTGTTAACAAGTTGTCTAATATGTCTTCCAAAAACAACCTCCCCAAAAATTATTGATAGACCTAGCTGGTTTATTTTGCATAGATGTTTTATTAAGTTTATTATGTTTTTTATAGACGTTTTTTGTCTTGTGAACATCTTGAGTTACCACTTGTATGTTTTACACTTCTTCACTAAACCAGGCACCCTGGACAGCCCCTTCTTACAAGAAAGTTTGTGTCTTCTATTTGATTATGCTTTTAAAATATTGATCATAAAGCAAAATAAAAGGACCTTTTTCACTCTTTTTGGACATCTTTAAGAATGGTTTGATTTTTGAATACCCTTGTGTTATTGAAGACATCACCAGATGAATGTTTTGCACTGGATGTTTTATAATTGTATCAATGTTTCCTCATGACAATAAAAACTGTATTCATAATTATGCAGACTGAGGTGTAGCAGCTTCCATTCCTTGCTGAAATGAAGAAATAAACCTGTGAAAGTTATCCATGGGCAATCAAGTCACAGTCAATCAACTAATGAACACTTCTCCTGTAAGCCTATTAAGTGCATCCCTGCATGAACGAGTATGAATAATGTTACTTACTGTATCTGAAGCAGACGACAGTTGAAGCAAGAGGAAAAAGTGCAGGCAATTTCCCAAAAAAAGCATTTTCAGCTTCACAGTGCATGCTTTTAAAATAAACCAAGTGTGATAGACAAATCTTGGCAAATTAAAATGCAAGGTTCTCTACTGTTCCACAAACCATGCAACAATGATAAGAATTTTACTTAGAGGCCTTAAGGTGTGTCACGTCAGCTGAATGTTTTTTATTTTAAATGAAGTATCACTGAAGTTCTTGATGGGCAAACATGAAAGGAAGGGTTTTCCTTTCTGATTTAACTCTCTATGTCTAAAGTCTGTGGCTCACATTCTGAGCAGCATCACCTTCAATAAGAGGAATGGATCTGTGCCTGTTTATACCACATGATCTACTTCCTGCTCTTCCTCCCAAAATGGAGATTTAGAAACACTCATTCCATTTGCTTCTCCAAATAAATGTATTGCACAACAATTTCTATCCAATTGTAATTGGTTTAAATATCTCAACGTCTATATAAAAAAAAATTGGTGGAGGCCACACAAGGAATGTATTAGATCACTTTACCTCACTGAAATACTATAAATTTTCTATTACTGTAGTGTCCAAAGATTCAGCTCACCTTCCTTTAATAGTTAATATAAGTAACTATATCCTAGAACTCTGTGTTCAATTTGGTAAAATTAATTTGTTCTGTCACCAGGCTTTGATAAGACTGTCAGAATGTAATTTTTACTATATTTACAGTTGTTCACATCCCTCTCGGAAGTTTGCACTCCCACCTCACATACAGACCCTGATGAGAGGTGCATAAAAGCATAATGCTCAATTAATAAGTTGTTGCTAGTTGTAAACCACATTCTCAGATGAGGGAAGGGTCAAGAAGAGAGGTCTGCTTGCACGACAAGCAAGAGACAAACTAAGTTAGGCAGCACAAACTACAAGTATGTAAGAGAATCCAAGCTCAGCCTTTTAAAAAGAATTAGGTGCCTCTAACTCAGCTGAAGGAAACTGGATGGGAAACAGCTTCAGATCAGCTCCTCTCTGATTTAAGTCACGTATTTTATCCTCATTCTACCACTAAAAAAACCACCTTACCCATAGTTAAATTACAGGTTAGGATCAAGAGCCATCAGTTCCTTGACTAAAAATATCAGAATTTTTATACTCTCCTGCCATCTGAGATACAGAACTTTTCAAATAACACCATGTTGATTATAGCTAGAGAAGCTAAAAAAATTTTAGCTACCCTTGAGAAATGGAAAACAGGAAGGTTCAATCAAAAATGAAATCCCAATAATGAGCCTAATACAGGATCCCAACCTAGGGAGTGAACCCCATGCAGACAGTACTTGCTTTAGTTGTATTCCTATTATGCAATTATTCCCTTGCAAATTATTACATTTTGTGTGAAACCTTACACGTTCATTAGCGCAGAAGCTGATACAGAATACCCCCAAACTCCAGGCAGCTGTGTGCATGCTGGAAGCACACTGTGTACAGACTTCAGCTGGAGCTTTCACTGCAGACTCAGACAGCGATAGAGGAAAAAGGATTCTTTAACACCAGTTTTCCCCAAGTGTTTAAAGACAGCACTAAGGACCTTCTTATATATGTAGCTTTTTCCTTTGTGCTTTTTAAAAAGGAAAAGCAGATTGAGTAATGGCTGCATTCTCTTGTTCAGCATGGTGGCTGTTTTTCTCACATCACTGAAGGTTGGGTGTGGAGTGCTTGAAGAGAGCAAGCTTAATGTCCTTTCTGCCAGTATTTCTAAAAATCCTCTATATCGTGGTTATTATATTTTACATGCAAGTATTTATTGCTGCAAGCAAATGCTTAGTTTTCATTGTCTGTTACTATGTTTTTATTGTTCATAATTGTCTTGCTAATTAATGATGCTAATTGTTACTGTACAGCTGGAATGATTATGTAGAATTTTCAAACATGCATGAAGTTTCAGTGTTATAAAAATCTCACATAAAAAGCAAAACCCAGATGTTAATTCAAAACTTCAGATTTCAGATATTTGGCACCTGCATTGATTTTACTCCCTGAGCATACGGATGAAACTTATTTTAATACACTCTATTTCTCATACAAATTTTAGAAACTGAAAAGCAGCTATGATTAATAAAAACAATTTTGAGTGAAATTACAATGCCTGCTGAATGTCTTCTTGGGCATGTAGGCAATGACAAATCAATTTCTAGTATGCTTTGTGACAGCTGAAAGTAGCTGTGCAACCCTTAAGCTGAAGCAGTTTAATTAAACCTTGGCATTTTAACAGAATAAAAGAAAATTAACTATCCTATTTCATTTCTCTATGGTGTAAACAGAGTGCATGACAGGCATGTGTGATATATAATTAATCCCACCAGTCAAAAAATTCTTCCAAGGATAGTTTTGAAGACTTCAGCTCATGTATACAATAAAGTTTATATCCCAAAGTTGCTCATTATGTATTCCTCAAATTACTTACTGAGATGATTTATTGTTGTACACACTGAAAGAGAAAATTTTGGCTATATATAAAAGTAGATGCAGTACACATACGTATTTGTAACTTCAAAGAAAGATAACTAGAAGCAACTGCACCTAACAGAACTAGAGAAAAAGTCTGCAAAGTACACTTCATGTGCTACAAAAACTGCATGTAAGGAAGTTGTACTTTTCATTACACTTTAATAAAATATTTCATAAAATATTTATTCATTGGTTTGAAATAAGCAGCAATGAAGTATGGAAAAAAGCACAGCATCTTTACTAATAACATTGAATGACATCAAAGTATATTATTGAACAGCAATTTATGTTTAAATTGATTTTAATAAGCATGCAATTCATAATCAAGCCAATTTTCAATTAAGTGATAATTGAACAGTGACAGCAGGGTGACATACTGCTGCATGGTGAAGCAGAAGCAGCAGAAAGGGTAAAAAGTTTCCACATATATCCTGAAGGGAAAAAAGAAATAAGCATGTAACAAGTTCTCAGCTAGCCAGGAAAGGTTTACTGCAATTTCAGATTCTGTAGGGTATTTTAACTGGCCTCCAGCTGCTGCCCCAGAAGGAGAGAGGTCTCCTACAAATCCCATCTCACACCGTTCTGATCCCATGGCTGCCTTGGATATGCTAGAGCACACCATGCCCAGTTGGTTGTGTAAGCAGGTGAATCAAGGCCCAGATCCCGCTGATGATACAGGAAGTGTAAACCTTTAGTTAACAGTTAGATATAGATGGGCAGTTCCATGAAGGTCTCTAAATCTCAAACTGAATCCTATCCTTAGAGCAGGAGTAAAAAAACACACAATGGGGATGAGCATACAAGTGTCTAATGTCATTTGTGTTGTCTTACATTGTCCAAGAAACCCTTATGGGACAAAGGACAAGGAGGGAAGGTGCAGACTGCTGGGTGCCAGGTAAGATACTCCTAGGGCATATCAAAGAGCACTAGACCCTACAGATGACCAATTGACATGAGTTTTATAACATTTACTTGGCTGTAAGACAAAACTGTGGCTCAGTGCTGCACCTAATCTTAGAGGGTTCCTGATTTGATGCAAAGCCCTCTAGTCACCAGCAGTTCTGAACCTACACGTACTCAGAACAATTTGGTTTCCACAGCTCACTGCCAGGATCCCACTTGAGCTGAAGGGAGACAGATCAAACTGCCCGAAGGACCCAAATGCAAGCTCTGCACAGAGAAGTACAAGGGCTTCTATTAAAGATACACAGCAAAAGTGGTGCCTCTGTTTCTCTCAGCAGCCTACAGAAAAAAATGGACTTCTGTCTCCCTCATCACCTAGGAATATATCCACTAATGTGTTTATGCAAATCAAGTTGAAATGATCAGTAGATACAGTAAAGATGGAGATAGACTCTTCTTGGAGGTGAACTGGGGTGGAAGGACAGGAAAAAGACACAGATTGGAACACAGAAGAATCTAAGCAGATTTTAAGGGGACAAAATTACCTTAAGGGATATCCAATTTTCCAACAGGTTACCCAGAGACGTTGTCTACAGACTCTGAGATGTTCAAGGCTCAGCTTCACATGGCCCAGAGCAACTTGACCTAATTAGACCTGCTTTGAGCAGAGAAAGAACAAAGCTCCTTTTAGAACAGAACTACTCCTCCAGAGCTCCTTTTAGAACAGAACTACTCTATGAAGTAATAATTAATTAATTTAATTACTTCATTAAAAAATAATGAATAAAGAAATTACTCTGTGAAGGTAATTTTAAGCATATGGCTTCAGATATACACATACTTCATTCACACTAGAACGCAGCAGATTTCAGTTAAACTTCACAGCTAATGGAGACTACTTCTCTCTCTGAAATACAGGAACTTACTTTAGGTTCACAAGGTGCACACAATATGCAATCGAAGATAAGATTCTCATAACGAAATCCAAAATAACACAGAGGTTAAGCACAGAGCTAAGAAACACTGCCCACAGAAGGATATCTAGCCTTTCATTCCTTCACTCTTCAGCACTTCTAAAGAATTAAACCAATGTGCTCACAAACTCTGCAGTGGAAATACAGACCCTAGAAATAACAAGTTGCTCAGAAACTACATTTATGCCTATAATAACACTGAGGGTTGAAAAGTTGAACCAGAATTGGGAGTAGTGGGAGTTTATAGGAGATTTTAAAACATTTTTCCTACATTATGTCTATATAAGCAACTCTCACCTTTATTACATTTATGCTATATTAATTTGTATTTTGCAAAGAAAATTTATATCCTGCACTAGTTACACAGAAGATCTACTTGGTCATCCTTTTCAATGCCATAAGTGTATTTTGTTTGAGAAAAAAATATGTTTAATACTAAAATAAAGTCCGAGATACTTTTTTTTTATTTTAACAGAGAAAATATGCCAAAGAATTCTACAATTTAATAGAGGCTTTCCTCATGGCTATTTCATCTCAGTTACTGTTCCTGAAAATTCTTTATTTTCATGGAACTGGACTTCAATTTTGGAAAGGTAGCCACAACTCCAAAGTAGCTATTTTATTCTGGCTGTCATTTGCCATAATTCCCTCCTTTTCAGTGGGAAATTATCTGTGTCTCTTCATTGTGTTTTGGAACAGCAGAAACACAGGACTGAGGGGTGTCAGAAGCTCCTGTATTCCTTTATAAGTCATAAGTGATCTGCCACACTGGAATCTAACTTCAGAATCTTTCTGAACTCCTGTAAGAGTATACAGTAGAAATTCTTCTACAAGCAGATAAGGGACAATTTGGGGCATACTCCACCACCCACCTCTCATAGAAGAATACAGCTTCAAATATCATTGCAGCCTCAATACTGAAGGGTGAAAGTTGCTTTAATTGGGAACAAGCAATTCTGAAAGGCTCCAAATTGTTTGGGGATTTCATAACAGTCCTAATTTTTCTTTTTGAGTCAGGACAGAAGCAATGGCACAGCAAAGAAGGAACATCTCTATTTCACACGTGAGACTGTGGGATAAGACCTGAGCATTGTTTCTCATAGACTATTCTAAATGGTTTTATCTTTAGGTACTATTAAGGGTACTTCTCTATGCATTATTGTACAAAAAGTAGTCGTCCACGCTGTAAATATTTAGCCACGTATATAACTGAATATACTCAGTACAACAGCTGAAGTGAGTTGCATATATTCCTAACAGCCTACAAACAGGATAGAATTCATGACCTGCTCATGATAGTACTTCTAGGTATTAATTTGTCTCTATACTAATGGTTGTAATGAGCAATATTTTTTTTCTATATTGTTATTTACTTTCCTTGTGCTCCTTCTTGGGACATGTGTTATCTATACTCTTAAAAGTAAAGAGTGAAACAGAGATGCACATAATAATATAAACGAAACTTAAAATTTTATGACAGGTAAGACACAATGGCTGAGGTAATTCCAGCACAACTACTGCACAGTAAAAGAATGATGTAAAATAACATTTCAGTGCAGTAACATAGCTGAAGCACCAGATTTATTATTACCATTACTTGGTACATTTAAAAGACATACAGTGAGCATGAATTCATCTAGATGACACAAGAACTAGTGAGTCAACAAACCAATTCCTGTTCAGGGCTGTATGACATTCTTGCTAAAGTCTGAATAACTACACGAAAGAAATTTCAAAAGTACTGATTATTATTATAAAGCCTCCAAGGAATTCACATTTCCATAGATATTGTCATGAAAGGACATTACTCAGCTGACAGTAAAGATTTGAAAATAAAATTGTTACGCCACATACATGTTGATAGCAATTTGGCAAGAGATATAGTATAATTTAGATAGAAGAAGTAAAACCAGAACCAAACCCTTTTTTCAGAAGGATATTAAAAGGCTTGTTTATAACCACTGCTAGAATACCCACAACAGAGAACCATCTTCTTTACATGCCTGCAGAAAAAGATTCTTGTAATTTCAGGAAATAATCCCTTTTTTTAAAAAAAAAAAAGAAAAAGACAAGTCTTAGTTGTCATATTTGACCGGTTTAAATATAATACACTATTTTACCATACATCATTGAGAGACAATTACTTTTTCAAGCAATTGCCACCCTACTACAATTGCTTTACAATAACAGTTCCATGCTTATGAACCACCTTTACCATGACACTATCAAAACACTTATCCAACTACATTGTATCACTGACTGATTCAGTTTAAGCAGGTAGAATTAGACAGTAAACTTTTAAAAAAATTGCTAAAAATTTAACTTAGGGACAACACATGACCTACAAGACACATTTTGTGACAAAATGGGTCATAATAAAAGGTTATTTTTAATAAGTAATACCTTATTTAGAACTGCAATATGGCATTTAAAATCTAATTAGTTTATCCCTTTCCCCACAGACAGAGGAAAAAAAGATAAAATAGCAACTGAGAAGAAAATAATACAATATAAAATGGTACAGGATTGGTAGAAATGAGACGGTGTTCATTCTGCTAACAGTGCATTCATATTGGTCAGATCTAAAGGGTACAAAAAGACAAGCAAAATGTGTAGTCTGAATTAATTACAGTAAAATTGCATTGAAGCAAGAAATCTTTTTACATTCAAATATAAGAGGTAAAAAGTCTTAAGAGGGGTGAAGGGAAAAAAGGAGGCAAGGAAGGCACGAAAAAAACTGCCTGCCCGGAATGACCAAGGAAACTGTCCTGTCTGGGTTTCCTCTTGGTTGGATCTAGCAGGTTTGCTTTGAAAGGAGCCTTGGACTGAACCAATACCTACACTCTGGGGCCCCTCAATGAAGAAGGTGCCAGAAAAGGCTGCAGACCTCAGTTTACAAATGAGTCCTGAAATTATTGCCTAAGTGCCTGTGGAGTCAACAGGACTACCCAGAAATCTTCAAAAGCAGTCTTCATAATGCTCAGGATGCACTTAGCTTTTTGTTGGCTATATAAAGAGCGTAAACAACTTTGAGAGACAATCATGGATTCCAGATGCAGTATGAGAAATAAAACGGGCAACAGAAAAACTGAAGAGGAGCACATATGAATTTTTCAGGAGCTTGGGGTTATAAGAAGCACAGTGTAACACAACTAAAAGTTGCCCATGGGCTCCAGTCCTCTGGAGCTTATACCTAGGCAGGAGGTCAATGGAGGAAGGGGTTATTCCAACAATAAATTATCATCTGGATGAAGAGATTAATGTGATGTTCAGCATTTTTTCCTCTCATTTCTGCAGTAAATACTTTAATGACACGCTTCAGTGTAAACACAGTAATTTCTACTCCAGTTTCACCCAAGTCACTTTCCACATGAAGGGTAGTAGACATTCCTGGGTAGTTCAGTTCAGCAACATGAACTTCCAATCAGTAAACACTAAAAGCAATGAATCTGCATGCCCATACATTCTTCACATTGGGTTGGCTAAAACCTAAACCTCAATTCAGTTCTCCAAGGACTAGGATGATACCAAGACTGTAGGAAATACTGCTTTTACCGCTAGTCCTGGATGGTCAGGGTCCACTTTGCTACACTGGTCGCAAAGGTGAGTTCACCTTAGAGAGCTTGAATCCAACTCTCCACTACCCATGTAGGACGGCACGATTTGCCAGAAAATGGTAAAATATACTGCACAATTCTTACAGAAGAAGTTTCTGGATAGGGTGATTTCTATCCCATATAGAAGCAATACTCCCACCCCTTTCAACCAAGAACTTTGTGTGTTCTACTCAGATGCACTAACTCTTTCGAGGTGGGAATTGTTCTTTTGATCTCAGAGTTCCTTCTTGTCCAGCAATACCTGCAGTGCTTATTTCCTACTTTTCCAATGCTTCCACTTGTGCCTATTTCCCCTAATTAAAATCCCCTCTAAGTTAAAATCACTTCCCCAGTGACTCATTTTTCTAACCTCTAGGATAAGGCAGCTAAACAACTTCTGCATATCTACTATCTAAGTTTCACATGTGTTTCCTGCCAAACTCAGTAAAATTTTGGCTTCCTCAGAACCCTTATCTCCTTAGTCTCTTCACCCTCCCAAACGCTGCCTTTGCCGACGTACAGGATACATTTTCCCCTTTGTTGCCTGACAATCCTTTCCTACTCCTTTCTCCTCTTCAGTTATCCCACTGGTATTCACTCCTCTACACCTTTCTGAATACTCTTCCTGCAAAATTTATTAGGAAAAAATGTATTTATCATTCGTCTTCCCAATCCGCACGTCACCCTTCTTCTCTGTCTCGGTCAGTTTTCCTCTCTACCTCCCCGATCCCTTTTTCTTCTCCTAAACTGCGCAAACCTGTATTCTCACAATATCCTCCGGCATTCGCCCCCAGCTCCTTTTGTGCTCTCCGCCACATCTGTCCTGCCCCGGCTCCTACCACACATCCCGAAGCCTCCACAGGCCGTCCGTCCCACCCTGAGGCCGGCCCCAGACTCCGTCCCCGGCAATGGGAGAGGCGCGGCGGTGCCAGCCCAGCCCAGCCCAGCCCAGCGCTCCGCCGGCCCCGGAGCCGGGGCGCTCCGCCAAAGCGCTGAGCTTTGGGATCGGGGCGCCCTCCAGAGGCGCCGCCGAGCCCTGCCCTGCCCGTCAGAGCCGGGGACACACGGCAGGGACATGGTGCAGCCGAGCCCTGCCCTCCAGAGCCGGGGACACACGGCAGGGTCTCGGTGCAGCAGCGGCCGGGGGAGCCCCTGCGCTTCCCATGGCCGAGGAGCGCAGCCCATCCACCGGCGCTCTGTGTCCGCTCGGCGGCTGGGGAGGAGAAAGGGAAGGCACAGCTCGTCTCCCGCCCCCTGCTCAGCTTCTCCTCCTCCTCCTCCTGCCGCCCGCCCTCTGTTCCTCCTTCCCTCCCTGCCGCGCCGGCGAGACCGCGAGAGCGGCGCCCGCCCCTCCAGGGCGAGGGACGGAGGCGCAGCCCGCGGGCAGGAAGCTGGATGAGGACGTGTGTGTGGGCAAGGCAGCCCCTCGGGCATGAAGGGGACCGCGGGGACGCTGCCCTGCCCTGCAGCCGAGCGGGGATATCAGGTAAGCGCCCCATACTCCTGCCCGGCCCGGCCCGGCCCGGCCCGACACGCCTCCAGTGCCGGGAGAGGACAAGCGTCCCCTGGAAAGTTATCCTGCGGCCGCCGGCCGAGGGGCGAAGGGCAGGGGAGGCGGGCGGGAGGCAGCCCGCGGTGTAGGGTGGCACATCGGTGTGTTCAGCAGGACGCGCTTGGTGCTCCGCTACCCGAGCGCGGTGCCCGAGGCTGTGCCTCCCCCGCCGGGGCGAGGCGTGCGGCGCCGGCATCCCGCAGCCCCAGCGGCTCGGCACTGGTGCCGGCGGCCGTGCCGCGCCCCGCAGAAAGTTTCCGGCGGGGTGAGGGGCAGAGAGAAGCGGGAGAGCATCACCGCGGGACGGGAGCGTGGGGAGGGAGAAGCAGCCTTCCTGTGTTGCCGTGGGCAGTGGGTGCCGCGGCTTTCCCCCGGGTGGCGGGAGGGGTGCTGCCAGCGATTCGCTCAACTTGTTCCAGCAATTCGCTCAACTTGTTTCACTCCGGCGTTGTTTTCACCCTGGTTTGTTGCAGAGGAGTAGGATCAAGTATCCCTAGAAGTGTAATGTCGGCATCTTTAATGGCTACATCTTACTCTTCTGTGAAATTTACCTGCCTCCTTGTGTCAGTTTAGGTATGTTTAGAAAAACAAACTGCAGTCTTACAAGAAGGAGATGCACAGCAGTATGCCTGAGACTTCAGTAGGTTTGCTATGTTGTATGACGTAACAGTAAATGCGACTGCTGTTCTTTTTGAGTCACACTTCGTTGGGGCTTTTTAACTGAACATTTGTGGATTAAGCAGAAACTTTTAATGAAATGTGTGAAACATCATAACGCTGTTGGAGATCAAATCCCAGTTTAAATGTTTTGCAATTATTTTCTTCCCCCTTTGCTCATAATTTATATAAAGGACAGACTCAAATAGTTTGCTTAGTTCTTCTGAAGTAACTTAAGGAATCAAAAGTGAACGGAGTTCCACACAGAGATTCTAGGTACCTTTGCTACAAAGCAAAAAGCCAAGATTGAACCACTTTAAAGAAAAATAACTAATCAAAAAATCTGTACCTCGGGAAACCACCTTCCTTCCCAGCCTGAACAAAGACATGTACATTGCAAACTGCACTGAGTGGGAAGATTCAAGCCATTTCAAATGAGACAATTTCCCCTTACAGAGAATGTTCTGCACTAACTCAGTTGGTTAACTGGAGATAGTCTGTATCAACTATCAGCTGCAGTTCTGTTTTACTTACAAATTTTCAAATCCAAGGTAATCTCACAATATTTGTTGTAAAATCCAAAGGAAAAACCTATATGCAATGAACCTACTTTCAACAGATCAAAAAAGTATGAGTAGCTTTTTGGTTTGGGGGTTTATTGTCTTGGTTTTGGGAGTTTTTTTGGTTGGTTGGTTTTTAATGGAACAAGTTTGAACCAAATTTAGGGGAGCATTCAAAAGCAGACTAGATTTAGCAACGTACATCTGTTGCTGCAGATGATGCCTGATTGTCGGACATTGATGAGGCACCTTAAAGTGATTTTCAGGTTGAGATTTTTCTTAATAAGCACATGGATATATTCCTTAAGAAGGTCTACCACAGTTAATGACCCAGTACAGCTCAAAGACTGCTTTACATATGCTCAGGCTTTTATTAATGGACTTTTATATTGCATTAAGCTAAGAGAGGGCTGAGGAAGTTGAAGAATAGGCATGTATAAAACTTGAAATGCTTCCCACTTTTGTGCGTTTTGTTCGCTGGTTGGGTTTTTTTATTTTTTCTTTTTCATTGTCAGCTTCAAATACATCATCTCTCTCGGCTTTCATGCAAGCGGCAGGTTTTATTAAACATATGATACAATTTTCTATTGTAAAATGTTCTGTAGTTCTTACTTCCTTGAAAAGATAAGATATGACTAGGGCATTATCATTTTTTCTTGACAGCACGACAGTTAAAACTTGGTTTGCATAGGAGCAAGCATGTGTAGTGTGTTAAAAGGAGATGTCATTCTGAACTGACTAACTTTTCAACGTGTTTTTTTTTTTAATGGAAGTGAATATATTGCTTGTAAAATCACTGCTAGGATGTAACTAAGAGGTAAGGATGAATTAATGTAGTGATGCTGGGTCTAACTTAAGATTTTTTGTATCGTTTTAATATTTAGAAGCCTATGGATTTAGTGCCCAGTTCTGTAACCAGATATTTGAGTTAATTTTATTCATATTGGCATCTTAGTTAAATTCACAGAAGTACTGATACTTAAGCTATGCAGAGGTGGCATATGGATTTTTTCCTGTTTAGAATATACTGAAGCAAAATGCTTTGTTTGCTAATAAGAGCTTTTCTGGTAATGTGTCCAAATTGTATATAATGATCGCTATCAAAAGCTGATAGAAGCTCATTTTAGAAGTCAGAAGCTTAAATGTGGCTGTGTGTTCAACAAATATTATTTTACAGTGTGCAAAATCTTAAGCAATGAAAATGGCCAGGTGAAGCAAATGAGGCAAACTAAGGTATGGAAGTGTTGGAAGTTAGGTAAAGGGGGGAAAAAAACCAGGAGGAATTTAGGAATTGAGAGTTTGGTGGTTTGTTTGGGGTTTTATTTGCTGTGGTGTTCTTTTGTTTGGTTTTTTTAACACAAACATTTGCTCTAAAACCAAAGTTACCTGCTTTTGAAGGTAATTCAAACCTTGAGGATTTTAGGTAAAGGTGTACATGAAAAAACAGGTAAGGTATTTGCTTTTATCTGAAAACTGGGGTTGCTTATACAGCTTTTTTTCTTATAGTTCTGTTTGCAGACCTTGTACTTCTATATTTAAAGGCTTCTCTTAAATCATGATAGAAAACTTTTTACTTCATTATTCAACCCATCTGGTGTGGTTGGAGTAGACAAAATCATTGTGGAACTAGTTGACTGTGTGTAGTGTTTTTACAGAAGCAAGAAACTGATATAAAGTGAAATATACTGGCTAAAGAAAATTGCATCTTAGTTACAAGTTCAGTTCCCAGCCACTGAGACATACATATGATGAATCTGTAAAAAGACAGGGCTAGATTTAGGGAAAGGATTCCACAAACAAGTAATATTCCTGCAGAATGAGATTTCACTGTGCATGTACATTCTGTATGTTTTTCCCTGTCATCTGTTACATTTCCACTTGATTCCTCTCAACTGAAAGACTTCTCATTATTTAATTTTTGCTTTCTTTGTCACCTTTTTTAGACCTCTCGTAGTTAATATTTTCTGCTGAATTCCTCTAGTTTCTTCCTTTATTCCTTAGATAGAGAATGTTCTATAAGGCTATTACAGCTGTAGCCCTACTAACAAGTAAACTGAAAAGATTCGTTTTAAGTTCAAGGTAGTGTGTTGTCTTTTATGCAAGAATATTGTATTGCTGATCATTTTTACTCATGGTAACTCTAACCCCCAAAATACCAGTGTAGCTACATGCTATGTGTCCTCATCTGCTATTTTCTCAGTTGGTTATTCTTAGTTAAACTATTTACCTTCTTTAATTGCATCTTAATATTCTCCTAGATCATGTTTTCAGTTTAACATCATTATTCTGAGTGTTAGTCCTGTATACCAAGATTTCTAGTTCTGGCTTCTAGATCTCCTTGGCCTAATGCCATGCTCAGATGTAGAAATTGTGCTCTGTCACTTCTCTTATTAATAAAGTGATTAATATTTATCAGGAAAGACTAGTGGAGCCTTCTCTTAATATGGTAATGTAACCTATTTTCTTAATTAACCAATGTAATGGGTTTCAGTCCATAAGAGTATAAATATGGGTGTTACTGTCTTTTAAAAACTGTTATGAAGTCCAAAGCAGGAGTAGTATGTATTTGTTTAAGAAAGATTTTGTTGCAAAACATCACAACTTTAAAGGAAGGAAAGTGCCTTTTAATTTAGAAATTTGTTTTAATACAATAGTTTTACTGAGCAACCAAATACCTTTTTCTGAATGTCAGGTCAAAATACTCCTGGGCAGTGTCCCTTGCAATTGTATCATATACTATTTGCAATTAAAATTCTGTACACAAACCTCATGAAAATTAACAAGGTAATATAAGTGTTAGTTTTACTTTTTAGTTTCTGACAATTATTTATAGTAAGTGACTTTAGTCAACAAATAATGGGGAATAATATGTCAAATTAGTGAGCTGTTTGGTTAACTGCTGTGCTTTAGATAATTTCTAAGGGTCATTCAAGTTTAACATTTGTACGCATTTATGAAAATATTAGAGGAAAACTACAAATAGTGTTAAGAAAACTGCTTCTCTGTTAGAGGTGTATGGCATTGAAAACGTTAACAATCTATGGTCTTTCATTAAATTGCCATTATATTAAATTTTATGTTATGTTTACCTGTTTCCTACTAATATGTAGACTCTTAGATTTAATGGAGTGATTCTGAACATCTAATTATTTTTTTCCACTTCACTGAATTGACTCACTGTGATGTTCCAAATTAATGTATTTGTCAGTATTGCTGTCAAGTCACATTACATGTAGCAACCTCTGAAATTGAAGAATTACTTTTGGAAACTTCAACATTTGTGAGTCATACAAAAGTAACCAAATAAATTCCTTACTTGTGGTTGTGCATTAAGCATTCAATACTTCTGAGGATGTATTTATTATAAATAATTCTGAAAATGTCAAAATATCATGTCTGTATAAACTTGGAGAGATAGCTTCTATTTGTTTTGTAAGAATTGCACGATGGAATTTGGATTTTGTATATTGAACACTCTTGCTGTCTATTATCATCAAAAATACTGTAAAAACCTGCTTTTCCATGTTGTAGAAAAGTAGATAGCTTTTAGAATAGGGGTTTTGAGAAAAATGTTCCAAGATGCAAGGACTTGTGCAATGTACGCTGAAAACCCCATTCATTAATCTAAAAATTACAAAATAACGTCTAGAAGTTGATTCTAAACCAGCAATTTATTTAATTTCAGAAACAAGGAATTTTTGTCCATAACTGTCTGTCAATTTTACCAAATTATTTATTTGCTAATGAGGAATGGTAAACTCATATGCAACATTATTAGAGAAAAATGTTGTATGTGAAAAATCATAGCATAGTACTGCTTCCCTGACTTGATTTTCTTGGACACAGCACTTCTTCAGGCTGTGAAGATATTTGCTTGGAGATTTGAAGACAGCCATATTTTTTACCTTCAGAGGTGCATATAAACGTAGATTAAAAGGACTTTTCCTGGTGCTGATTTCGAAACTTGAAAGTACTTAAATCAAACAACCAAGGAAAGAGAAACAAAATGGAAACATCTTGCTGATAAAATAAATTTCGCTGGAATCTCTCAATCCATTTTCAAAAACAAACTTCCCCAAATCATTTGAGAAAAAAGTTTGTAACCAGTCTTAAAAAGACTGCAATAGCAGCCATTGTGGAAGTCCGGAGACATCCTGCCTCGTTCTCCTGCTTGTTGTCAGAACAAACACTGAGTTCTGAAGCCTTCTATTCTTTAGAAAGAAGGTTGAGTTTTTAGTAAACCATTTGCTGTGTCTTGGCAGTGGTCAGAGTTATTTATTTGGCTGAAGTGCAAGGTCATATTACTTCTCTCAGGACATTTCACTGTTGGATGAGCTGTGTTCTGTATGGATCTAGCAGGAAGTCAAGAGGTCTTCTCAGGGTGTTTTAAGGAATGTGATGAGCTTACTAAGTCTTTAGGCGGTGGGATCTTCTTCCCTAAGTTCATGGCTGGCTAATGCAAGGTCCTCCCAGAAGTCGTAGAATCACAGAATGGCTTGGCTGGGAAGGGATCTTAAAGATCATCCAGTTCCAAACCCCCTGCCGTGGGGAGGAACACCTCTTACTACACCAGGTTGTATAAAGCCCCTTCCAAGCGGACACCAGAACGTCCCAAAAGGGTTAGGGAACATATTATTCTGTCTCTGTATTATTGGAGGTCATCAACTGGTAGTTGGGGATTGCAATCTGCGTGGGGGAACATGCAGGAATATACGCAGGAGTCTGAGTTTCAGCAGCTAATGCGGAAATGGCTGTGACTGTGCTGCCAATGTAATCGTTAGATGCAGCAAGCACAGTGCTGTGGGAAGATGTGTGCAGTGTCTTTACTTATTGTTACTGACATAGTTTTAGTGAGTGACACCAGGACAGATAGCCTTCTACTGTAGTCTAATTAAATCATCTTGTCGATTATGGTGTTTTAATTCAAGAACATCTAATGCTTATCTTCTTGATCAGTCTGTGTAGAGAAAGTTACAGTATTAAATGTAGATGGTCTGAATCACTTATTACACCTTTGAACTTAATAGTCATGTTAAGTTGTGATACTGCTTGGTTTAAATACCGCTTAAAAAGGCAAAAAAAAAAAAAAAAGCTGTGCTTTAGGGGTTAAGTACACTCGCTCATCATGGCTTTTTCAAGGGTGGAATTACCATGACATTTCAGTCAAGTTTTGCAACAATTTACCCAAGCTATCACTAAGGACTTTCTCTGTTCCAAAAGATTATTTAAGCATTGTAGGTTAAACAAGCAGGTTAAGCATTGCAGACATTCTGCAGTTCTTGATGCAACTGAATGTAGCTTTGAAAGTTACAGCAATTTTAAAGTGTTGCACAGGTCTTTATGGGTTCTACTGAAAGGGTATACATTAAGAAACTGAAAATGCAACTAAAAATACTGCATTTTAAGGAGTACAGTTGGTTTCATTACTTTTGAGCATTTCGTGTTTAGGATACACCAGACTTGAGGCTACTGAAATCTTGAATTCTAACTTCTCAAAGGAAAAGCAAAGTCAACTTTACTTAGATCAGCAGTGAAAATTGTGCCTGTCCTCCAAGCAAATTAACAAGGCTTCAAGAAAACCATATGCATTTATGGGAAAAGGTATTTTTTTGTCGTCTTTAATAATACCCTTTTGTTAGCATATGCTGTCTTCTTAACAGCACACTTGACTGGTGGCTGAGAGCAATACAGCAGTCTCATCAGGCCTGCCGTTTTAGGGGAAGTCATTATGCTGCTCCTGAAGTGTCTGCAGTAACCCATCAATATGGGTTATTGGGTTCTTAATACTGTATAATTAGGATATATGTATGATTCTGCTCTTTGTCCAGCTTGTATCTTGTCTTCCTAATCCCTATTTAGCGATTTTCCAAGAATAGGGATCACTTGTATTTTTTTAAAATACTAGCATTTGAGCAGTAAAGGAAGTATGCACAGATTGTAAAGAAATTTTCACTGTCATTGCTTTCTTATTCCCCTAAGTGAAGGTGAGTAATTTCATTAGACAAATGAAATATCTGTGCTAAAAGGAAGCATCCCTCACTCTCTTTAAGTATGGTGCTGTGTATCTCTTTTATCTACTAGTTAAACCTAATGATTGCCAAATTGTTCTCAGTTTTGGAAGTATTTTGTGGTAATCTCTCCAAGACAAGTCTTAATATTTTTTCTTGGGATTTTTACTGTCATACAATGTCTCGTGCACTACACATACTGAATTCTTTGGAATATTTTGAAGTTAATGTGTTAATTAGGGCAGTTTTTGTCAGGAGCTGCATTCAGATATTTTTGTGTTGGTTTTTTCTTGTTTGGTGTCTAGATGGTAGGTTAACTTGCAGCCAGTTGAATCAATAACCCAAACTAAGCCTCCATTGTTACTGTTTGCTCAGCTGAGTCCAAAAATATGCTAATAACAAATCCATTCAGTCCTCCATTCCAACAAAAAATGCAAGTGTGCCCAAGCATACTAGTGAATTCTTGTCTCAGGTTGCTTGTGTAGTTGGCACCTATATCTGCACATGTGTCTTTGAGCTTGCCAGACCTTTATCTGTGATGAATGCAAAACTGATTGAAGACATTACATTGACAGATAATAATTTTTGGGCGTGCATGCTGATTTGTGCGTTCTCTTTAGTCCTATCATCAGGCTGGTGAGGAAGTGCAGAAAATTTTGCCGTTTTTCCAGCCCACGTTTCCAGCAGATACTTGCTGCATCCACTCTTGGCTGACAGGCTTACTTCAAGGTCCATGCCAATCCGGAAATCAGCACCTCATGCAAATATCCAGGGGTTGAGGCCATCTGTGAAATCTGCTTCTCATCTATCCATCATTAGGGTTTATTGATTGTACTGTCATTTTCAGGTATAATCTCTCATCAGGGTCTTTCCCATGAGTACTGCAGCTTTCAGCCCACTGTGTAAGTGATGAGCATGAACTTGAGTCTCTTTGCAGAGTGTGAAAAAAATCATAATTAACAGCAGAAGTGACTAGACTAAATTAATTTTTATGGCTGCATGTAAAATACTGTTTTCATTTTAATTGCAGCTCCATAACATTTTGGAAAATTTAATTGAGGTATGGGAATACACTTTTGGTTGAGTTCTCTACAAGCTTACCTTACAGATATGTCAACCATTCACTTATTTTTCCAGGCAATTTTTTTTTATTCATGTGGCAAAATATTCTAAAAAAGATAATATAGATTTACTAGTTAGCACAAGATTACTTCTTGGCACTTGAATTTGTCTTGGCAGGTTGAACTATGTGATTTTTCCATCTCTTACTAATGTGTTGTGGCAGTATTCTCCAAATACAATGCCTTCATGAAACTAGCAAGTTAACTAAAACCATCAGCAATCATATTTTTTCTACTTTATCAGCAATTGTGAAAAAAGAAGAAAATGCATACCTGGCAGTAAGTAACTTGACTGAGGTTGGTTGTAAGTAACAAGCTGTCTCTGCAATCAGCTGCAACAGACATCACTGAGAAGTAGCCCGATCCTGATACAAATCTCCCAATAGTTGACTTTGAGTAACTCTGGAAAATGAATTCATTCTTTTGTTCATCCTTTTGAATAGCTTTTTCCTGCAGACATTATTCTAACGAAGATGCTGGTGTGTCTTTTCTTCCTGTTAGTTTTAGATGTAAACTCATTTGGTATTAAGTACACGAAGTACTCTTTTTCACAATCTAGGTCTTTGATGGGGAAAAAAAAATCATGATATAAAATTGACATGCTCCAGGCCTTTGTCACAAGAAACCAAGTGGTACTGCATGAGGAACAGGAACAACTGGTGATATCTTCAACAGTCACAATAGATTGCAGAAACAGAGTGATTTGAATGGAAAGAAAATATTACCTCCTTTTTTTCCCCCTGTAAAACAGCCTTACACAAGAACATTATTCTTTAGAATCAGTTGACAGGAACAAATGAGAATCTTTCACTGAAACTGTGTCAATAATAGCATGAAAACAAATGTAAAGCTGTCTGAAAGGTACTCAAAGCAGTTCCATTTATCTGCTTATGATGGGTATTAAAATCATAATAATTTTCTGATAACAGTTCTGGGAAATGGTATACTCTTACGGTATGTGAAGTAAGTGTCCTGCAACATGGAAGAAATATCTTTATATCATAGAATAGAATCACAGAATGGTTTGGGTGGGAAGGGATCTTAAAGCTCATCCAGTTCCAACCACCTGCCACCTTCCCATACATGGCGTTGCTCAAAGCCCCATCCAGGCTGGCTTTGGACACCAGTACATCCTGAAAGAGTTAGGGATCATACAGTAGCCTATTGGAGATAATCATATTAGTAGTTAGGGATTGCTATCTGCATATGGAAATTTGCAGATAAAGGCAGTAATCTGAGTTTCAGTAACTAATGTGGAAATGGCTGTGACTGTGCTGCCAATGTAATCGTTAGATGCAGCAAGCACAGTGCTGTGGGAAGATGTGTGCAGTGTCTTTACTTATTGTTACTGACATAGTTTTAGTGAGTGATGCCAGAACACTAACACACGTGACTTGATTTGAAGAGGAATCTTCAAAGAGTTTATGAAATCACAAGAACTAATTAAACAACTGATACAAAATTCTCTATTTCTGAACATATGTATCTGGCAATATATTTTAAACTTTGATCTGATGTGTTCTCTATGCTGATAAATTATATTCAAGAACTTCTTTGGGCTGAGAAATGCTTGCATTATTGTGAAAAGTTTAGTAAGAGGTTCTAAAACTAGATTTTGAATTGTTAGTAGGGCAGCTAAAAATAGAAAAGTTTAATTTTCTTTTTCCTGCATTGTTTAGTATTTCATTTTAAGTAATTTTTTAAAGAAATCTATGAGGATCAAATGTTTAATTGAATTATTATGATTCTGTATGAAAATTACATTTCTTATACTTATGAACGTTACAAGGTTCTCAGATGTTAATCCAACAGAAAATATTAAAGTAGACCTAGTTAAAATGGTTTTGTGTCCAGGGAATAGCAGGATTCCATTTCCTGTAGGTAGACACAAGTGAGTTCGCTGCTACAAACTTAGCAAAATAGTAACTTTTTTTTTCACAGTAATTGAGTCTTAAAATATTCACTATTCAGTTGAGAAATTAAGTAATTTTGGTGATACTGCAGGTTAATACTTAAGTGCTAACTCTGACTTGTTATAAGCAAGACAGTTTTCATTACTTTCCAGTTTTAAGTAGTACTATTGAGTTTTGCTAAGCAGTGTTGAAATTTCAGCAGTTGTGTCTACTCATTATAAAATCATGTAAATGAACTAGCTTCTGTTCCAAACCCTTTCAGTTCTTAAGGAAAGTGGACACTTCTCTAAGCTTACAACCACTGGTAGTAGCAAGTACTTTCCATCTATCCTATGAAATATTGGACATCAGGCTATTTTTTTATGGGACACTCTTGTTGCTCTCTGTTCTGTGCTTAACCGCTACAGATTTTTTTCGTTGTCTCCACCCTTTCTCAGTCCCTTTTTCTTGTTTGCTTCTTTCATCTTATTTCTTGCTTTCTTTTTTGCATCTTGTTCCTCTGTCTTCATCTCTCTTACCTCCTATAAAGCAATCTTATCACTTCTCTTTGGTATAGATGACTCTTCCTCTCTTCCTGAGCATAATCCAACTGAATTTTGAAAGTCCAGTGAAAAGCTGTCTGGCCTCATTTCATAGCAAAATTCCGTAGTGAGCTCCAGGAACTGGAAGGAGAAAGTGCAGAGGAAGTTTTGATGAACTTAGCAAAAGATTTCTCATTAAGCAGTTCCAGGAGGTCATCACAGATTAGTTTTAAGTAAAATACAGGGAAAACATTACTATTATATGAGTTTTCTTGAGCTTCACCTTACTGAGGAGCCTTTAGTGTTGTTAGTGTACGTAGGCTTTCTCATCACATTTATCGTAAGAAACCATGAGGTTCATTTTAATGAGTTTGATAGTCTAATTTTTATGTAAGTGTTCTCCATCGTCATTATTGAATGATTGTCTGTCCCACTAAGAGATCTTTGGATTTTTGCCATTACAGAAGTGTCTGTTCGAACAAGAGAACATTTTCCTCACTTGTGCTTCTTCACAGAATTAAACCAATATAATTAAAGCTGTGATACTGGTGACTTGAATAGCTCAGTTTTTGTCTCTGGAAGTAACAACACCATTTTATGCCATTAGGAGTGCCTCAGGGTATTTGCCTTACATTTTAATAGCAAATTTAATACGTATTTTATGTAACTAGAGTAATGTGTTAGTGAGAAGTGGTACTCCAGTTATTTGTGTAATTTTATAATAAAACCATAATTATGGTTTTATAATTATTCTGTAAATAAAAGACTAAATAGGGCCTAACTTTCCAAGTGAATTAATCTCATAGCTTATTTAGTGACAGGAGACACATCCCATGCCAGGTAACCTTTTGTTCAGTGGCAGAAGGAATAGCCTTACTTAGAGGTGTCAGATTATACTGCAATCATGTAAGAATCTAATTACCTTTTTTTAACTATTCCTACTTTTTTTACTTTTTTTTATGACCAGCCATGCTGAAATTTTAATGAGAATTCTCAGGCTTATCTCAGCAGATAGATGGCAGAATGAACATTTTTATAACTGGAATAAAAGCTGTTGTGTTTTATCACAAGGCCTTCCTATTGTCTTATTTCACTTTTGTAAGGTAAATAAACATTACCTCAGAAGAAACTTCAAGGAACACCCCTATTTTTGTTATGTGTGTACATAAAAATCCATACACATGGACATTTTTTGGTATTACATTTGCATATTTACTTCTCAGCTAGACTTGCTAATACATTCTGATTGTGTAATATTTCCTGGCTACACATGTCACTTTTTCACTTTTTCATTAAGCCTGAGTTCATAGCAAAGTTAAGGTCATCATGTTTTTTGTAACATAACCATGGGAGCACCTTATCAAAACTCCTTGTTGCCAAAGCAGCTTGACCTTGCATTTAATTTACTAATCAAAAGCAACCCTAGCAGGTAGTTCAAACAAAAATACCGTATCTTTGTTTTCCTTTGTAAGTAACAAACAAGGTCACAAGTGGACAAGGGGAGAGCATTTACCACACTGCTTGGGCTTAAACTTCCCCCTTATATTTCTGAAGATAAAATCTTAAGAGTAATTTTTTAAAACTCTTTTTTCCCCACACTAGAAATATCAGGCTTACTCTGTATTCACTATAGACTTTCTACAGTGAATACAGAGTAATTTGGAGAGTGCTACTCCAAATAGTTTGGATTGAGCTGCTGCTCTCAAAAACAATTGATTAGTCCTACTCCTGAGCTCTTCCTAAAGATCTTGGTGGGCCAATAGGGAAAGCCTGTGGATCATTCTGTGATGGCTGTTCAGTGCCAGCCACTATTTTCTTCTGAAGATTTATGGATTCTGCTTTGGCATGAGATTGCATTTGCCACTGTGACAGGAAGTAGGCTGTTTGGTCCTTTGGAAATCAGCTCACTGAAAACGTGCCACCACCAGAAGGGCTTCTCCAGTATAGTCCTTGTTCCTTGGTTTCTGTCGCGAGGATCCTGAAAAATGAAGTACCAGAAGTGGATTGGCCTGCTATTGCTGTTAAAGTTAGTTAATCCTATAGCCTGGCCCTGAAAATTCTCTGGAAAAGGGGGTAGCTGAGAGAAGGCTAAATGTGAAGTGAATTGTGGTCATGTGCTGCTAATGCACTCTACAAGAGATTGTGAAAGCAGATATCTAACACGTTGCATAGGCAAAAAGACAAATTCTGTTTTGGAGTTCACTAAAAGTCAATCTTTTAGAAATCCATAGGATTTGTTATGTATTGGATGTTTGGAATATTGCTAGTCTTAAAATGTTGTCACACTTGTTTAAAGTACTATGAGTACTTTACATAGGATACATACATAGGTAATAATGGCGATCATAAACGTTAGCAGATGTCAAGGACTGGTAAAATGCTATGGAAGTTGTCCTTCTAAGAGGGGAATTTGTGATCTTTGCAAATACCTCACATGCCCAAGCTGTCATCCTGAAAAATTATAGGTCACAACCAAATGAATGTAAATTTCTTCATACTGATGTGTTTTGACAGACTGTGTTCAGGATTTTACGCTAAGAATTTACATTGTATATATGGGCTGTGTTTCTTAAAGTTCTTGAAAGATTTAAAAAGAAATGCAATTTACCTGCTGCAAACTGAGTAAAAACAAGCTGAATATAATCTAATTCTTCTTAGATTATAAAATAGGAAATATTGTTTGTAACATTGAACCTTTTGTATACAAACTTATGAAATGCGTAAGACCAAATAGAGTCTCATGAAGAAGGCTTACCTTTTCACAACAAGGTATCCCTATTCTGAAGGGTACTTCTTATTGAGAATATTTTTTGAGGCATTTACCTCTACTAATATGACCTACTATGTAATAGGTCTTTAAAATAATTTATGACTTGGTGTATTGTGCACATACAGTTAATGTAAAATAGTGCAGTGGCTATAAATTTAACAAGTCCAAAATTCTTTCTTCAGAGCAGAAGCAAAGGAGTTGTTTTATACAGGAGAGTACAGAATTTTATTTAATGTAACTTGGAAAAAGCTATAGATGACCTAGCCACATTTTTGAGTATAGACTAAAGAAAGGGACAGGGAAGTGGGAAACCAAATTCAGAAAGTTACTAGCTATGGAAGCATACTACTTCACCTTACAAGAGAATGCCTTAACAGCCAGACTGTAGATTAATATTAGATAGGTTCAGTCTCAAGCCAGTCTGTTCATGCTGGATCATTGTGCAGCAAGGATTATTAGCTTTAGATATAAGAGAGAATAATAACAGGAGACATTGTAGTATAATCAGAAAAAGACTTCAGAGAGAAATATGGCCACCGACTGTGTCTGTTCCTTGAGATGATTGGTGGGTACTGGCTCATGTCTGCTTTTCCCAAGCCTGATACTCTTCAGAACAGTAAGTTGTATCCCAGCTGCATATAAGCAGGAGTGTCGATGGTGTGGCAGCTACTTCAGAAGACTTCAGATTTTCACAGCATAGGCTTCTTCTTGAACTGCTTTATCTCTTGAATATGTTGTGCTATTTATACAAACCATTGGTTTGTGGAAATTGCCTAGATGTGATGTTGCTGTAACTTCACCATTGGTGAAGCTGTGATCCCAGAGGGTTTATATAAGGTTATCCTGGTTTATGGAATACGACTTCATGAGCTAACATGAAATGTTGTAATTTGGTATCTGTGCTCATATTATGCTATGAAGTTTGAAAGAAACTGCTGTCTTGTGAAGGATGATTCTCTTTGCCTGTTCGCTTTCATCAAGTGTTAGGCCTCACTACACAGAATGTTGGCTGAGAAAATGGAGCTCAGTTGTCCTATTGAGCAGAGATCAGGATTGGGTCTAGAATTTTTCTGTCTAGAGCCTGGGATATCTGACATCTGCTCTTCCATTTTCTGGGCACTCATCCTTATTGAATAGGAGAATGATACTTTCTTTAAAGTGTGCCAAGCCTCAGCTTATACCTGAGGAATGACTTCAGCCTAAGTGAGTGAAATCTGAGTCTTTTCTTAGTCAGTTGTAGAAAATATAACTGCAAATCATCCATATTGAAAACAACCAAGTTTATAGGGAATATGTTCAAGGGGAGTTCCCATTTATCTTGGTGTAGGTGATGGGGTCTGTTTATATGGCTTTCTCTACATAATGTTTATAACTGGCAGTTGCAGCACAAAGCTGTCTACAGAGATTTGTGGACAGCCAAGGAAGATTTGTGGATTCCTTGAGTGGTTCTAACAGCAGTATATTGTGTAGGTCAGACTTGTTTTTATGATGTCTATAGCATTTCTTAACCTATCCTGAGATGCCATCTGTATCAGTCTCAGAGAGTTAGCCTACACTATGATGGTGCTGTTCAAGCCCTGCTCCCTGCTGCAAGTGACAACTATTCTTTGATAACAGAACCCAGTACAGGAACAACAGCTCAGTCTTGAACTCTTGCAGGTAGAAATGAATTATGCGTTTGCTCCCCTTAACATAAAAAAGAAGACTCCAAGAGGTGTTTGAGGTGCTGATATCTCCAATGCTATATTTATGATAAATTTTGGAAATACCTCAGCTCCATCTTGCCTAAAAGTCTGTCTTTGACAGTAGCTCACAACAAATGCTTAGGAAAGAATATAAGGACAGGAAACATCATCTTTTAGTGATATTTCCCAGAATATTCTTCTACTCTCTTGTCAGATTTCAAGAATTATCAGAGCCGCCTGTCATGCCTTTGTATATGAGTTTTAGACAGATTTCCTGGAATCTATCTACCTTACTTTTCCAATCTGGCTAAATTCTTAGCATGTGGGCTGTCTAGAGGCGTCATTGTGTTTGATCTGTTTACTCTTTGCCCTGAAATAATTCTGTACTATGACATGTTTTCAGTAGCTTTGCATTCTAGGAAGTCCCTATGAAAACAGTGTAGGAAGTCAGGCCCAGTCCTTTTCTCCCTTCTTGCCCTTGGCCTGGAGTTAAGTCAGAGAATCCTTAGGCCTGGTATATTTCTTACCATCCCTTGGAAGTCAAGCTGTAATTCAGTCTGAAGTCGTTTGCCAAGTATCTTCCCGTTAGATGGACTAGCATATGGACACTGGCCAGCCATGGTCTGAAATGTGATCAGTCGGTGGAGTCAATAATATCAAATATTTTGGTAGCTGGACTCTGTTTCCCAGGCTTGACATCCTGAAGCACATGTAGTGAAAGAAAAATGCTGCAGTTTTCTGTGTGGATATTTAGGTTGGAGTCATTCCATCATAGATCACACATATAAATAAGATAACCTGCATACCAGCTGGTGGTAAATGACTGTCTATATTCCTGATAGTGATGGCAGGAGCCAGATTTAGGTGGTTGGGAGGAGAGGGTTTGGGACTGGGTTTTTTTTTTTGTCTGAAACTCTGCGTGTGAAGGAAGAAAAGAGAAGAAAAGAACTGGTTTCTGTCTTCTGCCTAAGAGGTACTGGTCTAACAGCTGTTTGTGTTTTCTTAGTTTACCTTGAGTAAATCAAAAAGTTGTGTTGCTGTAGATGGTGGATTTAGAAGGTACCTAAAACAAAGAAATGGAGAGAACTCCTCTATATGTATGTATTACTTAAATGGATTTAATGGATATTCGCTAGTCTTTTCTTTACCTCTGCTAAAGGATTCCTTCTTATAGAAGATGTGGGTTTAGAAGGAATTGAGAATATGATGAAAATCACTGCCCTTTTTATTTTCCTCGTTTTTTTGTGCCTAAATCACCATGCATAGGTTGCCAAAACAGATTTCAGAATTCCTTGCATTGTTTCATTAAATAGGTAAATTAACCTTACCTGAATTAAGTAGCGTGTTCCTTTACATTAATAATGCTAATTACGTGGTTTTTCAGTTCTATGGAATTTTGTTTGGTATGACAGCCTCTTCTGCCTTTTTGTAAGCTGCAAGCTGCTTTTTCTTAAAGACTTTTCTCTCTGTATTTTAGTGTGCGTCTATCGCAAGTAAACCAGAACGTTTAAGATGTTAACGTGCTCTTATTTGACTTTGAAACATCTGACTAGTTTCTAACACTTTAAAAGTAATCTTTCTATCAAAAGTTGACAGTTTTCAACCTTCATTTTAATACTGCTACCCCTTTGATAGTTGTACTTTAATTTTCAGAAAATTGGATGCTAAACTAAAAGCTTCTTTGCATTCTGTCAGTCTTTAGCATTGTCGCTTGTAATTTTGGTTCTTTGATGCACTTGAAAGTTTTAGATGCAGCTTTTTTGACATTGATTTTGTTGTTCTTGTATCCTGAGGAGTTTAAAAATTAGATGAATTTTTAAGCTTCTGAAGTATGTGTCATGAAGGCAAAGCAGCTATTAAAAGAACCAGGTAAAGCAAATTGTTGTGTAATTTTGACTTGGGATATGGCTAGATATTTTTGCTTTCAGATTTTAGATCAGTCTTTTGAGCAATTCCAGTTTTAAATTTCATTCTAGCTGCATGACATCATGTGTCCCTGCACATGGAGAATTACATCAGTAAAAATTCTCTCGTTGATTCCTCAGATATCCTCAGGAAGCTTTCAAGATATTCCCTAACCAGAAATTTAAGAAACTAAGCAGCTGTGGCACAAGTAGTAGGGTTGTGAAAGGATAAACAGATGGCTGAAATGGACAACAGAGAATAAAAATATGTGCTAAATTCTTGCAGTGGAGAAACACTGTCTTTGTAGATCTGCAACAGTTTATGTTCAGACCTGTCCACATAACACAGATCTTGCACAATGCACATCACATGTCTTTTCTATGATAGCACACATCAAAAGGGCTGTGTTGGGGTTTGGAGCTCTGATATTTAAAAAGAAGTTAGAAATAAAATCAATTGAAAAGCTTCAGACCTTCTGATTCTGGGTGATGAGACAGTAGAATGGCAAATCCAGGTCATGGAGATGTAAGGTATGTCACAATAGACTGGAATGGAATACTGCAGTCAGAAGGGACCTTCACTGATCATTTAGTCCAGCTGCCATGTTGTCATTTTGGAAGACAGAAAATCCCTCAGTATGTTTCCTTGATGCTTTCCTTATTGCATCAAAATACCATTAAAGTTAATCTACAGAGAGTCACCCCTTGGTGTTCCTTGTTGGTCTTACGCTTCTGAAGCTACCTCTGTATTGCTATGTGCTCAATGTAAAAAAAAGATGTTCTTTCTTTGCCTTTGCATGTGTAAGCTTTACAAAAACTGTCCCAAACTCTTCATTTTCACAGTGGGAAGTGGGTCCTGTTGTTTAAGTGTAGCAATTTGTCGTCACATATGCGGTGTTGTGTTTGGAACCAGTTCTGATACCAGCATATGGTACCAGCCCATGGCGAGAACTAGATGATCTTTAAGGTCCTTTCCAACCCAAACCAGCCCATTGTAGGCTTTTACTGGTACTTAGTGACCTCAGTACCTGTGTTCTTTTAACACCTCACCTCCGACATCTTGCTGTAAAGCCACATACCAAGTACAGCACCATTTTCAAAGTCTACAGCTGTGTTTTCAATTCACCATTGTTTAATTGGAGGTTGGGTAGTGCCAAACCATCAGCTGTTGTTAGAATACTTATGTGAGCCCATCAAAGAAAGTGGGATGGAAAAGGCAAGTTTTTTCTATGTATTCTCTGCATCTAAGGAACTGATCAAAGGTGTCAGTGATACAAAAATGGCAGTGGCTATGTTCTGTCTTGTACAATGTTAGTGGGGCAGAGATTGGAGCATTTCTCCTATGGACACTGGAAGGGAAAACTTCATTTTTTTGTGATTAGGATAAATTCTCCCTTTGTTAAAACGCACTTGGGAATTATCCAAGGAAGGAGCACCATTACCGGTTAGGATAATTTCCCCCCTTGGTTTTGAAAGGTGCATTCATAAAATGAGGCTTCAAAATGCAGCTAAGCAAGAATATCAGGATAAATAGGGGATTGGAGATATAACAGCCCTTTCAGTTGAGAAGCCGTGGAAGATGTTGGATAGTGTTAACAAAACCATCAGAGATAAACTTTGTTTCTCTTGCTAGCTGCAATGTGCAGTGTTTATGAATGCTGATAGGAGAATTCCCATATGTAATGCCAAATTAGAGTTTCACAGACAGGAGCATGATGAAAAGAGAGTTTATTTTTGTGGCTTGCTTTAAGTCCTGTGGTAAAAAGCTGTACAGTCATCCACTTTAGTGACAGGTACAGGGTAGAAAGTGAATATTTGGGTTTTATGCTATACTTTTTTGCATTTTTTTGTAAATTAATCGAAGCAGCTGGAAGGTAAATAGATATGAGAAAATTTTATCTCAAATGAGGTTCAATAGCTACTCTTCTAATCAAAGTCTAACATGAAAAGTGAAATATTTATAGACAGTGGAAGACAATTTATTATTTACAATTTGGGAAATTTCAATGAACTCGTTTTTTAGAAAAATCTTTTCTAGGAAATTAAGTACCTTTCCACAGGGACTGTTCATTTTCTGGTTATTAAAAAAAATAATGTCATGTTGTAGCTATGTATGGTCCTGATGTTTCTTTAATTGTTCTTATATTGGGACTTAGATTCTAGCCCCATGCTGTGTGGCTCTTAGGACAGTAAGAGAACTCCGGCAGGGGGATCGTTGTGGTCCACCAGGATGTCATTTTTTTTCCCCCTAAGCTTTTCTGGAACTTCTGTAGATACCTTCTTCTGCTTTATAGGTTGACTGCAGTTTGTTTTTCCAGGCACATTCACAGTTTTCTCTGTTTGGGCCCTCTTTAAGTCTGTTGGTGTGAGATTCTATGATTGTCTCACACCTGTAAGATCCTTTTCTGCTTTCACCTTGATTTCGTATTGCTATGAAGAAAATGGAAAATGCAGCAGATGTTCTATAGCTGCCAGTTCTCTGCATTGTTATAGTTTGAGTCATTTATGGAAATTTTTAGTTTCTGTAAACATTTCCAAGCATCTGATTTATAAAACTTTCTTTTGGAGATTCAGTGTAAATTTTCAGTGCCTCCATAAATGTCTCTCTTTATAAAATCAATATCCTTCTTTTAAATATTATGTGATTTATTAAGTGAAACATTGAGATTTTCATGTAGTTTATACAAAAAAAGGCTATTGTTCCTGATCATTAGCCCAGATTAACACAAATGCACCAGGCAGACTATTGTTAATTTCATTCTCAAAATTATACTTTACGTTTTCATTATTAGAGTTATTCTTGATAAGAATTACATCACCAGTTCTGTAGAAGTCAAGATTTTCTAATGGCTGCAAGCATTGTTCCTTAAATTCTGTCTTTCCTCTTAAGATTGAATCTTTGTTTCACAGTGCCTGAAAAGAAGCAAGAAGACAAAGGCATCTATCTTCAATAAAAGTTACAGATATCTCCAAAGGCATATCACTGGGTCCAGCTGGGATGGAGTCAACTCCTCAGAAAAGTTACACTATTCATATTCAGGAAAGCATTAATTTGTGGAATTGTGTGTTTTCTCACAAGGATGCTATTTATGGATCCTTACTAAGCAGGTGAAATCAAGAACTGTAATGAATTGCATGGGATTGTCTTAGGAATGAGGAGTGAGAATTGTTAGTACTTGACATCGGTACAGATGCTGCATTGCAATCTACTGAAAACTGGGAAGCATCCTTCAGAGATCAGTAGTGCTGCTTCTGCACCAAGCACATTAAATACCTATCTCAAAGTTTGAATTGTTAGTGGTTCTGAGAGAGTGAGACACAACCTTCAATGCCTTGCTAATTGATAATTACTCTATCAATAAGAAAATAAAACCCCATAGCTCGTTTAAGCTTAGTTATCTTTTGGGAATGCAAAGTTAGTATAAAGTCACTTTAGTTCATAAGAAATTGACACAGTATTAGTTACCATGTGTCCATCTGTTTGTCTTGCTATTTTTTGCCTCATCTTGCTAATTGAGGCCTTTGTCCTCCTCTGGATCTGTTCCCTGGGTCTACACACAGAAAAAGTAGTTGATTTTATGTGGCATTTCCAGTAAAAACTTATGAAAAAAAATATTTTAAGGTAGTTACGGTTTTCATAGAGGAATATAAGTAAGCATGTAAATTTTACTGTTTACTAAGCGTGGAAGAGGGACTATGAATCTGTCTTTTCTTGTCATATTTAATTTTTTAATTTCTGAATATGCCATTTAAAAATTTATATAGCCCAAAATATTTTCTATTAGTTATGTTGGGGATTTTTTTTAATTATAAATGAATGTATAACGCTCATATAGATATGAATTAGGTTGACAAATTTTCTCCATTTTTTTGTAACCATAAAATAATTAACAAATGCAAATTACCTGATTATCTGTACTGCTATAAGAAGATTTAAAGTGGAGCTATTTGACAGTATATAGACCATGTACAAATCATTGTTTCAAGTGTTGATGATTGCTGGAAAAGAAAGCAAGCTACCTAAGGTATAGACTTACTATGAGAATATGCTGCAAGTAGAAAAGTTCTACAAAACAAAGCCAAATCTATTCTTTTGCAGTGAAAGACAAGTGAAGACTTCTCTTGCAGTGAAGACGAGATCCTTGCAATACATGAGGATATAAAATGCTACTTGAGCAAAGAGATAGAATTTAGTGTAGAATGATGCCTTTTCTTGGTCTTAAAAATTAAGAGCCAGGCACGGTTAAGGGAAAAAGGCTTTACTTCGGTATTTAATTAGGGATCTTTAAGGTGCACCACTTCGCCAAGGTGGAATGCGCTGAAATGCACACACATGATAGATCGCGTATACAATTTATAGACCTTGCAAATTGGTATATCTATCAAAAATTCCTCAATGAGAAGCTTGAATGATTAGCATGATATCTCTCCATCTTGAGGAATTTAGCATCAAGAGCAGAAGTGGTATCTTCCTGTAGCAGATTGACTACTAAACCAGCAGCCTCAAGGTGCTCCTTCTTTGTTCGGGGTCTGTCCTTTGTGGGATTTCCTCCATTTGTTTCTCCCAGAGTAAGGTCAAACTTTCCTACAGTACTTTACCAGGTGCTCACCCTTGTCTCTCAATGCATGGCCTTTACATGAAGCATTGTTACAGTCTGCCCCTAGGATTGAACAACTTCCCTAGCAACAGTGAAAACACATTTTCATTCAACTCCTTCCAGTTTCTGAATGTGTAACCTGAAGGTGGGTCATTGTCTTCACTTTTTTGTAATCACTTAAGTATCCGTATCACTGCAGGAAGAGTATTCCTATGTGCTGTTGGATGCTAAGTATCACAAATGCAACTCTCAGTGTCTGTCTTCCCTGACTTTCCAGTCTTCAGCTAACAGCATACCCAGGACAGCTGTCATGAAAATCAGTATGGCTGGAGGCAACTTCTCTTCTAGCCTCAGGTGTCAAAAGTGCCAGTCCCTCCTTGATTCAGTCTTAAAAATATAAGGAGAACACAAATATCCAAAAATATTGCTTCTCTTCCTGTGCCATTCTCAGGAGAAAATCTGAATATAGTCTTGACCAGACCTTTTCTCCCCAGACTATTTCAGTAGCAAACAAAACTGCCATCCTTTCCACTTGCTCAATCCTGTGGCAAACAGTAGAGAATTGTGGGGGAATTTTGAGAGATACCTGTAAGTATTTTCACATGCACCCACAAATGTATTGGACTATATGTCTGTTTTTAAAATGAAGCCTCATTATTTTTTTCTTCTTTTGGGGATATTATATAGAAGACAGACAAGAAGTATTAAATTGTATAAGAAATAAGAACTATTAGCTATTGATAGCAAAGCAAGATGCCCTTGACTTAAGGAAAAGCTTAAAATCTAAGCATGTCAAGCAAAGTTAATGAGGAAAGAGAAGTACATCAAGTGTCTACTAGAACTTGCTTGAGAATATCAAAATAAAGTAGTCTGGTATTGATGGTTTTGCCAAGCCCAGAATCAGATTTTACGGTTCCTATGAGGCAGGTAAAATCAGTTAATTATAAAGTCTAACAATGACAGTTAAAGAGAAAGAGCCCCAAAGATATGTGCACATTCTGAAAATCTGAAAGGCTTGGCACTGACTACTTGTATATTACTGGTTATCCTGTAAGGCCTCTTCCTATTAATATTCTAGGAAATATCAAGTTTACTTCCTTAGAAAATGCTAGAAAAAGTACAGATAGCTCTAAGTCATGGTTAAATTGGATATGCAGCTAATTATACTGTGCATAAAAGGGTCCATTCAGTTTTGTACAATAGCTGACTAGAACAATGCACTTTTAGCCTGGTTTTGGTGTTTATCTGCTGGATTAATACACCATAACAGAGTAGGTGTGACGACCCACCCTTAAGAGAAAGTGTGTGTCATCACAGTAGGTTGGGGAATGTCAGACACCTTTTCCTTAGGAAATGGTCAGTGAATTTCTGGAAGTTATTTTCTGCTGGAGGGGCTGATCTGTTCCTTGGGTTTGTGTTATGCCTGCAGCTGTTTTCTAAGAGTCGATGGACTGGGTGTTTGACTGCACAGCTGAAAATTGTGTAGTTATCCAGACAGTAAATGAGATGATCATACTAACTAGGATGCAGCTGTTGTCACTTCAGCTGATGCAAAGCCAATGAAGTGTGAGAAGTAAAGACGTGACATAAAATGTTCTGGGTAAATAACAGGGAAAAAGGCTTTTAACCATAACTTCTGGTTATGGTTAAAATGAACGTATTCTCTACTAATCAATTACTTTGACTAGTAATTATGAAACTATTATGAATTACAAGTTCACTAGAGGAGAAACTTGGGCATTTGTTGAGAATGTTTCTTCTTGTTCAAATCAAACAAATTGTCTCCTATTTTGCACAACTAGAGCAGCTGAGTAGAGCCAACTTAATTTTGTATCCATTTCCATACTACTTTTTTTCTTTTTTCTTTATTATTTATTATTTTTTAAAATAACCTATCAGAATGGGATGCCAAATTATAATAAACCTTGCTCCAGATAGCACTACTATTATTTCTTGTTTAAACTGATACAACTCTTTATTTTGCAAGTATATTCAAACTCTAAATAAGTTGGGATGTCATTATCTTAAAGACTGTCAAAATTTATCAGTTTACATCTGTCAATTTTAAGTCAACACTTTCACTATGGTTACTCTGCTTTCTGTGGTTGCCTACAGCTCAGCCTCAAGGATAACCCTTCAAAATACTAGATAATTACACTATTCCCATAGTTAATTTGTGCATTTCAATCAAACAGGAAATAGCTTATAGTCTGTTCCCTGGTTGATTATAGTTTCTTCTATATTAAAAGGGCACCACTTAACATTTGCTTGCTTATGCCAGATGGCAAGTTCCTAATTAAATTCACTTCTCATGTGCCTAATTTTTCTACTCGTGTTTTGGCAAAGCTAAAATCTCAGTAGGGCCAACAGATAGTGGGAGTATACTAACAGTATTATTATTGTTATTTTTATAGTCTTTCTTATAAATAGTAGCTCAAAAAAGATCTTATGGATCAAGAGCTGTGACTTAACCTTTAGTACCAAGGCTCTGCTTCAATACAAATTCAGAACGTCAAACCAGATTCTTAAAAATTATTTTCTCTATACTTCTACTGTTGCTCTTTGAAGGCTGTTTGATTTTTTTCCACAGAAAGCAGGAGCACAAATTGCTGATTTATTATGGTGGTTGATAAGAAAAATTGCTTGTCCTTTTTCTGCTTCTTTTCCATTGGCCTTCTTTTTGTCTTCTTAGAACATTAGAAGTTGTAAAAACTCCTGAGCTAAATGCTGAGCTTCCGTTGTCTGCCTGATGAGGACAGTCATCTTGGTCCAGAAAAGTGACTCTGAATTAAGTACTTCAGTCTTGCGTTCTGAAATATGGTTCAGTACAGATTCTTCATGGAGTGATCTTGGGAAATCATAAATTAAATTATATTTTTTAATGAGTAGTGGGTTCACACTGGCTGGATGCCCAGCACCCACCAAAACCAAAGCTCTATCACTCCTCTTCCCAGCTGGACAGGGAGAGAAAATATAATGAAGGTTTCATGAGCTGAGATAAGGACCAGGAAAGATCACTCACCAAATCCTGTCACGGGGAAAACAGGCTTGATTTGGGGATATTAACTGAATTTATTACTAACAAAATCAGAGCAGGATAATGAAAAGTAAAAACAAATTTTAAAAGCAGCTTCCCCTACCTCTCCCTCGTTCTCATCTCTACCTCCTCCTCCCTAGCAGTGCGGGGAGCCAGGGGATAGGGGTTACAGTCAGTTCCTCACACATTGTTATTGCCACTGCTCAGGGAGAAGAGTCTCCCCTGCTCCAGTGCGGGGTCCCTCCCATGGGAGACAGTTGTCTGTGAACTTCGCCAACGTGAGTCCATCCCACGGGCAACAGTTCTCCATGAACTGCTGCAGCATGGGTCACTCTTCCATGGGGTGCGGGTCCTTCAGGCACAGCTTGCTTCAGCATGAGTCCCCCACATGGTCACAAGTCCTACCAAGAAACCTGCTCCAATGTGGGCTCTTCTCTCCATGGGTCTGCAGGTCTCTGCCAGGAGCCTGCTCCAGCGTGGGCCTCCCATGGGTTCACAGCCTCCTCTCAGGGATCCACGTGCTCTAGCGTGGGGCTCCTCCGTGGGCTGCAGGTGGATCTCCGCATCCCTGTGGATCTCCGCATCCCTGTGGATCTCCATGGGCTGTAGGGGCACAGCTATTTCTGGAGCACCTCCTGCCCCACCTGCACTGACCTTGGTGTCTGCAGGGCTGTTCCTCTCACACAGTCTTACTCCACTGCTCTTTGGTCGCAATTACATCTGCCCAATAACTCATTTTTCCTTCTTAAATATGTTATCTCAAAAGCATTACTGTCATTTCTGATGGGCCCAGCCTTGGCCAGCAGCACATCCATTTTGGAGCCAGATGGCATTGGCTCTGTCGGACATAGGGGAAGCTTCTGGCAGCTTCTCGCTGAAGCCACCCCTGTAGCCCCCCTGCTATTGAAATCTGGCTGTGCAAACCCAGTATGTAACTGTGTTTTGTTAACCAATTGCTCAGGCCTTCAAGGTGAGAAGTTCTCTTTGTGAACTGTTTTGCTGGGTTGACTCTGTACCTGTACAGTACATGTGTTAACCACCCCATTTTTGGCATTTTAAAATGCTAGGGCTTTTTTTCCCTGGCATTCTTTTAGTGAGTCATAGGGTGTAGTATGATTTTGATTGCAAAATTAATAGTAATTCACTTCAGAACAACTTTGCAATGGGAACTTGTAAAAGAAAAAATCATTAATCATTCAGCGTTTTATAGCATAGTTTTAAAGGAAAAGTAAAATGCTTTGGGAATGTTGCTTTTCCTTGGCTACCAAAAAAACCACAGGAGAGAATCAGTATTGGATAAAAGCTTTTCCTACACTGGCTGCAAGACATTAATTCATTCAGTGACAGTGAAAATATGTCTGATTTCAGAGAGCACGTAATTTGGTTATATTATGGTGTATACAGTGCAAATTATTGAAGAACAGTGTTTCCCTTTGTCTATTAGCAAATTCATTCTACAACATAGGAGGGTATGGCCTAACCTGGGGGCTCTTTGTTCTTCTTACTTCGTGTGTTCTATTTATAAGACTGACTGTATCAGGTAAGACCTCAGAAGGAATTAGAGAAGATTGTCATTCCTTAGGGACATATAAAAATACTCTAAAAAAGACAATTTCAGAAACCACAAATTTATCTAGGAGTAAAAAAGCAGGAAGAAGCACAATGAGGGTCTAAGAGTCTGCAGCTCCAGAGGGACAGTTAAGAGGAGAAATTGCCCCTTTGACTTGCAGAGCTGCAAGTCAGATTTCACAGGTGATAACATAGAAACCTCCTTGATACTGGAGGGAACTTCAGCGTTTTTGCAATAAAATTCTGAGGGGACAGACATCAGGTCTGAAAGGAAGGGTTCTTTGAGCAAAGAAAAATGGACAGGAAATTACTCGTTCATAAGCTTTCATCTATTGACATTCTGTCTTACCTGGCTGCTTCCAGGTTCTCTATTTAATTTTTTTTTTTAATTATAGTATAATCTTGAGACTTACTGTGACGAGCTTACTGCAAAGGAAACTTTTAAGCAAATCCTCTTCAAAGTTCTGTTTTATATGTGTAAATATAAACACAGATTGTCTAGAAATAGATCGTGTAAACTCATGTAACTCTTATGCAGCTGAAGCCTTCATTATTCCTGATTCCTTTTTACATTGAATATTCATCAGAATGTGTGAACAGAAGCAGTCATGTAAAATGAAAAAAATTCCAACTTCTTTTGTCTAGATTAGTGCTAAATAAAATTTAGGATATAAATTCTTTATATTCTAATTTTGCTTATACGCTAATTTATACTAACACCCTCATTTCACTGGTATCAAGATTTAATTAGGTAAATGACTGCATATTAGCTAAAACATACCTTTGGATTAATTCCCTTTTCAATTCTATGTATTTTCTTCTAAATGTTAGTTTTAGGGGGTTTTTTTTTGCAAGTAGTTTTAATATTTTGTAAGCTGAACCTGTGCAACAAAAGAATTTAAAGAAGTTCTCTTTAAGTCTCATAACAAATTGTTAAGAATGTATTCACTTGTTTATACTCAACAGCTAGTCTTAGTTATTCTCTTGGAGCATAAATGCTGGTCTGTAGTATGACCACCCTACAATAACTTTTCCCTCTTGTTTAACAGGGAAGAAGCACTGTTTTAATACTGTATCTTTACATTATTATATAGTTTTCCATCTTTTTATCACTTTTATTGAAGATTGGAGTTTTAAGAAAATTAAACTAATGCAGAGTCCCTGTGTGGAATTAATTTAATAGTCAGTTGCTCCAAATATAAAATTACGATCTACTAAATTCTGGGCATTGGATCTGTCAGGGTATGAGTTCTGGGACAATGGTTCCTGTTACAGTGTCCTGGCCAGAGCACTGTAATTTTCATATTTTCTCTTCTCTTCTTCTAAATCTTTTGGAACTGGAAATATTTTTCTTGTGTGCCTTAACTTTCTTTTTTTTCTTTCTGGAAAGGTGCATGGTGGTACTGAATGAGAAAACTATTCTAACTAATGAAGTAGACACTGAATAACTGGATTTAAACAGAGTTTTATGTGCATTATATGCTTTTGTTTCAAATGCAAGTTAGATAAATGCTTTATTTCTCAGAATTAAATATGTACTATGTTACTGAAATATAACATTTCATAATAAAATAAAATGGCAGACTTTTTTATCTCTCGATCACCAGTACTACTTCTCTGTCAGTGAGTAGGGAAGGAAGCAAGAAAAATGAAAGAATATAAAAGAAATAGGAAGAAAGCAAACAAGAGTGTTAAACTCATCGTATTCTTTAGGGTTTGTCTCTGTACAAGTCATTATGCAATATGAGAATATGGGTACAGAGGCAGTGCTTCCAAGACCTAATAAACCTGTTCTACCATGGAGGGACAGTAATTCAGTTTTCTGTTTCATACAGCCACCCGTGCTAGGTGACAGCCATGTGTTTGACTTGAATCCTCAGAATTCAGGTATCCCAAGGCATAATAGACCATCCTGCTCTGGACACTTAGTGCATTTGAGGTTTTGCTTTTGTTTTTAGTAAAGGCCAGATGATGCAAGAGGAAATGTTATGACCAGAGAACATGAAACGTGGTTCTCTGTTGATTGTCAGTGCTGTTGACATCTGTTGTAGAAGTGATTTGACATACTGTACGAAATAGAATTGTAAATACACTATTCTACCTGTCACAGAGTGCTTGCAGATGGAGCTCTGAGTAGGTGCACAATGAATCATATCCTAAAATAAAAATCCCCATGCACAAAATAGCACATTTATTAAAAAGTGCTTTGCTCCACCCTCCTGTCCAGAATATTAGAGAATTTAATATAAATGAAAGTACATATTTCTGTATGCTTTGTTAAGTATACCAAAGAAATAAACATTTCTGGTTTTCCTCCTGAGAAAAAACTAATAATTAACTTCCTCAAGCTAATAGTATTTGCATTTCATGCTTAGGAGAATGCTTGAATTATACCAACAATGCAACAGGACAAAATCATTTCAAATCTGCTTGGTTGTTTAGTGTTTGGTGGGGTTTTTTCTCCTTGATACTAAGTTAGGCAACATTTTCTGCTTTTAAGGTAGTGCTATAGCTAGGTCCCTCCACTGTGTCTTCCAGCCTGCATAAGCTGCAGACTCCAAATTAATCTTTTCAGCTGGACTCTTTGAAAGGGTCTACGAACATGAGCTTTCTTGTTTGCTCTTAGAAGATAAATTTCTCCTAACTTACCTATATTCCAGGGCAGCTGTTAGGCTCATCTTTGCACAGAGTGCAGTGGTGAGCACAGAATACACATGCAGCTTGTCACTTGTTTTTTGACTTCTTAATTTCTTTAAAGGTTCATACAGAATTAAACTCACAGAAATGAAATCGTTTTTAATCAGATTGTGTGAAGATGCAATCCAAGCAGAAGATGTCATTTAATACATCCTCCCCTCCTTTTAAAACCTTAACTAGCCCTCTGTGACAGTTTGAAACTGTTCTATGTAAATTAATTTTGTGTCTACGTTAATTAGAAAAGAGATTGAGTAGAGCTGATGAACAATAAGTGAAAAAGATTCCTCTTCTGGAGCCACTGAGTGTATTGGGGAGGAAAGGTGACAGAATGCATCAAAAAGTGGGATAGAGAAAAGGGGTGTGGCAGCAAGGAACAAAAACCTATCAGCTGAAGCAGCTATTGAGATACTGTTAGGATGATCAGGCAGTAGACCCACAGCCAGCTGTTCATGCTTACAGATGAAAAAAGTTCCTAGAAACCAGACCTGCTGTGCGCTGACACACAGGGCAGTTGGATACTTAAAAGTTCCTTTATTTTCATATTGTCTTGCCTAGTAATTTTCAGATTTTTCTCTTTTAGTTCATTCTTTTTCATTCTCTAACAAAACATAAATATTGTGAGTTTCAAAGCTGTTTTGAACCTCCTTATAGATATCATGTATTTAAATGGTCTAAGCAGATCTCCCTTAAAGCCTTACATTTGTGAGTCATGTGTTTATTTTAAAAGGTTCCTATTGGAGTATTTTCTATTTTATAACTCCTTAAAACAATTGCGTTTTTATAGCTTTAATTGGTGTAAGAGTAACTTTAAAATGTTTCCCTCTATTTATATGGGAAAGATACAACCCTCTTTTGGCTCACTGTTTACTCAGGTTTAGAAGATTACATCCCATTTTAAATATTCACCATAGCCCTGTTCTTAGGAAGAGGTAAGGTCTCAATTTATCAATAAATGATCAGCTGTCCTATCCCTTAAAAATTTAAAAAGCACATCAAACATAGCCAATTCAAAATGCTCTGGAGGGAAGCACTATAAAAATTCTTTCTACCAGTTCTTGCTTAATATCACATTGGAACCTATAACATAGTGGGAAGTCAGGAGAACTGGAAAAAATGGGTTTTGAAAAGCTGATTTTTCTGTGGCATCCTTATTCAAGCTCATGGGTAACTAAAATGCCTGAGAACCAAAACAGAGGATACTTGGACATTTCCCCTCTGTTATTGGGAGTCCAGAGATGTCTAGTAAATAGTTATTTTTTTATATTTTCTGACTGTTATTAAAAGTATCCCCTACTTTAGTTGTTTTGAGAATTCGGTTACTTTTTGGTTTTGCATTCATACTTTATTCCCCAAAGTTTCTGCCATTTTATCTTTAAATTTGCTTTTGCTACACTACTTGACCTTTCTGAACCTTTACCAAGGTATCTTTTAATATTTCATATGTCAAAACTCGTGTTTCATAGAATCTTTTAGGTTGAAAAAGATCACTGATATCATCTGGAGTTACACATCCGTGCAACCTACTTTAGTTATTTTTACTGTTTTCCACATAATCACAGTATTTCAAATAAATTCCATTTCCTGTACAGGCTAGGATATTCTTGTTTCCGAAATACACTTTGCTTACCAAATCCTTATCACCACTTAAATACCTTTGCTTACCACTGCTTATCACAGTCTTTAAACATCTCACAGGCTTGAAAAATATCTGAGAGGACAAAATGTCTTCTATGTCCTTTCTAGTTAGATGAATTACTTAAACTGATACCTGATAGTGTCTTCTCCAACACTGTGTTGTTCTGTACTTTGAGAAATAAACAGATGTTTTTGAAATCTTATAGGGATATACCAAACTTCTGTTAAAAAAAGTAGAATTGGTTAAAATTGCAGAATACTGAAACCATAATTTCTGTATTTTTTCCCATTGTTTTTTCCTGATGAAATTTACGAGTGCTTCTGGTTAGTCAGATGCTGGTATGGGTGGATCCTGACAATGTGGAAGATAAATATGTTTGCTTAGTTACCTTTCCAGGACTAAGTCTTCAGCCACTGACTTTCAAAATCCAATTGAAAAGGAGGTTGGCAGTTTTGGGTTAAGGAATGGGGTATCAGCATTCTTGAACTGTGAAGAAAATTACTTGAGAGAGAGAAAGATTGAGATTTGTACAAATGCAATGTAACCCCATAATTGAAGTTATTGTTCATTATACTAATGGATTCTAATCTTATAGTGGCAACAGAAATATTTTTTATTCTTTTGCATGTAGATTTTTGACTAATGTTTATTTCTCATTTACTGTAAACTCTGCTGTCATGAGCATTTGCAGCCCAAACAGCTGTTGGGTGTCCAATGTTTCTATTGTGTTCTGCAGTTTTAAGCTCAGTGAATTTTGGTCTGTCACTTGTAAGATGTTGTCAGTTAAAGTAGTCAGGAGGGCTATTCACAAATAGATCTTATTTTCTCTCCATACTCAAGGAAAATTTTGGTTTCTCTTTCCATTCTTTGCATTTAAATAGGAGGACAGCTGCCTTCAGATGGTACAGAAGTCACTGACAGTTGCTCTTGCTTCAGTCCTACTTCATGAGAACTTCAGAAGTTACTAACTGAGGTATTTATTTGTTCTTTTCATTTTTCCAAGTTTTAACTTTGCAGAAATTAATTATGTAGAAGAGCAAGACAAAGCATATCGTACATCTGGAGCAGTGAAGAGAAATCATATATGGAAAATATCACAAAGTTCTGTCACAAAGAGAGATACTGGGTGATAGGATCTAATCTTTCAATAGTTGGGCACTATCTTAGTCAATCTTTTTTATATGTTGAGAAATCAAATAACTAAAATATGTCAAAAGAAAACCTGTTAAAATGCAGTTAAAAACATTGGGGTTTTGAGAGTCATGTACCCAGTTTTATCTGATCCTCTGATTTTCTCCAAGAATGGGCAAAAGACTTTCCAGAAAACCCCTAGACACGAATACCAAATTACCTAAATAATGACTAAATAATGAACCTTTCAAAACTGCCCATCATTTATAGGTTTCTTCCTCTAATACTTAAAAGGAATTTCAGTTAAAGAAAAGCTTTGGTGTTAACACAACATAGAAATGCTTTCCTCCCACTTTATCTTTCATACAACCCTGAGATTAACTATGAAATCTGTTTTAAAGATATTGATAAATATTATGTTTTTGGAAGTATTTGTCATTTTTGGCAGATACCAGTGAATTAATTTCTTTGCATAGAGAAGAACTCCATTTTTATAAGTAAACAGAGTCTGATAAAGGATTAATGGCCACAGAATTCATGAAGGGAAAAAAGTATCTTGTAAGCCTGTGATCAGCTGGATTTGTGTCAGTCCTAAATTTACGATCTGCAGCTGTTAAATGTCTGATAGGCGCTTTATCTTCTAAGGCGTGATGACAGTGTGAGCACATGGCTGTAAACAAGGAAACGTGCTTTGAGAAATGAAATTGTCCAAACGTGGGTGATGATTGCAATGCTTCACATAGCACAAACCGTTTATTCTGCAAATCTTGCAAATGTATGTTTTAATGCTTTTTAAATTGTGGAAAGCTACTAGCACAGATTCTAACATATCTCAGGTTGAACAGGAAGTCTACTGGTCAGTGTTTGTGTAGGCAGTCTAATGTAAGTAGTGCCAGGCTGGAATTCTTTTTCTACATCAAAGCTTTAATGGTACTGAAAAAAAAAAAAAAAAAGATGTCTTATAACTTCTATAATGTCATCTGAAAGTATGTAATACATGCAACTTGGGTTTTTTTATGTAGCTCTTAGTATTTATATGCATCTATGCATACATATGCATCTGTGTTTTAGATACCAAGATAGGCTTAACTTTTTGGAAAGATTGGTAATTGTTAGTATAGTTCTTGTATAAAAATTTTATATGTGCTATTATAGGTATATTACAATATCTGTATTTCCTTTTTTTAAAGAGGCTTTTTATATGCCACGCAGTATAGATTGTAGCTAGAATAATGTTAGCATTAAAATGAAAAGTTTTCAGGAAATGGACTCTTAAAATTCAGTTGGGACATTGCATACGGATTCAGAAAAGAAAGCTTCTTTGTTTCCCATTTTGCATTGTGTGCTGCTAGCTGCTAACTCTTTAATAGTTTTTACATGCAGGTTATATGGAGTGCTCACATTCTCAGATTTTAATAAAGGAGTTAGTGTTATGTGACAGGTTGGGCATTTTAGTGTACATTATGGATTGGTTATGTCTTACAGTGGGGCAGTTCATTTCTGGAGTCAGTACACAACCATTTTAGCGGTAGAATTAACTGCTTATGTCACAGATTATAATTAGCTGTGTCTGTGTGCCAGAGCAACAGGATGGAATGCAAAGCACAGCCAAACATGTGAACGAATTTTCTTCCAGTGATATTTGGCCAAGCCTAAAATATCTTCCACTCCAGATCTGAAAGTAGTGGAAAAGTTAGACAGTTCTCTCTTGGAAAGAGACTGGTTGTAGTTTATTCAGAAGTCCACATTGTTTCAAATCTCCAAGGTAAGTAACAGTTTTTTAAAATTTATTTTTATATCTTTATTAAAATGCTAGCATGTTAACACTTGAGTTCTTTTTGTTTGTTCTTTACCTATTACATAGTTGTATTGAGCTTCTCCCCTGTCTTAAGTTTCTGTGCAACATTTCAGACTGGTTTTGTCCTTATTTAAGGATTGTTTTGATGCTAATGTGATTTGTTTTAGGGCCTAAATTATGTGTTCATTTTTAATTACAAGTTCAATTTTAGATTCAGATAGTTTATTTATACTTGTTTTTACAATTAAGTGTAGTATTAAGTTACATAGTTTAAACCTGCACTTCTGTAATATTAAGAAGCTCTTAGTAATTTTAAAATCTTTTACAGTATCATGTTACTGTACTTACATAAATATCTGATTTGCAGTAGTAAACCTCTGATGCTTGTAGCTATAGATTTCTCTCAGTTTATTTATCACATACCAAAAGTTAAATTTAGTCAAGAATGGATCCATGGTTCTGCTGAACACTTCTTTTTGGCTTGATTGTGTGATAAAAACCTCCCACCTGAGGAATTGTCACCAAAATTGTTTCTGACTTCTGTGAAGCATACTTGAATTAATATAGGGCATATAATTATGTGTGTACAGAACTCCTTTTGCAAGTTTGTAATCTCCTTGAAGTCAAATATGTTTTCTCTTGGATAATTTCACTGCCTGAAAGAAAATGACAGACTAGGTATCAGTGGATTACTGACTCATTGTCAAATGATTTATTGGATGATACTTGGTGTCTTGCCACCAACAACTGCTTGCACTGCATATTTAATCATGAATCTGAATGAGCACGTAAGTGCCTAAAACAGGATATTGCCAAAGTGTGGGAATGTGATTTTAGTGCATCAACACCAGTCAACTAGGCTCCTTTTACCGAGGTATGGGTGTTTTTACTATGTCTGTCTTAAATCTCCTTCTGCTTGAGGAGGAGGTGAATCATGTCCTAGAAGTGTCTGTCTATATCCATATTCTGTGGAGGGTGCCTAGGTAAGTATGGCTGATGTTATCTGTGTTTGGAGAGATGAATTTTGGCCTGCACAGCCATTTCCAAATGAGTAATCCATTTGAGTGAACTACAGGAACTTTGTGCCATAAAGTTCTGAAAGTTTGCTGTCAGTTAAGATTTTGAAAGTTTTGTCTGTGATACAGAGTCACAAATGATGCCACTTTGGCTGAGATGGGTTGCTATTTATCTTCTAAACAAATGTGCTATGAGATACACCCCTCCTTTCCATTATGTAATGAAGAAAAAATGGTCCTAGAATACCACCAAAGGGTAAGAACAACTGCATGGAGTTAAATTAAAAATAAAAGGGTCTAAATTAAGCCCACCCTTAGAGGGAACCACTTAAAATCACTTTTCTAAACCTTTTATACTTTTGCTAACAGCATGCAGCTCTGTCCTGGTTGAAAACTCAGTGGTTTAAAGCATGTTATATTTTGAGTTTTATTCATAAACATAAGGCTTCAGTAACAATATGAAGATACAATAGTCATGCTTACTGTAATAGGTTTGTAATTATACATGTAATATATGTAATAGATAAGTGTGATTATATTTAGTTTTGAGAAGGCTAATGCAAAATGTATGTTTTAAGCCAAGGAGTTCTGAAGGAACACTTGAAAGAATGAACACTATAGCCATTTCTTACAAACCCAAGCCTCTATCAACAGGCACATAAAGTTGGGTGTACAAAGATCCTCTTGCTTGAATAGCCTCATGAGATTTTTTTCCTTCCTGTGGAAACTAATGCCTTGTACATGAGATACAAATCCCAGGTCCTAACCTCTTACAGTTTTTAATTATTTTCATGACTTGGAATTAAGTTAGCTGGATTTCCTGTGGACTTATTTCTCACAGTTGATTGTCTTACATGTTTAACGAGCAGTGACTGAAGGTTTTTTGTAACAGAGACATTTACAAGGTCTTTTTCTCGCATTAGTTTTCTGATCTTTAATAAGGTCTTCATGCCCATTGCAGTCCCTTAGTAAAGACATAAATGGGGGTTCTTATTTTCTCTGTTATTTTCAGAAAGTTTGCAGGAATGTAGTATTTGAGGCTTCTGCTTGTCTGTTGAATTTGCCTGAAATTGGCTAAGGAACTCAAAAGCTATTGAAGGAGGTAGGCAAAATGAATGGGAGACAGATGATTTAGATGTTGACATAGGGTTTGGTTGCTTTTTTATTTATTAAACCAGGCTAAAACCATCATGGCAGTTTGGATAACAGGTTAATTCAATATCCTGGTCAAATTTTCAGCTCGGGTAATAGTATTCTCACTATTTAATTCATCTCAGCTTTGGCTACCTGGGCCAGTCTTCTCATTAAACTTTTCTGTATATCTGCCAAAAGCTGTTAAACAGCTGCTGCATTTCATGCCATGGTTGGTTATGTTGCTGTGGTGGATGAAGTCTGTGTAAGACTGTGAAGAGAAATGTAAACTAAAATACATAAATATTTTTTTAATGGAGTGTGGTATATATTGGAGTGTTGGATAATGCTGGTGGCAGCCATAAAATGTGCTTTTCAATAAGATGTATGTCTGTTTATGTTTGTGGATATGTATATCCTGCAGGTTGTCTGTAGGAATCACATATATATGTATTTTCAATAAAGGGATGTAGAGATGGAATAATCTTGTAGTAATGACTGTTAAAACTCTTCAGTTTCTCCTTGTTTATTTGCTGTGCTGTCAGTGCTCTGAGGAACAGAAGTTTAGTACCTTTGCTTCACCTTACCTTTTCCCAGTATTGCAAGTGGCAGATACTAAATTTTATACAGACTTTTTGCATCATTGCCTTTTTAGTTGTGGATACTAGTGGCTTTCAGAAAAGGCTGACTGTGTAGAGTACAACAGCCTCTGTTTCATGTTAAAGTTTCACACAGGTCCTACCTTGACTTTCCAAGCTGTTAGACCTTTCTGTCTGAAGCATACAGGCTCCTGATGGAAGCAGACATGTCTGCAAAGTTCCACTGCACCCAATTTCCTCAGTTTTGAGGAAAAGGATTTTAAGTGAGAGGTAGTAATAATTAAATAAAAAACATGTTCTGGTGAACACAGAGCACAGCTATGGTAATGAACCCTAACCAGGGACCAGGCTACGTTAGCAAAGCTGCAGATACCAAGCGCCATCCAAAGGCCTGTTCCAGTCCAGCTTTGAACTGGAATATATGATCTTCAGAGGTCCATTGCAGCCTAATTTTTCCTAAGATTCTCAGAATTCGTTCAGATTTTCCGGACTATTCCCTTTATTGTTATTATTAATTACCTACTGGTTTTGTTTAGTCACCTGGCTATCTTACTAGCTGGTCCAGTCTGCAGTGTTTCAGAGTTCATGGAGGAGGAGGGCATCATAATTTAATAAATATATGAGATTGCTGCCTAGAAGTATTCTCAAGCCACAGAAAGTTCCCATAAATCAGTGAGAATTAATTGTAATATTTGACTTGAATTTTACTTGGAAATATAAGGAAGAAAGTAGATGGATTCAGAACTTAATGCTAAAAAACTAACAGTGGGTATTACTTGAATATCGGCACTCCCTATGAGCTGAAAAGTCACAGGAGGATATTTGTGCGACTGACAGAAAAGGTTGGTGTTATTGATTGCCTGAGTGAGAGTTTTCACAGTAGGGATAATAAAATGATAAGACAGATTTCAGTATGTGAAGGAAGAAGAGGTTGATTTGAGTTTGGCCTGAGTGCCAAACAAGAAAGTGAGCATGGTGAACAATCCCAAAAGCCAGCATGGTTGAGGCAGAGAAGGCGCTGTCAGGTTTGGTTCCCTCCACGTTCATGTAACAGTGTCCTGATAACACATTGTGCCTTTGTAGTACCCCCCAAAACTTCTAGCATATAAAAGACAGTCGTATTTGAGGGCTAAAGTGGTCAAAGTTTACCCAGAGGGTACCCAGAGCCAAGTTTTATGTAGTATGGGTGGGTGTGGCATAGAATTTTATGGAGGTGGAGCCAAAGTTTTTGTAGGGTGGGCAGCAAGACCAAGATAAGACTTGGTAGTCCTGCCCATGCTATTTTTCAGGCTGTTTTTCTAGTCTCAGATGCTCAAACAGACCTGATGAAGGGCCTGTACACCAAAAAGTTGCCTAATTTTTAGCCCTACTGTTTAGTATAAGAAAAGATTTTTCTTTTAGCCCCAATGCTTTTCTTCCCTGTAACATTCTACATCTAGTTTCATTCTGTTATGGTAGGTATTTCCCATTTGATGAAAATACTGATGACATCTGCTGAAAACCGTTATCTTGCTTAAACACGGGACTGCATTACAAAATAGTTTTGAATGAGTCATTTAATAATTATGTTCAATGCATGTGTGAAGATAATGCTTCCAAAAACAGAAATGCAGTTCTTATATTCACTAAGTTGTATAAGACTATTAGTGTATTGTTGTAACAGAGAAAAAAGCATTTCTAAGCTATATTTGATAAAACCACTGTATTTATCTAAGTACCCTCCATTCTTTCTGAACTGAATATTTTGTTGAAATTCTGTTAGTAACTACTTTCACAATCTGTGAGATTACTTGCTTTTTAAATATATGTTCTTATTCTATTCATTTTGCTTTTAGTTAAACATCTATTGAACTGATAGTATTTTGATTCACACTTGGTGATTTGTTTTAACTGATTTTAATCTGTTATACTGATTTTAATCACATTTGTGGAAGAAAAAGCTGTATCCCTTTAGTCCTATTGAAAACATCTAAAATACTATTTAAATTAAGAACATTAATATGAATGTCTTCCTGTATCAGAAATCCTAAGGTATGTAGTAACAAATGGCTTTAACTCAAAAATATTCAAAGCTAGCATTCAAAAAATTATGTAGAAATAACCTTTGATTTAGGATTGTTTAGTAAGTGAAGGATATATATGTCTAGAATGCAAAATGAGGAAAACAAAGGCAGCAGAAAGCAAAATTAATCTATATTCCTTTGCATTATCAAAAGATTCCATCTTCTGGTACCTTTTTGTTCTTTGGGGTTTTTTTGTTTTGTTTTTTTACTTTCTTCAGCATCCCTAGGTACTTCCTCTTTCTCCCCATATTTTGCAATCTCCACTTTTACATCTCATGTTCATTTCCTGAGTGTACTCACTACTTAACCTTTTTCTCTTATCCCCAAGTGTCTACTCACAGTATTTATTTTACTGTAGTTAAATTAGAATGTGGAGACTTTTTTACATGTCTGATTTCATATTTTGTTAATTCACAGCTAAAAAGAAATAAAAACATTTATAAGACGATTTTCCCCTAGCAAAAGAGGTCTCAACCTTGTGGTAGATGATTTTAAATTTCAGCTGAATTTACCCAGCATTTTCTTTAAATTGAATTAATAGATTCTAAAGCTTTGAGGACACTCTGCTTTTGTACACCAGAGACTGACAAAAATCTCTCAGTTGTCTTTGTGTTGAGCTTTTATGTAAAGCTTTTCTGAAAAGAGATTACCTTACAGAAATGTGTGTGACATTGTTCTTCCATTGCCAGGTAGGGAATCAAAATCTATCCTAGGCAGAGTTTAGTTGCCCAGATGGTAGAGAACAGTCCAAATCACCTGGAAACCTGGACTAGGTGAACCTGCAGACACTAAAATATAGCATCATTTATCTTTATTTTGCCGTTAGAAACTTGCATACTTTTCCAGAACGTGAGTTTAGGAAAGCCTAGTTTGCAGCTCTTGGTTCTCTGATAATATATCAGGCTACAAAAACTGATTGATGGGTCAGGCACTACTGTCTAAATCTGAGGAATAAACAACGTCTAATTGAAGTTTAAAACAACAAGTTATACTTGTGATCTATGAATGTCTTTTCCTGTGTATGCCTAAAGAATAACTTTAGAAACTGCAGACATACTTTCTGGAGAAGGTAATCTGCTTTTTATTTGATCCAAATAGGGATTGTTTCCAATTACTCAAATAAGAGTCTTTAAAATGAAGGAATATGCAGAAAATTAATCCTACATTTCAGATTACACTATTTGATTTACATAATAAATCAACTTTCAACTAAAATTAAGGGTTTTAGTAATATCTGCTGTTTTCCATTTTGGATTAAATACTTCATGTGAAAATTCTACTTTGAAATACAAGAAGTATATGTGTTATGTCAAATAAGAGATTTTCCTTTTAGTTTATCTTGGAATGCATACTTACTTAACATGTAGTTTGGGTTTTGTTGATGCTTCATTTGTTTTTAGGTCTAACTGAAAGATCAGCTATGGCTTTCTTACAGGTTTTAATCCAAGAAGTGGTATACTGATCAAAACCAGTATTTATACATTTTTCCATGTTCTTCGTCTTCTGTGTTTCTTGCATTGCTTTATTGCTTTGTCACGGTTGCTTAGAAAGAAGCTTAGAGATGGTTGCTGCCTAAACAGTTGGAGTCAACATCACCAAAAAAGGCTTCTGCAGTACAAGTCTTTTGATGATTTCCTTATGTGTCTAATACACATTTAAATTAATTGGGTTTTCCCCCGCGTAAGTAAAAATGAGTAATAAAGTTGTTATGACCAGGACTGCAAAGCAACGGGAGCACATAATTTTGTAGTCATTGATGTTTAAAATTCATCCAAAAAGGGCAGAGGTTTAAAGTATGTAATGAGACACAGTATACATAGGAAAGCATTTTGCTTCCCCTGCTACTGAAAAGCAAGTTTTGAATCTTTAGTTACATGTGACTTGTCAAAAAATGTACTGTTGTTGCTTTCCAGATGCAAGGTCAAATGATTCTATCGTATTTTTTAAAATATATATGTGATGAATCACTTGAATTAGGGAGGGAAGACTTGAGGATTAATTTTCATCTCCAGCTTCTATATCTAGTTCTATTCCTTCTTTCACATATTTTTATTTCACTATTCAAAAAAAAAAAAAAAAAAGAAGCTCCACAGATTAGCAGTATAACTCCATTTACTACATGAAATCATTTATCAAGGCTAAATGAGCTGCTTTTCAAAGTCCACAACAGGGAGTTATTTTGTAATTGTGCTGAAGTCTGCTATGTGAACTGGAAGTATACCTCTCAAGAGGTAGCAGCATTCTACCTGGAAGTAGCACTTTCATAAAAGCAGCAGCAAGACAAGGAAAAAGAGGGAAAAGTTATGCCAATGTGTATGTCTTTATGTACTTAAGTAGAGCTATTTCTTCTTGGTCTCACCTCTTCCCAGCTCTAATGGCATGAAATACTTTTCCTGCAAACAACATTGAGGATAATGTTAAAGGGCTTTTGTTAAAAGCTCTCTCAAAGCAGGACTTTGCTTTAGAAACACTGTTTCTACAAGATACATTTTGGCCTTGCTGCTGGTAATCATTGTGGTATGATAGGAAAGCTCTTCTATCACACACATAGAAAACAAATAAATCGGATTTTTTTAAGAAAAAGTCTTTTTAAACAGAAAAATATGTAATTGCTTTTTTAAAAAGTATCTAAAATTATTCTTTGTCTGGTAAACATACACACGAAATTATGACAGCAGAGATTCTTTCATGATTCGCCTCCATCGGAGGGATTGCTTTAATTTTCTTCGCATTTATAAGGAATTTCACGTCTTTTGATGTGTTTTCAATTACCCCAGCAAAGATTATTTTCTCATTCCTTCCCCTGAGTCAGCTTCACAATTCTAGTCTTTGTGTCACACTTCTAAGTGTGACAAATAACCAGAAAAAGCATCACAGATGACAACAAAATTTTTAAAAATTTATGCCTACAAGTGTTTTGAGATTCCTGGTGTTGTCTCTAGTGAAGGAAAATTGAAGGCCACAAAACAATTCTTATTTGCATTTAATGAAATGAAGAATTTATGAAATTAAAGAAATGAAATTTTGTAAGCAGAAATCTTAATTTTCGTTACAACTCAAACCCGACTAGCTACCAGATCCTCTCTGCAAAGTTCATCTTAAATGTGTATGAAAGTAAAACTTTGTGGTTCTTTCTTTTCTTATGATACTGTACACTGATAATAAAGAAGGAATTAAAAGTAATTGAGAACATCCAAATTGTACAGTAATAATACAGAGCAGAAAAACCTAATTGAGAACAACAATTTGAATGGTAATACAAAGAGCATGGGATGTATCCCTTTTGTCAGATACTCAGATAAACTTCTCTTACTGTCTACAACACCTAGAGACATAAAAACCACTCTAAACTAGCCAGAATTATGTTTAATCACCTGAGTTATGACTAGTGTTGTTGATATAATAAAAGACTGAATGTCATGACTTACAGAGAGTTCTTAGATGTTATTTCCAAATAAGTAGTATCCTAAATAAGTACTGTTTATTTTTGCAGAAATTTTTTTTTAAAATATAGTCTGTTTGTAAAAGCTATGTAAAATATTACTCTACAAATTGTTGCTGTCTATTGATATTTCATTCTGGTTGAGTTTTTTTGGTTTTTTTTTTTTTTGTTTGTTTTAGCACAAAATAGAACTCACTACCCANATTTTTTTTTTTTTTTTTTTTTAATTAAACTGACAGAATTCAACTTACGGTTGTTCACCTCAAAGTAGCTGCCCATCCCACTCCCCTCTGGCTATCTTTTTTGACTTTGCAGTCAAATTTGAGTATGATAAAATAAAGGCTTAGAGGTTTTCAAGGTAATGAAGTTTTCTCAAGTTTAGTGGAAGTTTTTTGTGAGATAATGCCCTCATTAGAGGAAAACTCTCTCCTGGTACATTCTGTTGGTATATACTAGGTATATATATATTAAATATATATATATATAATATATATATAGTATAGTATGACTAGTATCTATTGGGTCAGAATATACAGTTAAAGCTCACTAATACTGATGGGTGTTATATTTGACTCAGGAAATTTTTATAAAACACATGGATAGAGTAAAAGCAACAAGATTGCTGCGTTGATATGGGTGTTTGACTAAACATACAAATCTGTACAGAACTAGGCCTCATCACTACTTCTGGTTATAGTACAAATTATTAATTAAGATTTCACTCTTTCTTTGCTGTTTTTAAAGGATTTTTTACACACAGTTGAAAGCAACAGGAAACATACACAGGCCCTGTCTCCTTTCTCCCCTCGTCTCCTTTTATTCCCTTCATACTTTGCTGCTAACTTTAGTTTCATCTTCCCTGCTGATTTAAGTGATGAGCGTAAACTGAGCTTTGGGTTTGCTCTTTCTCAGCACTTCTTCCAGATGAAACACGTGCCTCCCAACACAAATCCTGAGTTTGTTTCAGAATATTATTACTGTGTTCATAAAAGATGTCCTATATGTTCAAGTACCATATCTGACCTACTTCATGATCAGAGGTAGTGAGGACCAGTCCCTCGTGTCTTGTGGCTGTTTGTAACATCTAAGAATTCCTGTGTTGGGACACTCTGAGGTATCACAAGTCAACTTTGGTAGATGTTAAATTAGTATTTAGACCATGGAGACAGAAACTCTGCTTTGTGTGTACTTCCTGAATGACTTGTCTGTACATAGACATACCTGAATCCCTGTCTTGATAGTGATTTTATTTTTTCTCCGTGCATTTTAGCAAAATGGCCAGAGAAGGTAGACTTGAATGTATTCCTCAGCAGAAGATGTGTGAAGTTGGATAAATTCTAACAATAATTTACCTTTGGTGTTAAAAATTATTAAATACTGCGAATAGTATTTTTGGTGATTGATGCTGCAAGTATCTAACCTGGTACTTTACAAGAGTATTTGGAGGTGTGTTCATCCAGTCAACAGTATTCATTCAGTTCCTTTGTGAGTTAGGGTTTTTTTTTAATTGACTTGTATTTGGTTTTGAGTATTAGTACTATACATTTGAGTATTGGATATACACTGAAGATTTATATTTTGTATGCCTGAACAGAGATATCAAAAAGAAAATACTAAGAGAATTAACATCAAGGTTCCCCACTGAGGAGGTCTGGGAAATTTCTCTGGGTGCCCTTTCATTCTGGAGGATGGCTCTGAAGAAATGTCCCAAGTAAGAAAAAAAATCAGTAGAAGATATTTTGAGACAAATCAGTAAAATTGATAATAATGATTTTTCTGTCATCAGGACCAGATTTTATCCACTCCTATTCAGAAGGCAAAAAGTTCTTCTTGTACCTTTCTGGTAAACAAAGCAAGATAGCACCAAATGTGGCTTCATCCTAATTTTCTTCCCCAAGAACTTCTGCTATGTTTAGGTATTGCCAACTGCATGATTTTAGCTTTGCTTCCACAATATATCCCCACTGTTCCTTCTTTCAAAAGCTTGAATACAGAGTAGAATAGTGATGAGAAACACACATAAATCTTCAAATATTATGCAATTCCTATCAATTTTTATATGCAAACAGGAAGAATTTTGTCATTGTCAGAGAATACCCCCAGGCAGATTATCCCTATCTTGATATTTTGAATAAACAAAAGAGCAGTAATGTCATTTTAAGCCAAAATGTAACCTTTGTTGTGTTTAGAAATAGTTATAAAGGGATTTTAAAGGAGGAGTCTCTTATGAAAAGTAAAATGTAGAGTAAGCAAACAGAGACTATCAGATGTTTGCAAGCAATTGGGGAAGAATGTTTCAAGTTACAGCCATTGAACAGAATAATTTCCATAAGCTTAGAACTTACAGAGGTATTGTGGACATCTTCCTGGTCCATTGTAATGCCATGTGAAAAACAGTTTTTCTTAAAGAACAAAGGCAATGTCTTAAAAACACATATTTTCTGTAGCTGTCTCTCAAGTGCTGTAATTTTCTGGACTTGCCAGTGATATTGTAAATCTAAGTGAAAGAGTTTTTCACTGGAGGACAGTAGAGAGTTTAATGTACGATTGAGAATACAGGAATACTTCTGTAGAGCAGTCCTGGAAGTGAACAGCAGACTCACATGTAATTTTCTGTCCGGCACTTTATAGCAGGTCTGGTTGTATTCCTTTGCCTGCACAACAGCTTGTGGTGTAAACATATGGTATCAAGAGTAAAAATTTGAATTTTGTTAAGTGTCTGAAATGTCAAATTATTTGCCAGTCTCCAAATTTCTAATACAAAACAGAAATATTCCTCTAAAGAGCACAATATATTTTATCTTTGCTAGAAATTTCAAATTATTTAAACTTCAAATTATTTAAATAATTTGGAGTTGTTATTGAAAAGGCTGTAGCAGGGAATTAAGAAAAATGAATCTGTAAATATCAGAGCATATTCCAGATTTTTTTTCAGTTAGAATGACGTCTCTTGTACCCTACATGTAAATTGAAGTAAAAACATAAATTTTAGTTATATAGCCCTATGGAGCTACCATGTGATACAAAACAGTTCACTTCCTCTCTACGAGTTGATAAAACATTTTATATTTCAGATGAGGAATTATTCCCTTTTATAAAAGCAGTAACATTTTTCTAAGAAGATTTGAAGTTTTGTAACACAAGGCATTCTTGTTCACCACACAGGGATTTTATAATCTTGGTAATTTCCTCAAGTGTTATTGACTTACTTAGGTAGCTAGATACACAACAAGATGTTGCTAAGTCTTGGTCTGACTAAATATGTTGCTTTAATCAAGATATTTAACTTCTGATTTCATCTTGCCTGATGTAATTAAATTTTTTTAGTAAAACCATAAAATTGGATGTCTGGGATAGATCACATAAAATAACACAATTTATATACTGTAGTCTGTAGCTATCACATCCTTGTTTGGTACTGGATTTTGCGTATCTTTAATTTTACAAAATTCTATAATGTGATGTTTTATTCAGAATTTTTGTCATCAATTTACTTGCTAACGACTTTAAGAATTCAATGCCAGACTTTTGCAGTAAATAACTATAATAAGGACTGAACAGAAAGGCTTTATCTGCATACAGTGTAATGTGCATGTCTCTTCTGAATAAGGAAATCATTTAGCTGTCACTGAATGAAAGAACTAAAACACTAGTGAACAAAAACTACCTCTAGTAGATTATAGTGAAAGTTCTGTAAATTTGACAGCCACCTTCTCTTCATTTCTTTCCTTGAAGTGTCAGAGAATACATGGATTGCTTTGTAAACCTTTATTACTTGCAAGGAATGACAACCCCAAGGGAAACCTTCCACTTTTACCTCAAGAAAAGCCCTTTGACACCTGGAAGGATCGAATGATCAGAATAAGAGAGGATGTAGTGTTAGGTAATTTTATAATTCTTTTCAAACGACCATTTTATAAATTAGGGTTGGAAAACTTATTAAATCCTCAAGATGTCCCTGTGTGTTTAATTTTATTTTGTCCTTCTTAATGAGAAGGCCTTTTATACGTGAGAATAAATGCACACTGTTCTTATTTTTCAAAGATTAGTTGAAAATAGTTTAATAAAAACCTTCTCAAAGGAGAAGGTTTTTATTAAACTATAAGGAGACAAAGGGTGATTCTCCTAGCCTTTCCATAAGAACAAGATGGCTCTCAGCATTCCTTGCACATTAATATTTTCCTTTCTTCCACCTGTTCAAGACAGGGGCTGCAGACCTCATGCTAGTTGTTTGAAGACTTGCCCATACAAAGACAAGCAGTTAAAGTTCATGCCTAGCTTAATTGTAAACACTTTATTAAATGCACAACTAAAGAAAAAAAGGGATCTAGAGGAATTAAGCTGCTCTGACTTCTGCTTCAGTGAGAGACACAGCCAGAAGACTACAACAATTTCTGTTCTGATGTTCACTGCAGTACATTATGTATCTGGTGTACTTGCAGTCCTTCAAGGAAAAAATAAATCATGTTGAAGAGCTACTACTATGGGGGAAAAATGTATTGTATTTTAGAGGGCGAAATTTATTTCACAATTAGGTTCATTAAAGCAAATTGTTCACTATCGCAATTTTTATCATCTACTCAAGGCCCATGAGATATCTTCTTCTCAAAGGCATTGGATAATAAAAACTGTGCTAGTAAGAAGAGATTAGTTACCTGTTGCAGGTTTAATGTTTTTAAATGTCTTTGTAGTAATAAACCCTGTTGAAAAATACTAAAAGACATTCAACAGGACAAGACAATATTTTGCACATGGAAAACATGAAAGTTCATTATACGAAAAACAGTAAGTATGGAAACACTTAAATGATCTTGACACCATTAATGATTCTCAGTCTTTAATTGTTAAGTGAAAACAATAGCTATACAGGCTGCTATTTTCTCTCTTCTTAAGGGATTATGTCTAAAATCTGTAACAGTAATGAAAGCTCCATGGGGTTTAAACAGTAGCCTCACTCGCATCATCATTCAACCATTTCTACATCAGTTATTCTAAGTTCTTTGTGGTTTTGTTTGTCTACCAAGACAGGGTAACATATATGTTGAAAAACTCAGAAAAGTAATAATTGTGAGATTTTAATTTTCCTTTCACATTACGGTACTCAAGGTCACTTAGCTGTAATGGTGACTGAATTTTGGAGAGAAAAGGTTCCCTTTTTTTTTTTTTTTTAAATTAAAACACTTTCAGGCATTTCACCTAAAAGACATAGGATTTCTCATACCACAGATAAGCTACTTCTTCAAATGCTCATAAAGTATGCAAAAATTTAAAATCATTTACAAAAAGTCTGTGTAATATTTTTGCTTGGTCTTTTAATTCTGGTGGGAGTACCATGAAATTTTTTTTAAAGGAGGAAAATACATCATATTGAAAGACAGAAAACAAAGTTTAAAAAAAAATTTTATTGTGAGATTCAAAAGTAGAAATATATTAGACAAATAATATTTTATATAGCATATTATATTAATATTATTCATATTATGTTCTAATAGCAATATGACATCTATTCATATAGTATTAATGATTATATTATTAATTTTATATAATCCTATGCTCTTAGTGACTGTCTTTCAGCTCTACTTAAAATGTGCAAAGCTGTTAATTGTGACCATGTCATAGTTATTATGCAAATGTGCACTGCAGGGCATGCAAACAGTTAACTAGGACATAGGAATTTCTTCACTGGTTTCCACAAATTACGCTGCAGGGATCCAGCTCTTTTCAGCTGATGACATTAGTTTACAATTCAAACTGTAATATGCTATACAAAACAAAAGTTTCAACAGAGCAAGGTTGGGCAAGATCAAATACAATATGATGGAAGGGTTGAAAGTAATTATAAAATTTTCATCTAATCATGAGAGTTTGATTTTTCCCTGCCTTTCTGGTTTTATCTTGAAAGCTTTTCCATTTGGGTTCCAAAGGTTTCCCATCTTTTTCTCTGAACAACAGGATTGCCTTAAATGTTTTTCATCTTTCAGGAAAATACTCCAACTGCACCACCCCTTTCCTGTTGGTTAATCAGTGGACTGCTTCTGTTTTCACAAAGACAAAAGTGTGCGTGCCTGAATGCACTAAAGTGTGAAGTCCTGGTGTACTTCTGATGTTCATATTATATAATAATGCCCATCTAGCCCAATGCAACATACATTAAAAAAATTAATGACCATAATATTCTGTGAAGATACTGTATGCAGATCGTAAAAGTAATTATCGCTTGCCTCAGTTGACAGGTTAATTTCAGTTTACAGTTTGTATACAATGGCACAAGAATTTCATGTAAGAGGTTGAAATGGTCTTTTCACGGTACTGTTTTTGTTTAGCACTATTACCTCTTTTCATCCCGACACATACTGTGAAATATTTTGCATGTGAATGAATATATTTCATGTAAAGAGGTGTCGTGGTTTAGGAACGGTGTTCTCCAATTCAGTACTCCAGCTAACTGGAGTACTCCAGTGCCGCCACTTCCTCCCCCTCCCCTCCAGTTGGAAGCACAAAGGTAAGGATTGTGTGTTGAGATAAGAAACAGTTTGCTGGAAACAGCAATGAGATAAGAAAATGAGCAGTAACAGCAACAATATTAATAAGAGAAAGTATAGCACAAAGAAATTATTTGCATGGAAAGCCTGCAACAGTAAACAAATATCGACTGGTTCTTCTCAACCATGTTTTCTTCCACTGAAAGGAATGCCCTTTTCCTCAGATGCCTGACTCCCTTCTCCCCCACCCCTGCCAATGACCTGCTGGGGTATAGAAAAACATAAGGGTCGTGGACACACCCCCTCAACCATGTTCCCTTCCAGCCGCTGCAAAAAATTAACCTTGTCCTAGCCAAAACCAGAAGAGGGAAGAGTAGACATGCTGATGACTTAAGATGAACATGAAGAACACGTTCATGAAGAAGAACATGTATAGTACAAGCACCAGTGGTGCAAATTTCATCATGAAACCTCACCAGCTCTTCTTAACTCAGATTTGAAAAGGTTTTATTGAGTGCTAAGCTTTTTGTCTCTTTGCTGAAAATATCAAATGCTGATAATTACATAATTATTAATGGAATTACAGCTGGTTGTTAATATTAACCAAGTAGTTCTATATTTAAATTATGTTTTCCAATGGTGTGTTATTATCAGTTGCTTTATGACATGACAAAGTACTTGAGTAACACAGTTCTGAACTGTGTATTAAGGGGAATTTTATTTACACGAAAATAATGGCCATTTATGAACAAAAACAGTGAAAACTTATTTTTACAGTTGAAGTACACTGAGATTACTTATTTTAATTGAAATAGTATTCAGTCTTCAGTATTTCCTGCAGATAAGTCATTCCTGAAAATAATATGATTAACAAGCTTTTACTCAGTCTTGCTTTCCTAAGCAGGCTAACAGATAAGTTTGCAAATTCCTTTTTAAAAACACATTTGTCTTAAATGAATATTTCAGAGCTGTCAGAATAGCTTTTTGAACTTGATGCTCGAACCAACCTCAGTCCAACAGCAACATTAGTGATAGAGAGTTTTTCAGTGTCTTTCATTAATCGATATTAATATAAAAATCTCCTGGGCTTCAGAATCACTCAAATGACAGAGACCACTTTCTAAGTCTTGCATGGAAAAAGGTGAACTAGAGCTAGGGAAATCTTCAGTCATGGCTATATATTTTTAGAGGGCAGCTGTAGTAACACAGTGTGAAGAACATACAGCTCTTTCATGGGCAGCCCAAATGTATTACTACAGGCATGAATTTCATGCCTTATATGCAACATGTCCAATGCCTGAACACAGGGGAAATCTCACAAAGGTCAAAAATCTGCAATGTTATTGGTTGTTCACAAGTTCGATCTATCATTTAAAATCTGTGAAAAATCTTTTGACAGCTAATTAGCATTCAGTATCTGGTTTAAGTCAGCAAAGAGGCAGGAATTAGTTTGATTTAAATGAATCCCAGTAAAATAGATTATGACAATTAGAAAATACTTCTAAATAACAAACTATCTTGATAGAGCTCGATCCCATAAATTATGGCCAAATCTACAAAACTCCATAAGGAATGTGCTGATTATGTTGGCCCTTGAATAGGAACACCAAGAAATTCCGCTTCCAATTAAGTAGTTTTTTTGTAGTAGTTTATTTATTGTGGTACTGCTGACCTGATGCAAATAAGATGTTTTCATGGCCCATTGAAAGATGTAAGAATTTTCATTCTGAAACCCAATTGCCGTTTTATCTGCACTGTAGGTTGCCAGTACTTCATAGTCACTGTGTGCTGCTTCCTTGTAAAATAATACAAAGATAACATTTACCAAATTCATTGTGCATTCTCTAGGTTTGCTTCTCCAGCTAACTCGTGTACATCCAAGTGTCTATGTCACCACTTCCTTCTTGCTGCCTGTTTATTATGGTCCTACACAACCAGTTTCATGGTTATTCCATTTACAAATCACATTTTTCATCATTGTACTAAGTATCTGTTGTTTTTCTTCTGAGAGTCTACCTTGATTCTTTGCAGACTTCACAGCACAACTATGAGATCTGCCTATCTAAGGCTTTCCTTTCTGCCCACCTTTCTAAAGCATCCCAAACTTATAAAAAGATTTCTCTCTGACTTCTCCAGACAGGTCTGAGATTATTTTCCTTTGTGATTTCAGCTCATGAACATGTAAGTCAGTAACATGCAAAGTTGATTCTCCCAAAAGAAACAGCCCAACAGTTCTGAAAGGATTTCCACTGTAATTACTTGGTACTAGGACACCGATTCTCTTGTAAATCATGAAATATTATGTTCAGGAGAAAAACATAATCCTTCTCAAAGCATTCGGTTGTCTAGGCCAACATTGCCTATTTACTATGACCAAAGCAATTTTTGGCAGTATTAATAATTCTCAGGAACAACAGAACTGTTTTCTGTCAGGAAAAAATAATTCATGCAGGGAACAATGCTGTCCTGGGAGATGTCCCCTGTGGAATGTCTGAAGGGCTGAAAACAATCACGAAACTTATAGGCTTTTTGCTGAAATGCATAATGGATTTTGACCTCACCTCATTAAACAGCAGTACATAATACATAATGTATAAAACCCTCAACTCACAAAATAAACATTTTACAACAGGGTATAAATGGAACAGAGAAGAACAGGAATCAGAAAAATCCTATCGTTAAATTACATGCTTTTGGAAATCATGCTGGTTGAAATGTCTAAAACATATAGGCAAACACATATGAGAAATTCATGCCAGGCTCTCTTTGTTTCTCTTTTGATGGAGAGAAGTTAAACACATCTAAGGCGCAGTTCATTGGATGGCTAAAATTCTCATCTAAGTTAAGTCAGATAAATAATTCCCAGCAGAGAGACCTATCTCCATTAACCATAAAGGGACTCCAGGTTGACTGGCTCAGATATTCAGGGCTAAATTGTTCATATCTAACATTGTGAGATGAATTCCAGCCTCAGAGACCACTGTAATGAGGCTGCATAAGGACTTGAAGATGTGAGAATTAATTAACTCTTTGGCAAATAGTCTTTCTACTGCAAAATTTACCTTGCAGATCTAGGGAACAGCACAAGGAACAGGCGAAGCAATCTGCGTTTGACTGTGAAGAAGGCATAGAAGAGATGCAAACAAATTCACACACCAGTGCTCACCTCACAGAAACTGGCAACACCCTGACCGCTCACCCATGTCCAGCAGGACCAGAAGGGATCCCTTCTCCCCCACCAGCCACTGCACATGGCACAAGCTTGTATAGGATAACCTCAGAGTCCTAGCCATGCCCCTCCTGGCTACTGCAAATATTAACCGTGTCCTGACCAGAACCGGGACGTAGTTGTACTACACATGGGCAAGAACTGCACAGCTTATTTCTCAAAGTGTATCTCTGGGTGTTACCAGATAAGAGTTACTGCATCCTATTCTGTAAGTTAGGTGTTGAGAAGAAATCTGTGTGGAAGTCAGGGTAAAGGTTTGTCTAAGCATCTTATGGAACCCATTGTATTTATAAATGTCCCAATATCTCATGGCAGAGCACAGTAACAGAGATTTCAGGTAAGGGGCAACTTCTGTGTGAATAATACGGTTTACTATACAATAACTAGGTAGAAAACAGAAAAAAATTAGTATCGACTCATATATAAACAGTATTCTGTAATCAGTACTATGTGCTTGAGTAATACACTGAACTGAAATATGTAATCTGATATTTTTAAACAAACATCATTCATGTGGTGAATATTAAGTAACATCTTGTAAATCTACAATTTTTTGCACTAATATTAATCCAAGTTATTTCAGAGTCTGTAATTCTTCAGGAATAAATTGTTACACTATTTTCAGTACTGAAAAGATTTATATACATAGTTAATGAGCAACTAAGACCGATGGGAGAAAAAATAATAATTATAATATTATACCATAATGTCTGTAGCAAAGTTATCTTATGAACTGCCAATTATTTGGTCTAATTTTTGAATATAAATAAGCAACAAATTAATTTTTTTGTGGATGTGCAGAAATGACTACTGCGTGTATACAAAGTGATAATGCATAGACTTCAGTTGTAAATTTATATTTCATTCACTGTCTTGCTAGGAAGCTACAGGAACAATAGATTACATCTTTTTAAAGATGAGGGTTAGGACTGAGAGCCACAAGCCTGTTACAGACACAGGATGGCTCTGCAGGAAACTTGAACAGAGGCGAGGATGTCATTTGATCATGTTTTGAAAACTGTGTGAGCAGAGCATGGTGATCTCATGGATAGGAGGAAATTCAGAATTGAGAGTAGACCTTGTGTGAAACCTTTCTGAAGGCACTTGCAGTTGGGAGCATTATACTGTAGGAAAGTGGACCAGTTTTTGGATGTGACATGCCTGTGGACATACCTGGCTCAAGGAACGGCTTGAACTTACAATATCTATTTTGTTTCTGACATCCATGATTGGGTTGGGGTTTTTTTGCTTTATCTCGGTGTAAATGAGGCAGATATTGCCCACTGTTATTCTTGATAAGTAGCTTCAGCTGCAGAGTTTTTATTCTTTTGGCCAAAATTGTAAGCTTTAATGAATGGCTTGAATTGTTGGTGATCTCTGTGCTGTAAAAGTGGAAGTTAGTGAATATTCTCATGTTTTAAGGAAGTGCAACCTTGTAAGATTCCTTAAATTCAAACAATGCTTCTTTAAGAACTGTAGTATAAAGTGAAGTTGTTTAAACCCAGTAGGCAATGTTTTTAATACTGATATATCTTTAAATATGAATATCTGATGAATTGAGAAATCATTATTTCCTGTACATCATAAAGAATAATTTCATTTCTTTACATGCATATTCTGAAGCCTAATATATATTGTAATATATATATATATTTTCCAACTCATACACAGTTGTGAGCTATAGATTATGGTATGATCCCATGAAATAACTTATGATGGGAGATTTAGAATATTATGACAAATGGGAGGAAAGTATTGCCATTCTTTATAGGATAAAATAAATTTAAGCCTCCTGAAAACAGCAGTTAATGCAGTTCATGTGTTAAAACATCACATTGCGTGTATCAAAAACTAAGATGTAAGTTGAATGGGGCACGATGAAAATGCTTTCCAGGTAAAACTTAGTAAGAGTTTCTGGTTTATAGCTATTACAATTGTATCTTCATATTTTCCTTGGAGTTTTGTATAAATATTGTCACTTAAATTAAGCAACTAAGCAGTTGCCTTTCTTTTTTCCTTTACACAGCAGATGGTACGTGAACAATACACGACAACGACACCAGGCACAAGCCTAGAGAGGCCAAAGAATGAATATATCTACAAAATTGGAATTTATGGCTGGAGAAAGCGTTGCCTCTACCTGTTTGTTCTCCTCCTGCTTATCATCCTAGTTGTGAATTTTTCTTTGACAATCTGGATTCTTAAAGTGATGTGGTTTTCCCCAGTAAGTGTCCTCTTTAATTTTTCATTCCTGCTTTCTCTTCCCTGCCTCACCACTTCACTTACTTTGTGTGTGCACTAGCTTCTCTGTAGGTAATAGATGGTTCTTTTTTCTTTCTTCTCAACTGTGCTATGTACTTTGCTTGACAGTATGTTAGAAAAATCTATCTTAGAACATACTTCCTCATATGTAATTTCTATATTGGTAATAATTTTTGAAATACTGAGGTTGTTGGTACTTTACATTGCAGTGAATTTTAACCATTGTATGAGAATGTATTTTACTGTTGTCTCATGGTCTCTGTTTGGTTGATGTTTTATAAATGTGTTTGCTGTAATTTTATGTCATACAGAATTCCTTAGTTAAAATATTGCTGACAATTGCTGTGGTTTTTTTAGCTTCCTTCTCCTATTTATCAGCATCTAAAATTTAACAGTTTATTTGCCCAATTAATTACAGCTCAGAGGTAATTATCAGTACTTCATGCTTGAGGCTAAGCAGCTATATAATTAAGAAATAAATCTAATAACTTTTCACTGTCATATATATTTTAATATTTATAATGTAATTTTGCATGTAGTAGATTAAAGGATAAGTTTCAGAAGCTTGCAAGACACAATTTTAGTCCGAATGCAATAAAATGCATCAGTGAATATTGAAGCCAAGCTAATTTGCTCCTAACATGCAGTTGTGATACACAGATGATTTGAATAGACTTGTTACAAGAAAAACAATAATAATAAATTTCTACAGCTCTGCCCTGGCTACTGAAGAAAGTTTCTGTTATTACACCTCTGTCACTAAGTGAAGATCACTTTGTCTTATTATAAATATTTCTATACTTGCTAAAAAGAAAGTATGTTAATTTTAAGTCCTACTTACTAATACAGTTTTTAGTGCTTGAATTCCCGTGGTCTTCCCCCACATAAATTCTTTACAGCACTGTTACTCTCATACAGATTACAGTGCAGAACATCTTAGATCGCATATAATTTTTCTCTTATGCAGCTTACAGGGAAGATATGCTTTTAGTGCCTGTGTGTCATAAATCACAGAGAACATGAAAAACTTGTAATTGTTTTCTGTGTGGCTCAGGGTTCTATTTTTAAGGAGTTTTAAAAATTATTTTATGTTGGTTTGATTTCCACATATGAGCCAGGGTATTTCTTCTCTGATACAAGTGAGGACTAAAAAAAATAGCATTAGAAGGTCTACTTCTAGGAATGCCTATCTCCTCATAGTTGCCTGTGTGCAAGGCACCAAGTGCCTTGATCTGCTGAGGGACAGTGTCCTGCTTTTGCAACAAGAGCAGTGGAGTAACAGCTGTAGGTAGAACAGGTTTGCAGGTTTGCATTCTTTCACAGAGTGGGCTATGAATGCCTCAATTACAAGGAATTTCCTAGTTTTGTGTTAAAGAATCTGTATGTGACACACCCAATTGGATAGTGACTTAACTGTAATGCCTTCATTAATTTGGGATAATTTTAGGGAAATACTGAAATTCAGCTAAATATCAACTGTACAAAGTGCACATGTGTGTCACAGTCCTCACAAAAGTACATGTGACGTTGTTAAGAACGGAGAATGTTTTTTACTGGGTGTTGTTTTAGTAGACTACATCTCTCAAGACAAGAAGTACCTCTGAGGATACCAGAAATATCACCCAGAGAATCACAGAGAAGCACTGATAGCCACTGAGTCTAAGAAAGATGTTTACTGCATGTTCAGTGTGGAAGTATAACTGAAGCATAACAGGCCTTTCCTGTGTCTAAGGAAACACCAGCTGTGAAGAATCAGTGTAACAGTCACAGAATTTACCAATACTACCATAAAACCCTTTTCCTGATGGAATTAAGCATTTATGCCTCCAAGTTTTTTGTTACTGTTTGAAAAGCGAGGTATCCATATAGTGTCAGAATTAGATTTTTCTAATTCCTGAGTTCCAAGCTTGACAAGTATTTGCTGTTTAGGAAATGAGTTGATTCATGTATATCACACTTATCCAATTAAGCATTCCCATGATTGGGAGGAGTTTAAAAGTAATTGTGAAATATATCCTATGTAATTATCAGTTATTTAGCAAATATTAATCTGTCAACTTTGGTAACATTTGTATTTATTAATTTTTAGGTATATTGTGTAGAGATTATAGGACTTATTATGTCTAATATTCATAATAGGTATTGTCTTTTTAGCTAATACTTTGAAAACATTTGGTCCTGGTTTAAAAAAATTCACTAAGATCACTCTTAACAATATCACTCTTAACAATATTCAAATATTCATAGCTAATAAGATATTAACAGCTTTTTGCTCTGTAAAATAATACAAGAAACAAGTTCTATCTTCACTAAGGTTGAAAAACATTTAGAAAAAACATGACAAACATTTTTAAATACATTTTTTATAGTAGAGTCCTGAAGAGAGTTTATGTTCAAAGAAAACTTTAAACATACCATGACTTCAGTATGTAATTTTATTAGGAAAACAGTTTTTCAGAAATAGGGACATCAGTACTTTAGTGATTGATCGACATGGTTCTATAGCACAGCCCTTTCATAAGCCCACTCAGAGCTGACAAACTTGTTATTTAGACATCAAAGTTTCTTTTCTTGTATGAAAAGTGTTCTCTTTTTCTATAAAGCATCCCTGGCTCTTTCATTAAGTAATAACTTGCCGTATACAAAAATCACATGCTATGTCTATTCAGAGATCCAGATTAAAATAATAATGAAATTATGAACAGATCTTGAAGAAGCTCTGGCATTGAATTAATCCATGCACACATGTCCTGCCTTAACCCCCATAAAACCAGACAGTGTGATAAATACTAGCAAGGAAGCTAAGCTGATAAAGGAGGGCATGAACCAGATGTAGATATGCTGCAAGATTAATAGATTTTGATCTTGTAAGAATTTGGAATGATGAAAGACAGAAACTTTTCTAAGATCTATTGTTTGAGAGGCCTTCGGCATTAAATGTAGATGACTAAATTGAACAGAATTTCATTCTTTCATTTCATTTCATAAAAGCTAGACTAAAAGAGAACAACCTGAACAGAGAATATATTCTTTTTCTCATGCTGCCCCAATTAAAAAACATGTGAGCATCTCCAAATTGTGCACATTAATTCACAGGTATCAGATATGTCTCATTCTTTTTTTTCCTTTTCTCTCTTGGAGTTCAGAGGGACAGGGTCTCAAGATTTTTTGTGGGGATGAGAGAAGAGACCTGTGAATTCATTATATTCAGCTGTTTCAGAGAAGACATTCAAGTAATTAAGCCTTGAGCTTGGTGGATAAGGTGAAATAGAGTAATTTAAAAACTAGCATTATTTTTGCATGAAAATCAGTTTGAAAAAAGGTTAGGTTTTTCCCCCTGGACAACATATCACATTTTGCATGTAATGGAAATTTCAGATTCTGTTTTTAATATAATGAAGCTTTCTGAGCACTAATGGGGACTGCTAGTTTTAAGAGTTTGGAAACTAAGAATCTTAAGGCTGCAAGGATGTTAGAAGCCCTGTGGACAATTCTGAAGGATCCAGTAGGTCTGAAAGAGGGGAACTTCAGTGTCTCTGATATGTGCTGAAAGACAAGCGTTTCAGGATGGAAGCAGTGAAGATTTCTAGAGGGTGTCAGCAATAACTTCTGGATAGGACAATTAAAGGTGGCACACATCTGGATCTTCTACTCACAGGATCCCATGGAAGCCGGCTCTGAGGGGTAAAGTTACCCAGAAAAGCTTGATCAAGTTTAAGGACTGTATCCTCCAAATACAGGAATGATCAGCCGTGATACTCAGGAAGATAAATATCCTGGCTTAGCTAGGCAGGTTACTTGTGATGGAGCTTCAATGCAAAAAGCACTATAGAAGAGTTGGAAGCAGATACAGGCTACAAAGAAGAAATTTAGAAACATTGTCTGGGCTAGGAAATGTGTCAGGCTTTCTGTGTCAGGAATGCCAAAGCTCCGCTTCAGTTAAGAATTACAAAGGGCAAATGACAAGATGGTCTGCATCCATTGGTGCAGAGAGAACTGATTCTCTTGCAAAGCCACCCTCTGCAATGTTTGAAAGGTTTTGGAGACTGGGCAGATCCTCGATGACTGGGGGAAAGCGAGTGTTGCACTTGTCTTTGAAAAAAGAGGCCATGAGTTTACCAAGGGTGAATGATGCCTAACCAATCTGATTGCCATTTTATGATAAAATGTCTGGAATTATAGATGATGAGAGGAACCAAAATATCATTTACCTTAACTTCAGCAAGGCTTTTGATTCTCTCTCACAATATTTCTGTACCCTGGTTAGGACATTACCGCCATGAGGAATGGACAAACAGGTAAATATAAAAAATAAACTGCCTGGGTAGTTGGACTCGGAAGGTGGATACTAACGTGTTGTGGTCTACATGGAGGGCAGTAGTAAGCATTGCAGTTGTCTTGTCCTGGGTCTTGTCCTTTTCAAAAACTGTCAGCGACTTGGAAGAGGTGACAGAATGCTTGCACACTAAATTAGCAGGTTGTACCTGTTTGGGGGTACCCATTCAATCCTTCCAAGGCTCAGGCTGGAGGTCACGCTAGCCCTAGTCAGGGATTGTCATGCTAGTGCTCTAAAACTCAGGTGTGAAAAATGTGCCTGATCAGATGATTACCATTCCTGATGCTCTAGCAAATCTTCAGAAACCCTTCATTAATTCAGTTATTGTGTTATTTAGGTTCTGCTACATTATCATAACACCAGGAACAATTATGTGCCAAAGATTATTTCTAACTTTTTTTAGCCTCAGATGCAGAAACCCATGTTTTCCATGGATTTTAGTGGATGCCCCAGCTATGGTGGTCTCCTGGAATAAGAAAGGAAATTGCACTGTATTTCATATTGATATGGACAGATAGTAATGCAACTACAGTGTTCACCAGGATAATTAGTTGCCTTTTTTCAGTGTGGATTTTCATCTGACAAAAATTTTAAGCACAGTGTAAGAGAAATAGACAAGACTTTATAGTTTTAGATGCACTGTTAGTCAAACGTAATTCAAATCTGCACTCAATCTCAAGTTCTCCTGCCATCTGTATCAAACCTTACTTGGATTTGAGTCTAACAAGAAGAAAGTCAGGTCCTACTACGAAGCCTTAGAATAACCCCTGAGTCACCTTATCATGACAGGGAGTAACTTGCTCTGTGGAGGCCCAAGCACACAATGTCCAGTCCAACAATGCATATCCTAAGCATGGTTATTCCTAAGAACAGGACAAATATTTAGCCTCCTCTCGTGCCTTCACCTCAGTTGGACATAGAGACAAAGGTAACGAGAACTGGGAGGGTTTCTGCACATTTAAGGTAGATTGTGGGCTTTTAGTTTCTCTGTTATGCTCATAAATTTCTGGCACTGGAATAAATAGGGCAATTGTGACAGTTACACGAAAACATACGGGGTTTTCCAAATATTATTGACAGGTGTTTTCTTCTTTTGGCTTACTTTTAATTAGTGAGTACTCTTACCTGTGTAGCCATTCCCAGAAACTTTTATCACAGATGTAGCACCCTTCTAAAGTTCTCAGTAAAGATTAATATACACAAAGTATTAAAAATTATTTTTAAATTATTTTTCTAAGTTTTCTGTAAGGCAATAGTAATTTGTTGATATTTCATTTGATATGTTGAAAAGCAAACTCTATATAATCTTACTTTATATACATATTAGTTGGCTGATAGTGATACTGGTCTAAATCTATAAATAATATATGTATTTTGAAATAAACATCTGATTTTGTAATAAAATACTTGTGTAAACAACTATTTAAGCACTTGATAAATTCAAGCACTGAAGATGGAGGGAGTTACTTAAGGAAAAAATATGAAACTAGGAATGTGATGAATTAAGAAAGCGAAATGTTAACTGAAAATCAGGTAACACTTTCTGACAGTGAGACTTAATAGACTGTGTAATGGTATGCCTTATTGAATTGGAGATGCTCAGTCATTTGGAACGCCTAAAGCCAGACCATATAGCAATGAAAATGTACAGTAAAGAACACTTACTCACAGCAAGAGTTCTTCACTAAAGACATACATTGGTGAACTTGTACAGCCTTGCCATGCATTTTGTGATCAACAGTGGGTGCTCCATGGAATTAGTTGCCATTTTGAGAATGTTGCATTACCTTAATACTCAAGTGAAATAAATTATTTAATTTTTCACAAATTCTCATCCAGATTTTCATGTCAGAACATGAACATTCATAGTTTCTATTCTGAATAATCCTAAACAGCTGTATTTTGCTATTTTTCTGTTAAGTTAAATACAGTTTGCCTCCCGTCAGTCTACAGTCATTCATATTGTCTCTGTCAGAAGTGAATATTTAAATATTTTATGCAGAGAGGAATAGTTGAGTAGAAAGATACTGAGATACTTACTGCAAAAAGCTGTTGCCAAAGAAAGTAATACTTTTCAGTAGTGATACATATTTTCGTATAAATATGTTTTCTTAAAGCATTTGATTAATCTGCATTATATTATGCATCAAATCATGTGTATGTAAAAGGATGTGGAGGAACACTTGTTTTAAGTGTACTGTTGAATAATTTGTAATATTGATAACGAGTTATAAAAAATCTGAGTACAGTGAGATTAAAGCGTACATGCAAGTTTAAGAACTGGATTTAAGAAAATCCTTTTGACAACCTTTGAAAATCAAAGGAAAATATTTAACTCCACTTCTTTAGCTAAGTTACATAATTGCAAATGTTAACATAATAAAATGAATTATCCAGCTTATAAAAACTTAATTCCTGAATAAGTAGATGTAGCAGTGGGAGTAGCAGTCTGTTTCCTAATAGTCTGTTTTTCTAACACAGGAGATGTAATGCAAGATATAATGGCATTTTTAGATACCTGTGCAGTACAGAACCAAAGACAGAATTTGGTCCTTGCTGAAAAAGGAAATGAAGCTAGAACTGAATCTGTTTTGAGAATGTATTTTTTCTCATGGGTAACACCTGTTGTAATTAATACTTTAGGTAAGGAAGTTTGTTTTTCTCTGTATCAGGTCAAAGATAAAAGAGGACCTGAAAATATCTTGAAAGTATGCATCTTAAATATGAATCCTATTTTATGAAAGAAATGTTACAAAAATAAGCAAACATCAGTGGTATGATAATTTGCATAATTCATAGCTGTTTTTTGACAAATCTGTTGAAATCAAAGTGGCCATCTACTTATCTAAATCCTGAAATATTATCTACCTGCTTTTTAGTCTTGTCTGCAAATGGTGTTTTAGTTTGTATCCAACCCTAAGCCAGGTGAGACTAGCGTCTATACCAGGAGTGCTTGCTGTTGCCTGGGGCTCTGATTTGACCAGTGTTTGACTGAAATGACTCCACTGTCATCTAAGCAGGTGAGTCAGATAACCTCTGTCTGAGCCCAGCTAATAGAGTCCTTGCAACTGAAAATGAGATGAGGCATCAGTAATGTTATTATACCAAGCACGTACTTAGCTCCAAAATTGATATTGTAAGTCAAACAGAGAGTTTCATCAGATTCATTACCAATCCTGTTTTGCTGATTGCTCTTTAGCAATCTCTACCCGCAGTCCTATTATCTCAATGAAACAGTACACTCTTGTTTGCAAAGCAAGTTCTCTAAATAGTAATTGCTGCAAGAAGTACTGCAGTGCAAGCTGGATCTATAAAGCCATTAATTGAACTAGCTTTGGGGCACAACAAGCGATGTTTTCGTCTGAACTTGCCAAGGTCTTTCCCTGGACTGGCCTAGAAGGAGGATGCAAGGATCCTACAAGAAAGAAAAGGATTTAACTGAGTGGAAATGCTGCATCCTCTCTACTCTAAAGTTAATACCATTAGCAGTTTCATTCAGCCACTAAAGCGTGTGGACTGTTAATATACGGAGAAGTTGAATATTCAGGGAGCAGATACTGCAAGTCAAACATGCTTTTAATTCCTGAGCCAGAAGCCACTTGATTTGAATTAAATGTGTGTTAAAACTAAGGTTTGAATCAACTTCGAGAATTTTTTTGGTGTAACCATGCTAATGTATGGGTCGGCCTGTCTTTCCAGTATATGATCTCTCCCCAAAAGGAGAAAGTACATATCTTCCCATGCAGCTGTTGGCTGATAGACAGACCATAAGTTCAATTTCTCTTATTCAGAGAAGTCTGAGGACTGCATTTGAGTCTAATGCTGAGAAGGTGCAGAAACAGTGATGATGTGATGTGATATGGTATGACATATGATATGAAGAGTGGTTGACCAAATATAGTGAGCCCACGTGTGTATCAGTTTCAATGTTGGTAGGAAAATACAAGCTATAGTTAGTGATTGAATTTAAGTGGCTAGAAATACTCATTGTAAACTGAATGAATGTTGCCCATGCCTCATACTCATTTCTAAGGGCCACATGCCTACAGCATCAGTCCTGCATTGTCATATTATTGGGAGATAAATCCCAAATAAATCGTCTGATGCTCCTTTGATTCCATATGCCATAGGCAGCATGAGGCTCAGCTACCTGAGAGCAAGTCACTGTGCTACATCTGCTTATTTTCCACTCCTAGTAGTCTAGAGTCTGTGTTTAGAGTCCAAGAGAATGATAACACATCCAAGATGGTCCTCCCATCCAGATATTCCACAACACAATGCATCTTACCTAGGATTATGCAGTGGTGGATACTCATTTCAGCTGGTTTGGAGTATCCGTATGTAGATAATTCACTGAAAAGCTAGATGTCAAATGTCTCTTAGACTAGGATGTCTCAATCAAGGAGTCTTTTGATGAGCTTTTATGAGGATTCAGAGATTAAATTTTTTTGTAGAAGGCCTTGTCTCTGTTTCTTCAAGCACTTACCTGCTTGGGAGCATTTTCAAATTATGAAAAAATGCTTCTACTGCAGTTGAAGACATCCTGTTGCTCCAGTTAGAATAAGTCAGGCAGTTCTGAAATGAAAACTGGTCACACCTTTGTGAACACTAATGCTAAGCTGCGTCTTTGGTGCATAAGGGTTTGGCAGCTGCCAGCGGTTTCCACACTAGTCAACTCCTTGCAGCAATAAAACCTGATTGTTGTCTACAGGGATGCCATTTCCTCCTTCCCTTCTGTACAGCTGCATCCCTGCCTCGCTGCGGGCTTTGAGGAATTACAAAATGTGAGTCTCAGCTATATCTGTATGTGCGGCAGTGTGTTACCGCTCAGGGCCAGCAAACTCAAGCCGTGACAGTCACCAGCGTCAGGATAACCAGAATCCAGACCTGCCGTACATCTCCTGTGTTTAATGAAGCACTCTTTTTTCCCCCACGCTAAGCAATAGCTTGTTGTATAACTGCATCAAAGTCCACATCTAACTGATATTTGGTTGCCTTCCTCAAGTCAATAGAAATATTTTTATTCAATTATTCGAATAGGAACAGAATCAAATCCTGGAAAAAGAAAGCATCAAGTTTGTTTATCACTGAGGCAGCTGCAATACTCAGTAAATAGTAATTGGTAATGTAAGAAGTAGAGGGGTTGTTGAGAGAACATTATGTGTATCTATTATGCTCTGCATTTTTGTGGAACTTAGCATTGGATCTCAGTGCATCGGGTAGTTGTTTATTCTAAATCCCTCTCTTTTACATTCCACGTAACTTCGATTTGCCAGTTATAAAATGGGCATAATAGAATTCCCCTGTCTCACAGTACTGCATAACTCAGTACTTTTATAATCTTAAGATGCTCAGATATCATGGTACTAAGAAAATCATAATTGTGTACAGTCACAAAGGTAATATAAGTGAGGATCATTATATGAAATCCACATTTTTGTTGCTTGTATGCATGTTACAAAGTTTATGTTAGTCCTCACAGATAGTTATTTATGCACATAACCCAAATCTAAATTTCCCTGGGCTTGCACTTCCCGAGTGGTCAATGAGAATGGATAATGAGGCAGTTAGGCAAATATGTGACAATGTGAGCTCTGTGTCAATGCTTAAATTAAATATCTGATGAGGAAAATAGGGCATACTGGAGGACATACTTATGCAAAGTAATCCTGAGTGATATGACTGGATTTACTGAAAAAATAGGAACTTTTAGATAGGTTAAAAGTGCTGAGTTTTGTCATGTGACATATTATTTATGTCAAAGCCATTTCTCTGTCTGTATAGCATTTTCACAATAATCATTGCTGGGAAACCTGAATCCGTTAGAAAGATTGTGCTGAGTAAATTGCATAATTTTTTTCCACATCAATTCTTCTTTTTTTTGGTCTTTACTAGAAGTTTATTCCTGCCAAAGGCAGGACAGAGATTGCCACCCAGGAGTTTGTTAATTTTCCCCAGTCTGATTCAGAGCAAGAATTAATTGCTACTTCTTCCTCTGCCTTCTTAAATTTCAGATTTGTCGATGTCATTTTTTTGTACTTATTCTATAATTTACTACTTCTTTAGTTCTTTATATTCCATAAAAATATGCAAACTCTGTTTAAATGTGATAGCTAATATAACCTACTTTCACCTGATGGGAAAAGGCATGAGGTCAGAGCAAATAATCAGACCCTAAATTTGGTTAATAAAAGAGGAGATACTTTTTGGTGGTATTTCTTAAGAATATCCTGATATTTTGCATCATACTTTTCAAAAGTGTTTGTCTTAAAACCTGTGTGTCTTTATAACATTGGAGTGTTGCAGGTTAGAAAAAACTGTCCATAGTTTTCACTAGAAAAACGTATTTCTGAATCAATCAGTGCTGGCTAGGAATTGTCATCTTAAAAGCTCGTCATAGGTATTATTTTAATTTTGCCTTATGGGATGTATCAGTATATGCTGGATACTTTTTAAAAGCTTTGCAATGGTCTCGAATTTGGAAACTCTTATCTGTTTCCACTGAGAAAAGTCAGTACATTATGTATTTCAAAACAGTAAAATATTTGACCCTGAAAAACAGATTCCATAAATAGCTGTTCTAAAAGCCTCTTTCCTGAAGCAAATCTTGCTGAGGAAGAATCGTAGTTGTGCTCTCCAGTGGAGGGAATGAATATTTCTTACGTTATGGAATTTAAGCAAAACTTCTTTCTCTCTTTGTCTCCCTTCAGGCCTGCTAAAAAAATAGAGATAATTTTTCATTAAAGGCTGGTTTGATATGTTACTTAGCATTACATATATACATATATAATCTGATTAGTCAGAACATCTATTTGAAAACAATTACCATCTCTTCAATTATAACTTTTATCAGTGGTAAGCATAATTCAGTAGATGAACAATTTATTGATGTATAATCAGTGGTCTGTTATGTATCTCTTCTGCTTACGTAGAGAACAACCTGAAAACTATTTGGAGTGGAAATACTTTTGGGGTTTATTGGTTTTTATTTAGCCCTTCCACCTACTCCTTGTAGTTTGCAGCAGGTATCCTGAAATATTTTCACGTGGCAAGGCTGGAAGGCTGCTTTTTTTTTTT
>VZTE01006369.1:1165979-1228223 GCA_013397775.1 Eulacestoma nigropectus | reverse complement strand
GGCAAGGCTTGGAGGCTTTTTTTTTTTTTTTTTTTTTTTTTGCAAGTTTTCTGTCACTCTTTGTGTCAGGGAAAGGGGTGAATCCTTTACAAATTAGCTAAATACCTGTGAAATACCTTACAGCTGAAGCCTACAAGCCTTCAGATGTACTTACTGAAGTAATTCCTCACTCATTTTTCACATTATCAATTCCATGATAATGATGAAAGAAAGTAAAAAGAAAGAAAGAAGATACCAGCTGGAAAGAATAATTGGGCTAAAAGCAAGAGGGAATGTTGAAGAAAGGATGAGGAAAGTACAAAAACTGAGAAGCAGGTGATAGAGAAAAAGGTAATGATAATGAGATACAGAGCCTGGACCTACAATTAGAGAAGAAAAAAATTAAACCAATTAATTAAAACCTAATTAAAAATAAGTAATTGCTGAAAGTGGAAGCAAATAAAAATCCCTCTTTGCTTATTCTGTAGGCTTACATTATGGATAGAATGAACCCTGAGATGTTAATATAAGGTTTGTTTTATGTGAGTACTCATAGGTAAAAGTTTATTGTTCATTGCATTTTTAGAAGGCAAGTACAAAAGCTATTTCAGCACAGCCAATACAAATGCACTTCTTTTTAACTTAATGACTATAATATTCCACTCCATACCCCCCCCAAAAAAAAACCAAAACCCCAAGCACCAAGTTTAATAACTTCATGAAACCTGCAATTTCTCACAGAAAATTGCTCCTGGAAAAAATAAGGAATTCTCAAAATTTTAAATGCATTACTACTTGTATATTTATCAGTAGGCTCAAGGCAGGCAGCTCTGAAAATGTTCAATTCATGGAAAGAACACAAAATAAATACAGCAACAATAATAAAATTTGCGTAATTCTCACATCTCCTCCTCAGACTGGAATGGGACACCTACGTGTTACAAAAGAAGGCCTTCGACTGGAAGGGGAATCTGAATTCTTATTCCCTCTTTATGCCAAAGAAATCCATTCGAGAGTGGTAAGTGGATATTCTGTCAATAATGCTAAATAAAACTAATGCACTTCTGAATAATTGAACTTAAGCAAAGTCCAGGGATCTGTCATGGAAACATAAAGATATATATGTGTATGTATATCTGTATACACACGTATTTCTGCACACTTTACAAGGTCAGTGTTATGATGCTTTGTCGGAATTAACATTTATCTCTTAGGCATGTGATGAGCAGCTCAAACAGGAATTATAAATGTTATCATATATAAGTCATGCTAAAACTTTAAGATTGTATAGAAAGCTTTTCATTATTTTTACTGAGATTATTTTTTAATATAGGCTTCCCTATGAAACTGCTTGTTTTGTTTATTCATCCACTACAGAATATTTTCAATATCTCTAAAATTAGTGGATCCCAATGGAAAAGTTATGATTTCTCTAAAATATATAGGTTTTGTCACTTCAAGGACAATGCTATCAAATGTATGGTCTGTTTATATATTTTTATATATAAAATTTACAAGTCTAAATGGAAAGACTTAGTATTTAATCTAGTTTACCTAGCCAGAAAAAGTTTTATATTGTTACTGCTAGTGAGGTAAAAAAGGAGTACCATACTTGGTCAAATATTTATCAAAATGATTAACTTTAAAATGTCACTGAGAGTGGGAATGGTATGGAAGTAGTGGGTTTAGAAAAAGGAAGAGAGAATCTGATTTGGATTTTAATTATCCAGAGGAACTCTGAAACTTATTCCAGTGAATTTTTTTATAGAGAGATACCTGTTTCTGGCCAATAAAATAAATGTTTTTCAGAACTATTGTCCATAGTCTAACGTCTCACAAAATAAAGTTTTGTGTTTCGTCAACATTATCATCAACGAGAAGAGATAGCCAGCTATGAGACTTTTCTGAACGCAGTGAAAAAGTTAGTGTTTGTATTGCTAAAGCAGTAGAAAATACAAATAAATTTATCAGAATGATGTTGTTAACATGCTTGATTGCTAAAATTTAAGCAATGCCAACATTTTTTACTTACATTAAGCTTTTTCTCTCTTTCTGCAACAAGTATTTCCAGTTTCGGGAAGAGCTCTTAATTGATGGTGAAATTCCATTACTATAGCTGTACTTTCATTTAGTTTCTTATGCTGTATTGTTTTCTGCCTCACAGGCAGTGGGAAAACTATTTATGTGCTTAGATGTATCTCCCCTGAGGTTGTTTGTCCAGTAAGACATGTAACTTTTTAAGACCAGCACAGCTAATACTTAAGAACTCCCTCTACTCCCGAAGATCATTATGCAGTGTTGATCTACCATTTGTGCTCTCTTAATATTCCTCTCAGCTCTTAATACAATATAGGAAAAAGAGGTGTGGCAGCATCTAATATAAGCTTAGCTGTCTAATGACCCGTCATGATCATTAGTAGCATGCATTAATTAGAGCCTTCAGGCTACTGCTTCTCTCTGCCTACTGACAATTCATCAGAGGTTTTTTGTTTGTATCCTTGCTTTTTAAAATATTTGAACTCTCTAAAGGCTTAATTGCCTGTAGCTCGATCTCCTGAGTTGCCATTTATGTGTTTATTCTCATAATGTTACTTATTTGTTATGCTTTCTTTTTCTAAGTTTGTCTTGGAGAACTGGGTCTCTCCCAGCTATCAAAGCAGATGTCTCCCTTGCCTTAATAGCTTTCTCCTTGCAGTCTCCTAACAGATTTTCTCACCTAATGAGGTCTCCAAAGTGCTAAGGAAATATGTAGCAGAAAATCTACTTGCTGTGCATTGTCTCTGGAGCCTATTACGAGTTTATGCCTTCATTATGAGTCCAACACAGAGCTGTGGGCAAGACCATTGCATTTTTGCTAATACATTTTCATGGAAAGATAAAAGACAACCATTTTAAAATATGTTACTAGATTTTAATTAGTCAAAACCACATATGTGGCAGCAGCAGGTCACAGTTTATTCACACTTTCATTTGATATCACAAATTAATAACTTGTTTTTTAAATCAACCAGTGGCAATCAAATAAATGTAATAAGGATGCCCAGATTTGTGGGCCATTTAGCACATTTACTTAAATGTACTATATTTACCCAATCCCTAATCTTTGTTGACCTTCCTATTCCACTTCATACTAACTTATTACCATTAATGTTCATTTTAACACATGGCTTACTTTTTTCCTAAGACTTTCCATTATTTGTGTTAATTCTGTGAGCTTTCATGTTTTCCTGATATAATTTACAAAATGAGATTCATTTATTTTGCTCACTTAATGACTTCTTTTGAGAGAGCCTCTCTACCTACTTGTAAGATACCATTTGTTGTCTAAAAAAAAAAGTGTAAGTTTGACTCTGAATTGTGTGTTGCTTCTATTTATTTTATTACTTTTTAATCAGGTTGCAGTGGTTTGTGGTTCTGTTACTAAGTAAGTGTTTGTAGTAAAATTCATCATGTAGAAAGTGTTTAAAATTCCCAGGTTATCTGATACTCTAAGCATTAAATTGAGATGAGAACATGCATTGGGGTTGTTTTCAGGGGTTAGTCCTTCAAGGTACTGCATAGTCTCTGTTGAGTCCAGAGAAAGTGCCAGAAACCCTAGCTGTGAGAGAGACTGATATTTTAACAATATTCTAGTAGTTAGAAACTCACTTACTTATCTAGGAATGACTATCTCCACTGAGGTCACAAGCAGGGAGCTTGCTAATACCTTCTTCATATCATGTATTCCCTGATACTTTGGCAAGTGAGATCTGCTTAGGCACTTCTTGTCAGTTACTAAGTTCTTGTCCTTTAGACGCAAAGTATGGTTTAGTATGAAAGCACCTGTACTGCAGAAAACTTCCTCCCCTTTTTCTAAGTCTACCAGTGGATTTATAGTTTGCTGGTGCAAATGAGGATGATAAGATTCTGTGTCCCCAGATAATTTTCTGATACTTAATATCAAGTAAAGACAGTGACCACTATGATATACCTGAAAATCAGCCGCATTTAAAGACAATTCAGGTGGTAAATTAAGTAAAAACATTAGAAGAAACCACTCTGCCTTCCTCACAAATTTTTAGGACACTTCCAAATGCCTCCTTCCAGGCCTCTTGCCATGAACCAGATTCATTACTGTCTGTATATGTAGTCTGATGGGGCACAGTGAGCAGCTGGGTCTGTCAACACATCTTCCCTTCAAGATAAGGAGTAGCTTGGGGAGGGTCCATCGAACCTCAAGTACAGAGTTTAAGTGCAAGTCTGGAAATGGTGCATCACTGGGGAGGAGGTCAACAAGCACAACAAGAAGCCATGGGTTAACACAATGGGATGTTTTGGTGGTGGTGAAGTAATTCCACGCTGGCTGCAGTCTAAGAATAACATGAAATTTTGAATTGCCTATTGTAACCAGTCTGGATTATGGTGAGGTGTGATTGGGATGAACAAAGACACCAATTACACCTGCTCGGCATGCCCTGGCTTCCTTAAGTAGCACAGAATGATGCGTAGGCATGAGGCTCTGATTGCTCAGCAAATATCCCGGCTCAAGTCATTATTCAGGGATGTGGACAAGCAGGTGCTACTGTTCATTCCACTGATACACTTCTTTCTGTCATCCTTCAGAGCAGCAGGCTGGCAGACAATTTGATTTAGACTAACAGACTTATCTGTACTGTCATCTGTTAAAGTCAGCATTGATCTAGTCAGCCTGGCACTTTCTCCCTCACTCACTGTTGCAGCTTCCTTGCCAGGAGAGTCAGTGCCAGGTGCCAAATTAGGCCACAGCCTACAGACTGAGTGGACCATTGAGGAAGCAGAATGCACATGCATGTTTTTCACCAAGTTAATACAACAGTATAAATTCTCCAAGTGGAGTGCTCACACTCAGTTAAATGGCTCTCTTCTAGGAATCTCAGGTATGTGTTGAAAGGTAGTAAATCTAGTACTAAAGCATTTTTTCCAAAAGATAAAATTTTAGCAGACATGTTTGTTGGTCCAGTAACACAGATTTTGTTCACTTGAAGTATTGCCTATAATTATTTTTCTTACTTTAAATCTGATGTAGTTGTAGTAATCAGAAATATCTGCCCACATTATTTGATGACATCTCTGGATAGTTTTGTAACTGCAAAGATCTTTCGGTGACTGAGTTGACACCAACATTAGACTAAATTTTGAATATTGTTCACAATTCTAATTGTTTTGCCTAACATAGTTTTTCCTTTCACCATACTTCAGGACTCATCACTGCTTCTCCAGTCTACTCACAATGTGACTGTGAATGCTCGCAATTCAAATGGGGAAGTCACAGGCAGATTGAATGTGGGTAAGTCTAAGTGATTATTCCTTGTCCACTGCTTTGGAAAGGTAATGAATATTTGTATAGAGATTTGAGAATATAAAGCACTAAACACATGATTATTTGTTACTGTTATGGTCATATTTGAATAGTCCAGCTGCCACTCGGTAAGTAGCAGCAGTGTATTTTCAATTTCTCAGTTAAGCATTGATTCTTTAAATATTTGAAGCGCTTCTTTATTGCAGAGGTATGCAAGAAAGGTCTCTGCAAAAGTTGCCCTTTTTCCTTGTGTAAATATCTGTCGGTGTTTTTCTTGTGTAAATATCTATTGGTAGTTGCAAATCAATTTCTGAGAAAATGCAACAAGAGAATATAGCTAGAGTCTCTCTTTATTTCCTAGTATTCCAGAGACTAATACATTTAAGCAGACATCCTGAAAAAATTCAAGTTCAAAACTCAGACATTTAGATCTTTTACTATCCATGGTAGCAGTAAAATATATTGGTTTACTCAGGGAAATCCGTAGATCTAGACAGATGTAAGTGAGAGATCTTGGCAACAAAAGTAAGCAGACCTTAGTCTTTAAATCATACTTTTAAGGTAAGAACGGCAACAATATGTGTGAGCTATGACAGAATTTTTCTTAGCTTTGTTACTATATTTCAACCTTTATTTGACTTTGAAGAAAAATGTAACATTTTATTAACTCATTTCTTACAAGATGCTCGGGAAGCAAAGCGTAAATTCCTGCTTATTTAACTGTAGACTAACCTGGTATGTTTAAGTAGTTTACTGAACTGGGACCCAGCTGAGCAGTGATGACCGACTTTTCCATGCCGTTGAGACTGTGTAACTTCTGTGACAGCTCCTGCTTAAAGAATTACCATTTCAATTCATCGAACGTTTTGCAAGCTTCACTGCTTTCAAATAAAAGGAAAGAAAATTAAAATGCATAAAGGAGCCTGCTATTCCCCTTAAAAACATACAGTTATACAATTAATCACAATTTAGCCTTTAAATGTTTTCAAATTCCTTTTTTTGATTCAGTCGATCATAAAGACCTGAATGATTTGTCTTAAGAAAATGCCCCTAAATATTTATCAAAAGGAGTGTGACAAATAGGTGTGTGGCATGTTTACTTTATATGCACAAGCCTTCTGCTAAAGATTTAATATCTTCCACAATTGCCAGCATGCTGGAATTATGTCTTAAAACTCCAGTCATCTTATAAACAGAACTAGTTGCAATTGTGAAGGAGCCATATAGATAAGTCTGGGATTGTTCCAAAGATGACAGTATAGCATCTCTTACAAGGTTGTAATGAAAATACCTTTTAAGTCATGGAAATTGTGATTCAAATGATCTGCTAAAATAATTTAGTAAGTTACTAATAATGATTTAAATACCCTGTCTTTAACAGAAGTAATTCACAAGAGAGATGTGAAACAAATCTTTACTTGAGGAGTTTCTGTGAAATTCCCCATACGAAGATAACAGGCACATATGCATTCCCTCATGAATCACAGATATACTAAAAAGACATAAAATGTGAACAACTTCCAACATGATCACTCTTGCTCTGAAGCTTCTCCATGCCCCTCAGTTCATCTGCATGAAATACCTCTTGCAGGAGTTGTCTGGACATTGTAGTTTTTTAAAACAAAATGCTGTAGATGTTGAGTTTTGCACTGTGATCCATAATTACACTGCTTTCAGAAGCCTCACTAAATGCAAGTGTTTTAAAAACTGCTTGCCAAGAAAATAGTACTTTCAAAATAATAGGGATCATAATTTTTTAAAAAAAGATATTTTCTTTACTCTTTTTTTACTTCAGTGTCCCCCTAGATGACAAAAATACCCTTTTTGTTGGAATTACTTTTTACAAATAAACAAACAAGAATGAAACAACAAGGCAAAAAAGGAAATAAGACCTTTATTTAAAGCAAGTGATTGCTTTGGTAATATTTCTAGGAGAAATGGGACTTAGAAGGATGTTGGCCAACAGACAGCAAGGAAGGATGTAAGCAAGGCATAGTTTTGGGAAGGTACAGGCTTGATAGTCATAGGGAATTAAGAAAGTTGTGGAGAGAGCTGTTTACAGGCAAGGCAAGGCTGTCTACAGAACAGGTGGTAACCATTTTCATTAGAATAGCTCCTCTCTTTAAAATCATGAATGAGATTGAGGTGTCATTGTTACGGCTTATCAGCTTTCAAAACTGAAATATCTAGGACTTTCTTTGGTAATCCAAGGAAGCTGCTAATTATCATCTCCAAGGTTCCTGTTCTTAACCACTTCAAAGCCGTAATTAATCCTGGAATAAAAGAGTAATGTAGCACTTCTGATTTATACCCTGAGCCATAATAAATCAACATAGTGCAAAAACTTGTCAAACTTTTCCAAGTGATGATAACAATATTACATATAAGGGAAACATGTAGACTATATAGTCAATTATCAAATGCTTAAGGGCAACCTTGGTATCAAACAGTAAATGATGTTTTGCCTAAGTAAACATAGGTGTCTATGTACATCTTATCAGTAGATGAAAATAATACAGTCAGCTTTTGCAGTTGTGTTCCAGTCGTGGATAATAAGAAAGTGAATGAAGAGCAGCATGTTTCCAACTGTCACTACTGAAAAGTAGGACCAGCTTTTTAAGATATGTCTTTTAAGGATCATAAGGAGGTTTCAACATACAGAAGACCCTAAGTTCTGCTTGTGAATATGTCTTTTTCAGGAGAAAATTTTTAAAAAATTTTTTAAACTTTAAAAAAAAAGAAAAAAGGAGGTTTCCAAAGTCATGAAAGGTCTGTGAGAACAGATTCTGCTAGAATGGGTTGCTGATCCTCCTCCTAGTTCCATCATTTACACCAAGGAATTATAACACCAGTAGCTTCAAGTCAGGAGTTCAGTTTAAAGTGTTTAAAGCTTGAAGGAATTTATTTAGATAGCTGGATTATGAAGATGTTCTGCATTGTTAAGCATGAAATCAGCTTCACTCAGAAAGCATGGGAGTATGGTGAAAGTCGAAATGGTTTATGCAGTGTGAAAACAGAATTACAGTCAAAATTCTGCTTAGAGACTATTTTCATGTCTGTAACATTAATCTGAACAGCTGTTACAATGAGAGTATTTGTGCTATCCCACCTCCCTTTTTTCAGACTGAAACAACATTCTGAAGAAACAGATCAGTGTCAGTACCTCATATATTGCTTTAGCAGTAATAATTGCCATTTAGAAAACTACTGCTTTCCAAAGTCAAATCATGTATGGTTTTCTTATCAGCATTTTAATATTTCATTTTCAAGTGATGATATTTTTTCATCAGAGGCATAGGAGGAAGAAAACAGTGCTAAAGAAGCATGATGACTCTAAGAAGAGTTCGATCTTGTTTTCACAGGGAAAACCCTGAAGCCAGTTTCATAAACTTAATGACATTGTAAAATCATTTAGCTTTTCCTTCTTTCTTTTTCCCAGAAGTCCTTCATTAAAAACCCCATTTTTTCCAAATAAGTTCTTTCTTATCTTTAAGATAAAAGGCAGAACGTATTTCTTGAGTATCTTTATCTGCAAGAAGAAGATTATTTGCACAATTTTAATTGCTGTCCAGCTGGGTTATAAGAAAGGAAGATACAACATAGGAGCAATTAATAGAAAGATAAATCTGAAAATGCATTGAAGTATTTTTGAGGTGATTAAGTCTTCCTTGATCAAGAATTTACAGTATTTATTCCAAGGGGATTAAAGTAGGAATGTTTACTTCCTAAAGTATAAAAATTTTAGCTATCAGTGAATCTGATCATATCAAGACACACATGCTAGTTTTATTTAAAAGTAAAATTTGGTTAGATAGGCAAGATTTAGAGAATGACAGGTGGCTGCTAAAACATCCTACAGACTTTTTAACCAATTCTCTTTTTTAAGAGAATATGCATTAAATGCATATGCTTTTCATCTTTTGTGAGAACATTGTGTATTTAAATGTGTATCATGTTGAAAAGAATTAAAACAAATAGCAGAAAACAGTAAGAAATACTCAAGATGCATTTAAGTAAGAGCTAGCTAAACATATCAAACTGCAGTTTAATATTTAGACTCAGATGAAAAGTATCCTCTTCTGAAAAGAAATAGTATTGGTGGTCTATGCACCATGCAGAGTAAGGTGCTTACCATAGCACACCCTGTCCCCAGATATGATATTTTTTATGAAGAAATACATGATGATGTTTACAGTCAGACAGGCTGACTTAAGCCAGAATTAAGACATCCTCTCGAAGTTAATCAGATAGTTGTCGTGAGGGTGGAGAGGCACTGGAACAGGATGCCCAGAGAAATTGTAGCTGCCCCATCCCTGGAAATGTTCTAGACCAGAATGGATGGAGCTTTGAGAAACCTGGTCTAGTGGAAGGTGCCCCTGCCCATTTCAGGGAGTTGAAACGAGACATTCTTTAATGTCCCTTCCAACCCAAACCTTTCTATGATTCTGTGATAATGTGCATTGCCAACCTGTTAAATACGACAGCATCACATTAAGGGAAGATTTAACCTGGCCCAGGGGATTTGAATCCTATGCGCTGTCACTTTTCTTCTGACTGAGTCTAGATGAGAACGTAAGTCTAGAGAGTTTGGCTCTGAAAAAAAGACACTAATGTTCGGGAAACCATTTTTTATTTGGAAAATAACCATTTGGGGGATACCTGTCTCTCATCAGAAAGCAATTACTCATCTGAGTAGCTTCATTTGTCTCTTTATTGCAATGGGAGAAAATAATTCAAAATAAGTGAAAAAAGGGGGAATTATTAAAGATTTTATAACCTTCTCAGCTTTTACAGTTTCAGTAAATTTGCAATCCCAAATATATTTTGGTTTCAATGGTACAGTAATAATTAACATAAGTAATTGGATGGTAATTAGAAGATAATAGCTAATGCTAAAGGTGGGGATGGTTCCTGCACCAAAAATACTGAATTGCTGGCATTGGTTGATGCTAGATGAATTTGTAAAGGTTAGCTTAAAGTAGCTGAAATTTGTTGTGACTATAATCTAAGATAGAATTTGGATAATTAAGTATGTCTAAAATCCTAGTCACTTCAAATGCAACAGTATTTTTGAATCCTGATGGCAGCTACTGCCCAAAAAAGGAGCTACACCCCTATCTTTGTGCAGCAGGTCTGCAGAAGACACCCCCAGTCCTGATGGACTGCTTGAACATGTACCTGCACTGTAGCCTTGTGGCAGTGAGCACTAACAGCACACTGGGCTGTGTCATCCCACACCCAGGAGGCTGTGGCTGGAATACTGTGGAGCCCTCTCCAGTGTGACAGAGCTTTGAGCCAGAGGAGGAGGTGCCCACAGGGAGCTGTTCAGATGGCCAGGGAGTGGAAGCACATGAAGTATAAGAGTCTGAAGAGGTTGTGTTTGTTTAACCTGCAAGAAAAGAAAGCTTAAGGAGCGCTTCTAACTTACGCCTGATACTAGGAGGGCTACAGACAAAATAAATCATAGAATCATTACGGCTGAAAAAGACGTCCAAGGGCAAGTCCAACCTTTGACCGAATACCACCATGCCAACTAAAGTGTATCACAAAGTGCCACATCTGCTCGTTTTTTTGAACACTTTTGAACCCACTTCCCTGGGTACCCTGTCCCAATGCTTAACCACTCTTTTAGTGGAGAAATCTTTCCTAATATCAAACCTGAACCTCCCTTGGTGCAACTTGCCATTTCCCCTTGTCCTATCACCAGCACGAATCCAGACTCGGGGTGCATAGCAGGAGGGAAAAATGCAATGGTCATGTGTTGCAGAGAGGCAAAATGCAACTGGATAGAGGGGGCGGAGGAGAATTACCACTGTTAGGATGGTTAACTATGGGAACAGATTGCTCAGGAAGGCTGTTAAATCCCCTTCCTCAGAGGTATTAAAATTTCACTTGGACAAGACCCTGAGCACCTTTATCGAACTTCCAACCAAGCTGACCCTGATGTAGTTAGGAGGTAGGACTTCCAGAGGTGACCTCTGGCTTGCATTCTTCTGTGATTCCATCTTGCCCAGTCTTCCGCTGGAAGGGCTCATGTTGCTTACAGACCCCGTGCCAGACTTTCTGGTCTGATAGAGAAGTCCTAGATACTCTAGGACATCTGAAACAAGCTGAAGGCTGGGCAGAGAACACGAAAGAATGTATAATGGTACTAGACAGCGATGTTGTGAACTGAGTCATGCCCCATCTGTTCAACTGATCCTCTCACACTGTCCTCTGCCCAGATCCAGTAGGTATGCTTAAAATACTGCTGAAACACAGTGCAGGAGTTTGCCTTATGAAAGTACACTCACTTTCTTTTTTTTTAGGAAAAGAGGAAAAGGGGAAGAAGAATATCCATTATACAGATGATAAAGTAGTTAAACTATTCGCTTAAGAATGAGAGACTCAGATCAGCTATCCTCTCTGCATACAGGGTTTAAAATTATCATGCCTCATCTCCTTTAGTACTTTCCTTTTCACCTTATCCGTCTGAGGGCTGTGTGTTTCACCTTTTCCTGGTGAAATTATTCATCATGCAGCAAAATCTGGATTTATTAAGCCTGTGAGAAAAGGGGACACCATAGCCTTTTTGTAAAGTCACTGTGAGAAACACAATTTCCTGTTCCTGCCATGGTTTCTACATGCAATAACCCGTTTTACAGTGAAATATTTTGTGGATTTATTGCTTCTGTATTTAAATAGAGTATTTTATAAGACTGATGCCTAGATGGATGAAGACGTTGAGTTAGCTAAGTCACTCTGAGAGTGGAAATTACTGTCACCTAAATACCTAGCACTAGGTCACCACTGTCTGTATGATCAGTGTCTGCAACCATCTTTTAGAACCAATTTTTTAAGATCTCTAGATTTGTGTTCAATCACAGATAACGACAAAGTATAAACAGTAGTGACAGTAAGAGTCTTACTTTGATCTGAGAGGACATCATTGTTTCATCCATTGCATAAAAGGAGAACTGAGAGAAAAAGGGGAAACAGGAGCAGCAAGTGTTCTATTAATGTATTAGAGTTGTTTGAAGTTATGAGATGTATGAGATGGACATAAAGCATGTATATGCAATGTGCTGCATGTTCTCTGTAATAATGCCTTTGTTCTAATGAAGTACCATACCATTCCATATGAAAATATGACTAATTTTATGTTTCTGAAAGTAATGACTTTACATTTATTGGTGTTGTATTCCATCACTCATGGAATGAGAACTGAATCTGTAGGAGTATTACATTTTTAATACACTTTTAATGAGATCTTATTTTAAGTAAGGTGCTTTAGTTTAATAAAAATTAGCTAAAAAAGGAAATTGCATAGGAATACCCCAAAGCACTCAGGATTTTGGTTTATACCCAATACTTCAATGATTCTAGGTGTTAGAAGAAGAGCAAAGCATACAGAGTAGCTGACAGCCATAGGTTAATCGGAAATGACAGGTAAGAGAAGAGAGTAAGAAAATAAAGGATATGAAGTTACTTAATGTTAGGCGTAAATCCAATGTTGGAAAGCCTTTTCTTCTGAAAGATCTAAAGACACACTAAAAATGCTTATTATTTGGCAGAACTAACTATTTGAAGAGTCTGCCTGCTGTTAACGTAGGCAGGCTCTTCAAATTTCAGACTCCCCACATTTCATTGGCATGAAGCATTTGTGGATATTTATTTTATGGCAGGTGCCGTTTTTGACAGAAGATCCTTTGCTGTCTGGTACATCTATATTTGTATTGGCCTGGAATTCAAAGGTTGGGTAGCAGTAGAAGGCAGTTTATTAAAATGCTTTTCAACTGAAATGGAGTCACTAAACAAAAGACCTTCCTTCCCCGGAAAAACTCTGGGGAAGGAATGAGTGAGGAGGACAAATGAAAAGACTGTTTGGCAGTATGTCAGTTCTTTTTGGAGAAAAACCCTCATCATTTAAAGCAGCTTCCTCAGGGTCAAGAGGTACGTGATGTGAAGATCGCTTGCAAAGTCTACTTCAGGGCTGCGCATTAAAGGAGGAAATGTACAGAAACAATGGGGAATAATCAGCCTGATTAGCAAGAATAACCCACTGACCTGGAAATTCGTGTGACACATCTGGCAGCAAGCAGAAAACAAACACTTTCTATAACCCCCATTCAGTCAGGTTGCATTTTTAATCGTAGGATTTTATCAGCAAGTGTGGTTATATAGTATTAGTTGACTTACATGTAGTTAATATACTACGGTGGTAAACAAAGCACATTTAGGCATTAGGAGATTAAACTTCGAGATATTGAGTTTGGCTGCTGTTTATGAGTTGAAAATTAATCTCACTGGGATTACATTACAATTAGTGTTATTGCAATATAGCTAGTTTATGTGTATTGTGGAATACAATTAAGAGAAATTAATGGCTAGTTTTCATTACATAAACTTACTCCCGTTTATGTAAAAACCTATTATTCCTTTTTGAAACTTGTTCCACATATACTGAGATGTCTCATCTCTAGCATGAATAAAACATATCCTTGAATTTTGTTTACCCTAGTATTCCCTCTTAAGATTTAAAATACATCCATTATTATCCATACCATTCTCCAATAATGAAGATCATCTATAGGACAAACCTTGTCCCACGTCACGGGGGCACTTGTGTTAAGAAAACTGTGGACTTAAAGATTCTTGTTAAAGATTTATCTAAGTCTGCAAGGCCCAGGATCAAAGAATCTGGATGCAAACCCAGCATGGGCAAGGCCATGAGTTGGAGTTTCAAAGAGAGACAGGTTAAGGTACCTTTGGAAAGTATAAAATGTTCAGTGAGTGCTCTCACAGTGCTTGCAGAGTTTTTCCTTAATTAAGCTAGCTTTAAAATCATGGAGTTGGATGAATGGGAAGGATGAGGGACCAGCCCCTGCAGCACCAGTAAAGTTGATAACATCCGTTTTACTCGGGCCTTTGATTTATTTGAATACACAGGGATCTAGCTACACTACATAAATGGCCAGTTTCATTATTGCTGCTGGGCACAAACAGGAAAAATCAATCACTGAACCATAAAATGGCCCGGGTTGGAAGGGACTTTAAATAAAACCTTAACCAAGATTCTCTAGGAAACCATTGACAGGGATCCATCCTTGCCTCACTTACCCAGAACTGTTTCTTTTGCTGTAAAAAATAAAACAAAAAATATTATTTAAGGCCTTTTCACTTGATGAAGATATTTTCTGATCTTATGTTTTGCAACATACTTCTCAGAAATAAAGTTGTGGGCTTCAGAATAGTTTTAGAGAAGAGCTAAATTGAGGCCCATAAGGCTGTGCTTGGGTGCACATGTGCAACAGAGCATAACATAATGCAGAGCTCAGCCCTCTATCCTGATCATTTTCAGGTACAATCAATACTGGGTTTTATGCCTTAAAATTGTTGCCCTAGTTTAGGATATTGTGGCTTCTCTAACTCTTTCTGTGTTTAGTGGGCAGTTAAAAGCAATGCTTTGCATCTGCTGAGTGAAGCAATAAGCAATTTGTATGGAGCCTTACGGTGTGCTTCTCTCACACCAGCCACCAACCAGATTTTGTGAAATACCTGCATGTATTTCTTAGCAATATCAATGTCACCTAATGCCCCTTTAACATAAGACCTAAAAAAAAAATAAAAATTACTATTTCTTTTGAGAATTACTGCCTGGAATATATTTAACATTTATGAGACCAGACATGGTGAAACAGATTCTTAATGGGAAGGAAGCAATTCAGTGCTTCTCGGTCCTGTGGATAGTCTGTGAAATACATTTATTAAAAATTGCTGAAAAGGAGTCTTAACTGCTTTGACCATTCTCTGTAATTTTAATTCTGAATATAGATTTATGATGACAACTCTGTGTAATAAGTATTCAGGCTAGATGTGGTGTGAATTTTAATTGATCAGGTTGTTAGAGAGGGAATATTAAAGGTTTGATTTTTACCTACTTACCAAGCCAATACCATAGAAGAGGATGTTTTAGTGAATTTAGGATCTGGAAGTACGCAAAGACTCTCTTGCTCACAATTATTTTTCATTTTTGGAGTACTTGGATCAAGTGCAAATATTCTTGCAGCTTCCTGAAATCCTTATGAACATGATCAGTAACGTTAGTTAGATATGTGGAGCCAAACTGGCATCTGTTATGAAGAGCTGAGGTCCTGCTCTTACATGGGATGTCTCTAATTTTAAAGCATTTGAGCCTCCCTAGTGAAAAGGAATGATGCTGCAAAGACTTTGATAATTAGTTTCTGTTTCAAAAAAAAAAAAAAAAAAAAAAAAGAAAAGAAAAGATGGATTCGTTCTGATCAAAGCAGTTTCAACACCAAGACATGAATGTTTGTCTGGATCAATTAGTGTGGGATTTCCTAGATTCCCTGGAAACCCAGCTGTAGAGGAAGACTCCAGGCATGGTTTTGAACAACAAATTAGATTGTGTAAATAGACTTACCCAATTTCAGTACTCACAGGGCCACTATCCTTAGAATATCTGGGTGTTTCATGACCTTTAATGCACATAAATGAGTCACTACATTCTTAAGACAACAATTTAAATTATTAATAATTTATATATAAAATTGAAGAAAGATTATGTAATTATTCCATTATTCTACTGTGTTTTGCAGGTCCTAAAATGGTAGAATTCCACAGTCAGCAGTTTCAAATCAACTCAAAGGATGGAAAGCCACTTTTTACAGTGGATGAAAATGAAGTTGTAATTGGTACAGATAAGCTTCGAGTCACAGGTTTGTAATGGTTTAAGAAATGTTCAAATAATACCCATATGAAAAGCACAATAAAAATGGCATTTTTAAATATATTATTGTGTGTGAATGCAAGTTCTGGTAGTACCTCATTAGGAAACAGAAATATGAACATAGTCTGACCTTTTTCAATAAATAATCAGTAAGAATTTTTGATACAAAATAATTTTTTTTATATCTACATATAAATATATATAAAAAATTTAAATATTTATGTGTGTGTGTGTTTTATTTTAAAGCCATTAGTAACTGGAACTGTACTGGTGCATCCTTTTCTGAATTATTCAGTGTTTCCAGTGCACACTGTCTGAGGCTGAAAAAATTCTAGATATTCCATTCTGAGTAGTAATGAGTTTGATTTGTGAAAACTTTAGGCTCTCTCTGATATTTTTATATGGTTTTATCTTTCAAAGTGAAAGCTACTGTATTTCTGTTCCATGAGTAGCACATATATTACAGGTTGATATTTGTATTATATTTTAAATGTCATCTATCAAGATACAAGTTTGTCTTAGGCTATATCTGCAAATCACTGAAGTACTCATTTACAAAGTAATACGTCAGAATTATCACATGAAAAGCTACTTCCTTTCATACGACCCGATAAAGTCAACCTTCATTTTCTGTGTGTAAGGCTGCATTAAAATAGATACACCAGGGCGTGATTTCTCTTTGAGCAGAAGAATCTATCAAAGGAAATATTGAAATTATTCTGTAATTTGTTTTCAATTAATTTTTAAATAGTTTTTACCTGATCGCAACATCGTGTTTGACCTTTGCTAATTACCGGTCCTCTGAAATCTTGAGGTCTTCATTTTAATTAATAGATGCATATTATTTCGCTGTCAAAACTATAAATACGGTAGCAACTATACAATTAGTGTTTCAAAGCCAAAGTTAAGTTATAATAATTGTGTTAATACATTTTGTTTACACCTGAGGGTCTTATCTTAAAGTTTTTTACTTTTAAAGCTAATTGAAATTACAACTTTGTTTAACCCGGAAACCATATCAAATAATTATTGTTTGCCCAAGGGATGCTAAACTTTAATAGAAAAGCGTGTTTAACAAAGATACGAAAACTGCATAATTGTTAACTGATTTGGAAAAGGTCTGTCTCTACTCAAAGTAAGTAAAAATCATTCATACACGAGTTGAAATTGTCATATTAATATTAATGACTCACCCATCCAATATTAATCTTTACAATGCATTGATAATTATTTACTTCAGCAGATATTGTAGTAAGACACATTGCCTGTTTCTTTTTTAACGCTGTAGTAAAATTTAAAAGCAAATACATTAAAGTCAGTGAGGTTATTTCAGTGTAAAATTAATGTAAGTGAGAGGAGATTCATGCCTACTTTGCTTCAAATTAATTTATTAAAATTGTGATTTAAATGATACTATTAGCTTGAAGGATAAATTATTGTGATTTAAATGATACTATTAGCATGAAGGATAAATTAGTAATACTTTGCATACCGAGATTATTTTTAAACATTTTAGACAGGGAACAAGATCAATGTGAAATAAATTTTGAAAAGTTCATACCATAAAAAACATGATCCTGGGCTTAAAATACACAAAGAACATTTTGCAGTTTTTTATGTACAGTGTAGCGAACTGTTTGATTTTACTTCTCCTTATTTATGTGAATTATGAAAAGCTCAGTAATGATTTTTAGGAAAACCTGACAGTTTTAAACTAAAATGTAATACAGCAGAGAGAAAATGTCTATGGTTTGTGATATTTCAGGACAAAGGAAAAGGTCTAAGAGTAATATAATCCAATCCAACACCTCAAGAGTTGTCATTTTCCTACAATTAATATGTTTCAACTCATACTATTTCAGTCAGACTTTCTCTGTGTAGAATAGAGCAGTGCAAATGAAGGTAGAGCAAATGCCTGAGGAAAGCCTCGACCAGGAATGTGCCTCTGATACCCCGCAGGGTCACTGACAGGTCTGGGTGCCCACACTCCCCTGGAGCGTGGGGAGACAGCAGCACCTGCCCTGGGCAGAGCTCTTATGCCCGCAGATGCTGTTCTCTGCTTTGGGGAGAGCTCCAGGGCTTGTCGTCTCCCTTGGATATAGTGGATAGTGACTGAACTGCCGTGCTCAAACATTGACATCCAGCTGTGTATGAAACACCTTGGGGTGTGTGAGACACCACATGATATCAGTTTATCTCCATGAGATGCTTCCTGTGATCGTGGCAGCTGGAGGCCAGGCAGGATGCACAATGGTGTTCCAGATGACAGTAAGTACAGATGATTAGGCAACGAAACACTGCCTCCGGCTCATCTGTAACATCTACATCACAGACACATTCAAGTGTGTGAAACTGAAGCTTGGCTTAACCCTTCATGACAATTACTGCTCCTGAAGGAGCATGGACTCCAGCTACATCCTCTATTATTATTTCAGTAAGGACCTGCATTTTGCAGGCGTTTATTATGTTGCTGTGGAGGTCGTGAACATCCGTGTTTTGTTCTGGGAGGGTTTTGTACATTCAGCTGGCATTGGTGACGGTGAAACCACCTTGTAACTGTATTGGCTGTCAAAGAGCCGATTGCTTTATAACATTGTCATGGCAGGCTCACAGAAACATGGAATTGTAAAGGTTAGAGACGATCTCTAAGATCACGTCCAACCATTAACCTAATACTGCTATGTTCACCACTAAACCACATCCCCAGGAGCCACGTCTACACCTTTTTCTTAAAGGAAAGCTGGCAAGGCAGAGAGGATCAGTATTTTTATGGAGAAGCGTATTTATATCACCCTTTCTCCGGTTTACTAATTGTCCTTTTGCTTGTTTGTCTTTTATAAAAATCCCCTGAAGTATTGGCTGAATATTGTCTGTGATTTTCTAGTGCTCTATTCTGTACAAATGTTTTCAGTTCGCATAGCTAATGCTGAAGTGCAGTGTGACAGTGTGTGTTTAATTTAAACACTTCTGCTCAGAAGGTAAGTTAAGTAGGAGGCAGAATGAGTAAACATTCTGTTAGACTTTGAGGAGGCAAATGGTCCTTGCCTGATAGGGTGTGTGGGGTGTTAATGAATCTTGCTGACTTCAGTCCTCTCACTGAGAAAATTAGTATCTTGTTCTTGTGTATTTTAGGATTAGATTACAATAGCTTAATAAACAGTAGTCTATAAAATAGTAATAATAGTATAGTAATAGTCATATCACAGTTAAAAAGATAAAGTAGGAAATGAAGACAAGAAATCAATTTAGGGCCATTTTCCAAAGAAAGTTGCCCTGAGAGTTTTTTTCTATGAGTGGCATACTGTTAAAACTTAATGCTGTTTGATGAAGAAGTTTTTCTCACATAAAGGCAAGATTTTACTCTTGCTTAGAGGTGACAGCTCTAGAATGTGGAAATAAGCCTTTTCATTCCATTTTACACCACCTGGCCACTGCAGCCCGCAACATTAACACTGATGTTTCCTGTTCTCTTCCTTCCATTAGCCTCTATTTCCATGAAATTGATACATTCTCTGTTACCACTTACTTGTCTTTAAGAATCATGGAATCATAGAATCATTTAGGTTGGGAAAGACCTCTAAGATCACCAAGCTGAACCATCAACCCAGCACTGCCAAGTCCACCACTAAACCATGTGCACAACTGCCACATCTGCATTTTTGACTTACCAGGATATCCCTGCAAAATATCTTCGTTGTACCAAATCAGCATTTTCTGATAAGCATTTTTAATTCCTTAAGGTGCAGAATAATCTTAATAAAAATGAAATGTTAATGAAGCAGGGTTAAAGCTCTGTCTGAATGAATAAATTTTAAATTTTCCAGTATTATATTCATGCCAGTTTGTGATTTACAGATAAATTAATTTATTTAAATTGATGAGGAGGGTATCAACAGCTAAATAAAATTTAAATACAAACTTAGTAAATCAATGATTCCTTGAAGTGCTGTAGTGATTTAATATGGTAATTCTTATATCTTGTGTACTTCTCTTCCATCTAAGACAAGGAGATTTCATTCTAAGGAATCATGATTTCAGCTAAAACTCTTCTCAAAAAGCAGCACATTTCATGCTTTCTCAGGACATCCTGAGAATTTTCCTGCAGCCCTCATGAAGTGACAGTCTTCCTATCAGTTTTCTCAGCATGTATTCATTTTTAATGTTTTTTCTTGATTTCACTCCTTTTCTTTTTACCATGTTCTCTGAGGCTGCCCCAACCAATTTTTTATTCTCTTTTTCCCTTTGTACCACATTTAATACTCTAATACCACATCTGTACTATCTACACCATGCTTTCTAATCATCCATTGCCATTCTCTGTCTAGACAGAGCCAAAATCTCTAACTTAGGGTTTTTTACAGCCCAGAATTCTTCCCAGAGGGTAACAGCATAAAGACCAGCCAGACAAGCCACCTTAACTAATATCCTAACAATTAAAATATATCGCCTTGCTACATATTTACCAGGAAAGCGCTCAGATACATGAATCCTCAAAGCCAGAGAAGATCTCTCAGTCTAAGACCTCTCAATTTTTGATGAGTAGGTTCATAAAGCCAAGGAACAGAAGCTGAGAGGCTCCACCCTTGCTGTAGATGGTGGTGTTTAGCTGCTTTTTTGAGCCGTCTCTGTTGCTGAGGGGCTTTTGTCCTACATCCGCCAGTTTCCTGATCCTAGTGGAGCTTAGGTGGGAGGTGGTCACCGCGCTGGTGATACTGCAATAATGCTGATACTCAGGAGAGCAGAAGTGAAGGTCCTTGGAAGATCATCTGACAGGGAGGCTCCTGGTGAGGCTGGGTGCTCACTGTTTCTTCCTCTTTAGAATGAAACTACTCTTATTTCAAGAGGTAAACTGTCTGATTCCATACTCATTACCATCTTACATGCATAAATACCATTTTATATTCAGCAAGTCTGCCTATAAGTAGGGAAAATCTTTGACAAAGCTATATGACAGAAGTTGTGATATGCATGGAAGAGTCTAAAATAAATATGATTATTTAGGACTGTAGTATTTGCAAAGTTTTGTAGGATTTTAATTATGTCTATTAACTGTAATAAAAGTTACATTGTATAAATCTTATATACTTCTTTTGATGTCCCAAGTAGTTTAAAATTTCTCTGTCTTCAGACTTTTTGGATTTAATTTTAAGCATTTACAGCTGTACATTTACATTACTTCTGCCTTGTATTTTTCCAATCAATACTGTAATGGTAATAATGTAGCTATATTTCAGTTGTCTTCTAATTCTTAACGTATGTTTTCTTATCTTGATTTTTAATATCAAAGCGGCTGTATTAAAAAAAAACCCTCTTGCTATTTTCTTGTTATATTTGAACTATTACATTACAGTATTTTTCTTTTGAGTTTTTTTTTTTTGGCAGGGCCTGAAGGAGCACTTTTTGAACATTCTGTAGAAACACCACTTGTGAAAGCAGAAGCTTTTAAACAGCTTAGGTAAGAATTTATACATAAATCTAATAAGTAAGTGTTAATAAATATTCACGTTTTTCAAACACATGGTTTTCAACACAGAATTGCTAATAACTTTTCTTCTGGTTTATGTGACAAGTTACTATGTTGAAGGAAAATCATATGTATTGTTCTGCAATTCTGAAATACGTTATGAATTATTTACTGCTGATGGTGAATGTATTTAAAACCTCTGTGGAAAGATTTTCTGTAAACTTCTATTTTTGAGTTTTGAAACACTTGGAAATACAACTTCTTCTACTGTGTTACCATGTAAGTTGCTTGTCTGCAGTAGGTCGTCACTGGGTAATTATTCAAGATTTTTGAAAACGAGTATCAATCTGAGGAAGCAGACTAAGAAGGAAAATATGGAAATGTATGAGGCTCTATAATATGACTAAAAAGCAGTTTGGGCTGAGAAAATCAATATTATGTACTTTGTATGTTTCAGAGCTCCTTAGTTCTGGATAGCATTTCTTTGCGCATTATTCTATTTAATTTTGAGTATCCCAAATTAGCTTATAATATGCTGGTTATGATGAGGTAATAAACTCAAATTATATTCTCTTCATGAACATGTTATCTTTGATTTTATAAGCCAGTTCAAAGAAAGTTTTGAAATGAAAGAGGATCTCTTTAACCATTGTATTTCTGTCTTTTCATACTTTGGCAGTGTGCTACTTTCTGTTATAATTTCTTTTCTTAGTTTTTCTCTCCAATAGGGATAACTACTAGAGAGTAATGGAAGATGATGAAAGCTTTCAAAAACACTCTATTTTGCTGATTGAATTTTCAAATTGAGAATAACAAATGAGAGGGAGACTGTTAAGATAATTATTTTGATTTTCTCATTTATATTTAAGATTTACTTGCAGTAAAATACCTTGTGCTTGCATTTGAAGACAGTGTGAGTTCAAGGCATTATTTTTTACATGTTGATGTCCACTTTCAAAAATGTGTTTCTTGTTATGGTAGAATTTGGATGCGACAGACTTTGACCAATATTCTGCATTATAAGTGTATATTGTCTGGTTTTGTAGGGAGTGGATTCATTATGTTGGAAATTTGTAATTTTCTGTGATTATTTTGAATTTGGTGAAGTAGGAAATCAAATTTCTTAATTGCAAAGTCAAGAAGCTCTCTGCAAATTTTGACTGGATACATATCTATTATTTTCTGTGGTTGTTACTTTGCTTCAAATGCATAATCAATATTTTAATAGGTTTAAAGCTGATGGTTTTATTCTACATCTGTTGTGCTCTGTTACATTTTAAGTTCTTATTCACACTTCCGTTTAACAAGTTATGATGTTTCTGACTACATACAACTATTGTTACAATTATTCTACCTGTTTTTGAAATAGGATAACATTGGAAGGAAGACACTGAGCTTAATTCAAAGTGTTCATAAAGTTCTCCTCCATGGATGAGTTTACCTCACAGCTTACCTCTTCAGTGATTCTTGCCATGTCAACTATAAACACACGTTTTGATCTAGAATGTTGCTATCTGGTAGCAGAGCTCAAATGTAATACATAAAATCCCATGTTCTGTCTTCAATTAACTTAAAATAGTGGGAAATACAGACTTCTCCAGAATTAACAGGAGTTTGCTAGTAATTATTGTAAAGTCAGGGAGGTAGCTACTCGGCCGCTGACACTCTTGTGACTGTTGTTAGTTTTTGACAGGAATCCAGAGCTACTAAACACCTGTGCTAGAGACTGAGTTAGCTTAACCCTAAGAAAACTGATTATCAGGGCATGAGGCTGTGCAATGTATACACCACTCACCTGTGCCATCATAGAATAGCTTGGGCTGGAAGGGGCCTTAAGGATCATCAAGTTCCAACCCTCCCTGCCATGGGCACCTCCCATTAGACCTGGTTGCTCAGAGCCCCACCCAGCCTGGCTTTGGACACCTCCACCATCCACAGCTTCTCTGGGCATCCTGTTCCAGTGCCTTACTATCCTCACAGTAAAGAATTTCTTCCCAATATCTAATTTAAATCTTTCCTCCCTGTTCTATCACTATATGCCCTTGTATAACATCCCTCTCCTCTCTCCTGTCCTGGCAGGCCTTTACCCAGAGCAGTTCAGCATGCCTCAGTCCTTTAATTTTTTTTTTTTTCTGTCATAATTAGTGTCAAGTTTGAAAGCAGAGATAGCAATGATTTCATTTTTTCATGAAGGGCTTCTGGGGAAGGTTAAGGAAATGCACTGGACTGCAGTGCAGATGGTAAGTGAAGATGTAGGCAGAGAAGACCGTTTTGTCAAGCTGGAAAAAGGTTACTTTCAAGGGTAATCTTAAATGTCAGCATAAACAAAATTCATGCACTCTGTTGTGAAAAAGCTCAGACAAGTTTACCAAAAAGTAGATATTTTGTAATGCTTCATAAATATTCTGTTTCATTCCACACTGTTAAATACAGGAACCTACCTACTGAAAAGCACTTCAATATGAAAATTTAAAATGCAATTTTAAGTATGACTTTTCTATTTTAGATTTAAGCATGCTTCCTTGCCAGATTAGGGTAGTGAATACAGAGTTATAGGTAATATAACATATTTGCTTACTTTGAGCCTTATCTCCACACTTTCACCATCTATTAATCTTCTGCTATTTTTCCTCTATTTTTCCTTCAGTGGTTGTGTTGTGCCATGTGGATGTGATATGCTGGATGAATGTGTTATAAAGTGCCACGGTCTGCAGCATTAAATGTGGGGAATAGTGTTTTGAGAAACTCCATCCACTGCAAATGGAGTTGCAGGTTTCAAGGAGCTGACTGGAAAGCTGTTAATGCTCATAACTTTTCAGCTTGTGTCATATGAACGAGGGCCACATTCCTTCTCTGTCATTCAGATTTAGGGCAGGATTTCAAACAAAGCTGACACAAATGGCCTCTGAATTACACATTCTGCTGGCTTTTTTGTCCAAATGCCGAATTTCAAGAGAGATTGCTTTTCTGGAAACAAAGAGTGTTAGAACGTGTCTTTTTATAGCTAAGTTATGGAGACAGAGCAATGCAATTGCACTGTGGTCAGTAACTGTCTTTTCATTTGTAATTGAAGGAAAATTATAGAGTCCTTTTCAGTCTAAAAGATTGAACTTATGACTCATTTATAAAGAAAAGGAGATGTGCTTGCACTTACTTCCAACTGGTAGGAAGAATTAAAACAACAAAATCTCTATTTCATGATTGTAGCTTTCCTAAGTTTAAAATAACATTGCCTATTTTTTAATTCCTTTAATGGAGTTCTTATATCTAAATAAGAGACATAGTTTTCATTTACAAAATTTTTTAAGACTTTAGGACCCAGTGGACACCTGAAAACAGGGCCTTGCATGTAGTAAGTGTCTGACAAACATCTCAAAGACATGTTTACAGTCAACAGGGAGATTTGGATATATCCAGGAAATATCTATCCCAGACAAATATCACTGGAGGAGGCACCTGGTTGAAAACAGCCAATTGTCATTAGTGAGAACAGAAATATGCCAGTGATTACCACAATCCAGCTCTTTATTCCTGCCAAGCTATTTTGTAGCCTTTTCCATAGCTCTTCATGAGGCCTTGTACTTCGATGTGTATTTGGCACCTTGAAAATTTGCCTCAGTCAGGTCTCCTGGGGCTTCCTAAGAATTTGTTTAGCTGACACCTATAACTGGATCACAGCAAGGTTTTAATGGACAACAGGTATCTTTGTTCCTAGAAAAACCTGAATTTAAACAGAATTAGGAAAACTCATGTTCAGACACATACCTTGTGATCCAAAATGTAGGTCGAAAATCTGTAACAGCAACTACTGGAACTAGATGATGTAGACAGAGACATTTATAGCAATTTCCTAAAAGCCATCTTTTCCCCAGGTTCCTGTTAGGTACTGGAAGTAGCCTCTTCTGATGTTATCCAGAGTTTCATGCCAGCACACATGCCTTTTTATATGCCCTGTTACCAAATAATATTCTCTGTGAAAACTGGTGTCTAAGTTTAGACTTTTTTCCAGTCTGATGCTAACATATTTTTCTGACAACTAACTTAAGCTTAGAATATCATTTAGCCTATTCCTCTACTCCTCCTACATTTTGTTCCTTCAATAACAAGGAGTTCATACATAGTTTTGTTATTTTGATACCGTTTGTTTCTTGTGATCTAAGTGGCTTGTGGTTTTCTAAGGGAAAACAGTGGATCAGCAAAATTCTTTAAATCTCAAAACAATGTTTCTGAGCTGAGCATTTGCATTTTCCAAACTTACAGAAATGTGCTTACAAATATGGCATTTTTCCATTTAACAACTGTATGCTTATGAATATAATGCTTATGTGTTATAATGAATATAATGCTTATGTGTTAGTACTATCTTTGTTCTCGTATTTGCCATGTATGGCTGTCTGACAGCCAGCAACTGTGTCTGCTGAGCACAAATCCTGTGGGAAATCACTTTTAGTACAGTCAGCTTGTGGTATTCTGATAGTCCTTTAACTGAGGGTTTACATCCAAGTTCGAAGTTATCTAAATCATGCCACAACTCTTGATTTTGGAAAGCACTATAGCAGGAATGATACCGTTGTTCCAGAGTCAACTTTTGACAGAGTATGATTATAGATTTATAGAGAGATATATGTTACCAGAATATGGGTATATTTAATGGTTTGTGGGTATATGCTGAAAATATTTCAATATTCCCCAGGGAAACAGATGTATTCTAAACAGATGTATAATATTGGTATTAATTAAAACTTTAAATGTGTAATTTAAGAAGCATTGCTTTATATTTGAGTGAAATACCTGTCCAACACTTAAAAGCAAAAAATATTTATTTACTGGTATGTGACTAACATGTTACAGAATATTGATAATTTGAAGGCCAATTATATGTTTTATAGGTATCTGGTTAGGGTAAATTACTGTACTGATGGTAGGCCTTTCCCTGTCTATATATTCATAATTAACATACACCCTTTAATTTTACATCTGTTCTGTGGCATCCAATAACTCTGCTTACGGAGTTATGACTTCTACTTCTCTCTGATTCTTTATGAAGTCTTATTTTTATCCTTTCCATTCCCCATTGATAATATTTTTTTCCTTTTGCAATTGAAGTATTTGCTATGGTTAAACTGTGTAATAAGACAGAGAGAAAGCTGGAAACTGAAGTTGTGCAGTTTTATGGCTGTATGAGTAAGAATTATGAAGGAAATCTAGAGAAATGTATAGAAGCCAACCAGGGTAAAAACATTTGCCAAATAATTGTTCAATCATATTTGTAATACTAATGCTTACATGCTAATTGCCTAAAAATACCATCTAACTAATTGAAGTACAGTCATTTTGATTTGCATTCATTATGTAAATCAAAAGCCCAGTCAGTCAGAACAGAATGAATTACATAATGGAAAGTAAGACTACGGTTATGATTCAGTGTTTGCAAGGCACCTCTGCTCCCCAAATAGTGAGATGTTTCTACTGTCATGTAATTTTATGAGCCCCGGCCTTAATTTGCTAGATATAAATTTGCATTCATATACTTCACTGCAGTCAGGTTAACTAAGAACACCATCAAATACTGCTTTTGGAAGCTTTAAAGAATTTCTTTCCATTCATCTGATGGACTCAAATGCGTAAAAGGTGTAGTTTAGAAGGATTGGATAGTACAGGGCATTGTGTTTATCATCTTTTCAGAAGTATTTCTGACTTAGATATTTTAAAAAACCTCTATTAGCAAAGTCTTGAGTATAACATCACATCTGGTTGTCTTTTAAGCAGTGATTTTACTCGTAAATGTTAATCCTAAAGTGAAAAGAATTTTGTAAGCACTCTCATAAATGACTTTCACTTGCTCCAGGCATGTGGCTGATGTTCTTCCTAAGGCCTCAATTTTTCAGAGATGTTGCTTAACGCATTAAAACCAATAAAAGTCGTTTCTGCTGCTTGTATGGGGCAGACATTTAAGTATTTTCCATGGCTGCTTATGTCAGTAGCACAAAGAGCAAAGTTGTAATGAGTAATGCACCTGTTGAACTGGGTCCCTGACAATGTCAGACTGCTCAGTGAGTTTGCTGAAGTAAAATTGTCATCAGTGATTACAGCATATTCTACCAGAACACAAGCCACTGTGAAAACGTTGTTAGTGATTGTGACAGTTTTAGACAACTTGCAGATGGCCACCTGGAGCCCTGTTTGTAAGCCTGATTGTGCTGTCGCTGATCCAAGCTGTAATACTGAGTTGAGCTGATCATCCCTTACATTATCTTTCACCTACATACCTATCTGCACGTATATCAAGAGAACTGGGGAGGAGGCATGAAACAGGAGACACCCACCGTAAGCATGTGGGTGCAGCAAACACTGGAAAAAGAAAAGGAGGCGTTTCCTGTTAAGAGTAGCTTTTCCAAGATTCATTGCACATGTAAACCATCACTACTCACTCTTTCCCCTCTCCCTCAGACTGTGTGCACAGTTGTGATACTTCAGCTGTGAAGACTCTGATGACGGTGTGGCACGTTCAGCCACTGCACTAACAAATCCCAAGACGGAAAGGGTATGACCTGCTTTTCAGCAAAGCCTCTTCACTTGAGTGTTTGTTTTCATGGAGAACATGTGGACACTATGAACAGCATGTACTGAAGAACTCCACTTACTTGAAATTTTTCTATGCTTCAGCGTATTGAATAAAAAATTGCTTGAGATACATATAAAAGAAAGGCATGGTAAATTTCAACCTGGAAGATAATTTTCTGAAATTACTCATAAGGAAAATGCTCAGCACATTTTTTACAACAGTGATGCAAATGCTGTTATTATATGAGATTAAAATTTTATAATATAACACGTTATTTTATAATATTATTAAAGTAATTTGAAAAAGATAGCCATGCTGGAAACATCTGCGATGTGCCAGATTTAATCACATTCACTGGGGCCTTGGTCATTTTTAATTACCTGGAGAGTCAGCACATCATAAAATTGAGGTCATCACAATGACCTCTTTTGAATTAGCTCTTACCACTCTTCATCACAACTGTCAGTCTTGAGAGAAGCTTCTATTTTAATCGTATCTCAGTCTTATCTTTGGTCTTCATTCCTTCAACAGCTCTGCATTGAGTGACAGTGGGCAAACAGGAAAAAACACCTCAATATTTAAAATGGATGGAGAACTAGTAAACAAATAAGTACACTGCGATAATCTCATCTGCTATGTCTTTGAATACGTTATAAATGTTGTTTTAAATTGCTTTTAGAGCTTTTTCAAAGCGCCATTAAAACTGGGAGCTGTTTAATTCTCTTTTTAAGAGAGCATGTAACTGCATTTGTCCTAGAACTTTAAACACTGCTTTTATGTTGCTTACATTAAAAAAATTTTGTTAACCAAAACCTTGGGAGCTGGAAACATCTGTTATTCGAATCTGGCTTTGTAATTGTGCTTGTGCACAGAGATCCCCCCTAAGCCATAAGCAGTGTTAGTGCCTGCTGTGCTTATGCTGAACAATTCCCTTGAATCCAGAATCTCATAACTGAGCTTTACTAGAATCATCTGCTGCCACGCATTTCAGATTTCCAACATAAATACAGAACTAACTTGGAACACAGGCTATTTCAAGAAATAAAACTATGGTAAGAATTTTTAAATTTAAATTAAAGGAAAGAAAGATGTGCTGAAGGAAACACCAGCTGACATCTTCAAGAGCAGCAGATAGTCCCAACATTTAAGAATGGCACCCAAAAGGAATGGAATGCCTTGGGGTTCTGCCCTTGATCATTATCCTTGATCATTTTTAGCATAAGACAAAATGAGCTTAAAAAAAACCCAATATATTTATTTATTTAAAAATCAACTGTGCTTCCTATGCGTATGGAGTAGGTCTGCAAACTGAAAACATACAAAAACCTCTTCATCTGCATGTGCCTAACATTTTTTCTGATTCTAAATGATTTCTTCACTGTGCATGCATGTGATTTAGCTGATAGTTGAGCACACACTCCTGGTTACCATTCAGCTCCTACATATTTAGGCTACATTCATACAACTGAGTCCAAACCTTGAGGACCTGTGTGTGCCCAGAAAAATCAGATGCATCTCAGATGCCCATCCAGGTTTAGAATACTTCTCTCTCTGCAAGCAAAATCATTCATTCATTCATTCATTTATTCATTCACTGAAGTGGAAAGGGATCCTCCCACAAGCCGCCCACACAGAGACTAATATCCCTGGAGCATGCTCCCAGGCGTTTACAACTGTTTGGGCAGATGTTCAGGTGGAATTCATTCAATTCATTTGGACGTCTAGGTGCAGATACCTGTACCACATCTCATCACATTTTGGTGGAAGGCAACAGATACTGTGAGGGCATTTCACAGAGATACCTAAAATAGAGCAGATTAATCGTGCTCTAGCAGTACCTATTTCTTTCTATTAATTTTGAAGGATGCACAGGGGATCAACTGCATTTCTTTAGAGGAATTGTGCACTTGCCAACTACACTATGTTTGGTTAAGGTCTGAAGAAATGAAAATTCATCATAAGAACAAGTCACTGGGAAACAAGTGCTGGGAAATGTTCAAATTGCAGAATAAAGCTTTTCCACTTGTAACCCAGTATTTCATAAGTTCATCGAAATTCCTAATCATAGTTTATATAACCATGTAACTAGGATTAGAAAATGCTGCCAATTACTGGCTCTTGTTTGATATCAGACATGAGGTAATGAGTCCTTCCAAGCTAATAATTAGCTGGGAGGCCCTGGCAATGCTATGACTTTTTCTTTTCAGGAAATTCATGACACCATTATATTTACCTAAAAGAAGTATCCTTTCTTAGTTGGTAAAAATTGATACTTATACTCACTAAAGACTTTGAGAATCTCAAATACAGTCTAAATGTTTTCATTGCTATCAAGCTTCTGAATCTCTTCTTCCTTCAAAACCTTCTCCATATCTTCCGCATCAAATTCAGACTTCTTTTTTATATTAATTGTGATAATTGTGCATCCGCCTCCCATGTATTTACATTTATATTTATTATCTTCTACAGTTGTTCCCTTGGCTCCTGCAATTCTTGTTTTGAGGATTTTTCTGGTTTTCTATCCTACTCTGCGCACTCATGTCCAGTGCCTTCCTGTGACTGACTTACTCCTTAAAGCTTATGAATATTCAAATGTGTATCAGGAAAATAGCACAATCTCTCTTTCCTTCTAATCTTGGATCATCAGATTGCCCACAGCCTGAAGCACAACAAAGGATGAAAATCTTACATTGTCAGTGCTTTTCTTTCATAGAGTCCTTAGCACAGGCATCATTAGAGGAACACAATCCAGTTTGGTTTCCTGGGTCCTGCATCTCTACTGTTGGAATATGTAAAACAGACACCCTGATGCAGCAGTAGGGAAGTAACAGACTTGACTCCATATCCAAGATCTTTGACTATAAGCTTGTAATAAATCCATGGATAAAATGATTTAAATATAGGAATAAATAAGGATAAATAATAAGGATAAATAAGGAAATAATAAGGATAAATGTCCCATTTATCTATGGGAAATTGAACTTACAATAGAATCTGATTAATTATGATTTCATTGTCATACAATGATTGTCTTAATGTAAAAAGCACAAAGGGTCTAAGATCCATTACTGCAGTGACTCAATATTCTAAAAGGTCATTATAAGATTGGTTTAGCCTTAGAAAATGCATTTCCTATAGGTTGCTTATTTGAGCCTAGTGAGTGTTTGTGATCTGATTTCTTGGTTTCTCCATTCCACGATTTCATCATTTCACTGTGACTCCCCTTCCTTCCAGCCTAGCTCAGTAAACCCAGCTGTGTTGTGTATGATGAAAACCCCTTCCCAAGAGTTGGAATAAAGGGAAGTATGAAAGTGGTTCAGTGAATTTTTTTTCCCCTCCAGATACGAGAACTCAACCCTGAAATGGCTGAGTAATGAAGTGCTCCTAGGCCTTATCAACACAGACCTCTGGGAGGGGAGTCTAAGAGAAAGAAAGGATCCTGCTGCAGTATTATACATTCCATACAAAAGTCCTGTACTGCTATAAGTAACGACTTGCTTGTGCTTCACACGTTAGGACTGTCTATGTGCATGAACCTGATTGTCTGGAGAAATAAGACTACCAGAAAAAGAAGAGCCTACTACAGCATTGTGTAGTTATTTCAGGGTAGCTCTGCTATTATTAAAGTATTTGGGATGTTTCAGTGCATTACAAGGTACATTTCTGTCTATTTTCAGAGGTCAGAGATGTTACAAGCTGTCAGCAAAGGACAGCACATTTTGATACTTTCCCAAGTGATTGAGGAGAAAATGATGGACCTTCCAAAATGACATTTTCATTAATGCATTTAAGCAATAAACAGAACAATCAAGAAAAAAAGGTTACTTTAAGAATCACATTAGAACAAATTGCTGTATCATGTTATAGTCTTTAAGTTACAACATAGCATCACTGAAGATTTTTTTTAAAAAGCTTCAGAATTCCTGGAAAAATGAGGTGCTTTATGAACAGCTGCTTATATTCCAGCCAAATAATCTTTCTCCAATGGAGTTCCTGTGTACGTACAATTGACTCTAAACAGACATTTTCGTAGTATTTTTATCTGAATTCAGTTGCACCCTATGGGTTTCTTACAATGTTATCAGACAACTTTTCTGTATTTTCACAAGAGACTGGTGATCTTTTTTATTACTGGCACAGAAACTTTATTTGAATTAATAATTTTGGCAAAGTTAAGTTGAAAGTACAGTTTTAATATTAAGCTGCATCTCATGCTACTCTTAAGTTTCCCTATAAATTTTTCTGCAATGAAAGAATCAGATTACTTGGTAGAAAATTAATAAATGTTCTTTTTTTTAAAATTTAAGATAATTGCTGTTAAATTTTGATTCATTGAAAACATGCTAGTTTGCATATTACATTTTATTGTGGCATAAATAATAAATTAGCTTAGTGCTCAGTGTAAAGGAGCTGTAGATATTGACATTAGTCTTACTGAAACAGAATATGCGTCCTAGTGCAGGCAACTCTCAGAGGCAATAACCCTTGGAAAATGATTTTTTTGAACTAAGCTACAAAAATTGGGAGATATATTATAACCATCGACCAGCTAATGGGCTTGACAAGGAAAAATGGATTCCGTTTTTCAGTCAGTTTTTCTCATTATATTTCATTTAGTTTAACTCAGTGAAGTTCAGATTTAGAATATCGAAGTGAACAAGGAAATATGGAAGACAATATTATCCGGGTGGGAAACGATTATTCCACCTCTAAATGATGGAGTTCAATATATGTGATGCAAAATGGGACATTTTAGAAAGAAAAATCAGTCAGCATTTGAAAGATTTATAGAAGTTACGTCAAATCAGAATTTTGTGCTAAGGCTTGACTAAGTAACTGCTGTATTTTCATTGCGATGCTGAAACTGATCAGGGAAGAAGATTTAATGAGTCATTAGTATTTTCTGTTCTTTGACATTTAGTAAGAGCTATCACAGTTTATTGTTGAATACTGATACTTCCGTGTCCTTAATATAGACACAGTTGCCGGAATATGCTGTGAAACTCATTTTTCCTCTTTGCAAGGAGATGTAATTTTAGGAGCCATTCCAAAGAAAATACTTTTACAAAATAAAGAAATGAGGCTCAGTACATGTACTGAGACTGAGATCTCAGTCCTGTTGTTTTGTCCTTCTTTGCCTTTGGACCTTCTGGCAAGCAACCAAAAGCCACAAGGCAGAACACCAAGATCCTCAGCTTTGGGTAATCATATTCTTCTTGCTACATCCTGATCGCCCTCTGCACTCGCCTGACCTCAAAACAGCAAGCTGCTGGGAGATAAGTGAACATGGGTGGAGATTGGCAGTTGGCATTCTCAATGCCTGCTGCTCACTCTCCACCTCTAGAACTCCAGCCCAGTTTTCCTCATCTTGTGTCAACAGGAATCCAACTTCCTCATAAAGAAGGGATAAGGTTTGAAATTGTGTATACTGACTGCACCATAAATAAATGCTGACAGTCTCTTTTTCGTATGTGACTAGTGCATGCTCTGCCTATGCTTTACTCTCTTACAATGTCTAGCTGCATGGCTGGGGAATTAGACTGCCTTCCAGACTAATCAAAAAGTCAATATACTCCTACTGCCTTTTAAAGGTTAACGTGCATTCAAAAAGCAGGGCTCAAAGCAGACATCTACAGAGAACCAAGGCCGATTAAGCCCATAGAATCCTCTAGGTTGCTTTTTTGCCTTTCAAAACATTAGTTCCTTGACAGGTTAAAGATTTTCTTTTTTCCCCTTTTTTCCTCATGTGTTTTTTTTTTTTCTCTTCATTTCATGCCTTTTCTATTCATCCTCTGCTCCATGACCTCTAGTCACTGTGTAATTTAATTTGTGTTCCCCTTTAACCTTTACAAAGTCAGATGAACTCTGGGGCAGGTGTTCATGGCAGGATTTCTTTTTCCATGCCAAAGGCATTGTGAGGATTTCTTCCTTATTTAACAATGTGAAAAAGATGTTTTGATTATAGAATCACAAAATGATTTGGGTTGGAAGGGTCAGTAAAGGTCATCTAGTTCCAACCCCTCATCATGAGCAGGTATACCTTCCACTAGACCAGGTTGCTCAGGGTCCTATCCAACCTGCCCTTGGACACTTCCAGGGATGGGGCATCCAGAGTTGTTGGGTGCACTACAGTATTAGAGGTGGTGTCGATCCTGTACCTGTTCAGTCCAGTTACAGTAACCCTGATCTTCCTTAGGTGAATGCTGGGAAGAATGCGTACAGGTGGGCAACTTCCATCTAAGGTCATACCAAAGAATTCTCTTCCCATTGAATTCGGGAGAGCTGATGACTCATGAGCTGGAAAGGTCCAAAAGGGGTCAGAAGGAAAGAATAAACAATTACCCAAGAGCAAGCTGGTTCCTCTGTCCTGCTCTAAGGGTCAAGCAACCCCAAACTGCAGTAGGAAACTTGTGGTACTCTTTCTGCAGTGCTAGAAACAGCTTTCTAGTGCCTTGTGGTACTTACAAGATCTGTAAGGTATCCTTCTGACTCCTGCCAGACCACGATGAAAAAAGAGATCAATATTCCTGCAGCATGCACAGGCAGTGTCAGCTGCTTCTTTACCAGAACTGCTGCAGGCTGTCGCTGCCCTCACATCCTCCCTAACAGCAATTTCTGGTGATCTGGCATCTCCACAAGTTAGCAACATGCTTATAGGAAAAGGGGAATCTCCAAGGCTTTAGGTTGTTGGGGTGGTTTCAGATCCAGCCCCTGGATGCTGTCAAGGTTCCCTCAGAATATTTTTCACACAGTCTTTCATGAATTATTTAGCACACCTCTGCACCAAATTTGCTTGGCAGCCAGACAAGACAGTATAGTTGACTCCTGGAACTGTCTTACCAATGACTAAGAAAGACAGCAATGAAAATATTACCTTTGCTGTAATCAATTGCTTTAGTTGCAATGGACTATGGAGAACCAATATCCAGCAAATGATAGAGCTGTAAAATATTACCAGGGACCACCCATTCCCTCACCCTTCCCTGCCTTTCATAAGATGACATGGTGCAGTTTCCCTGGCTGCAGGGATTGGAGTGAAGGGGAGCAAGGCAAAATAACTATTCTGCAGGTAGGCCCAGGTATGGCTTGCATTGCCTTACAATCCATGGATATGTCGACTTGGGTGTCTTAATTTGAATTAGAAACATGTTTTTGAGGGAGATCTCCCAGTGGCCTGAGCTCTCCACATCTTGATTTTCATTGTGGAACTGTTTGGGGTACATGGACAGGGTGACATTTGGGTTAAACTAATCTGAAAGGTGTGCTCTCTTGGAGAACACCTAATGTGCTCCAACCGTTCTGGGCATCCAGTTGGCAACAGCTAGTCCAGAGTACTCCTCAGGACACATATAATGGGCTGTCAGGTCCTTCGCATCAAATGTTGTGGTGTCCAGATCAATTTCTCTTGCACCACACCCCTTGCTAATTGACCCTGGCAGCTACCACAGTACCTAGAAGCTACTGCTAAGTACAGAATCCATCTTCCCAAGTCAGATAGAGGCTGTGGCACATGTCACATTTAGGACAGCACATTACATAGATTAATTCCCCTAGATGGTAAAGATCATTTACTTCATCCTCTTAAATGTCTCTGTAATTTAAAAAAAAAAGATAAAGTGACTGGTAACAATATATTCCCTCATCATTCTAATGCACAAATTCAAACACTATAAAATGACCAAAAACTCTAAGACAATTAATTTCTGCCCTCTTACCCTCCAAGCACCCTCCAGCATTTGCAAACAAACTGAATTCTTGTTTTGCCAGGACACCCAAGGGATGCACATCAGTGTGGGGACTGAGAAGGGACATTCAAAGTCAAAGTTCAGCTCAGTCAGGCTGTTTCTACGCTAGGTGCCTGTTTCCATTTGAGTACATCTGGGCTTCAGACACAGAACCTTTGAATGCTGTACAGAGAAATGCATCATTAGTGTTATTGACTCTTGCCTTTGCTAGAATCTCACACAGTATAGTTCACGTCACTGATTCACAACAGTTTGCATTGCCAGGAGGCTTCAATGACCTGCTTAATTAGGCAAATCCACCCTGAGCTAATCTAGAAATAGGACCTGTATAAACAGCAGAAATTTGGGGTTGTGATTAATATAGCAAATGTAATTCTGCAATGTAATTTAAATTATATGCATGTCATATCATAAATCTAAGTGCTTCCTAAGTCTGTAGGCTTCTTGCCAGCATTAATTTTGGTAGAAAGTAAGAAATATTTCTCTCATGTTTGATCACTTTTCAAACTCCAGATCTGATACACTCTCAGAAATTTGTCCCAGTCTGTAGTCTTGTGATATTCAATAGAGCTTAAAAATAAAAATTTATGCCTACATATAGATTGCTTACATAGGTGAAATACTTTACAAAAGAACATGAGCTATTTCAATGTTTAAAGCTTTTTGTTAAGACAAACTAAGGCAAAGTTATATTCAACTACCTTGACACTAACTTATGAAAATATGTTAAATTTTAAAGATTGAAAATAGAAACTTTGTTTAATTTTTCAGTATATAATGCGTACAAATGTGCACTGAAAAGTATTCCCATGAAGCAGACCTCCCATATTAATCACTCAGGGAAGAACTGGTTTTCCATTCCATAGAATTATAAATCTAGAGATGTAAAATTCAAAAAGTCATACAAAAGTTTTTTAATCCCAAACACTGCTTAATAAAGATTACTAATACTATATTAGTTGTCTGATGCTGAACAGACTCATGCTCTTGTACACAGCATGATCATGACAGAAGTTTGTGCCATCTCAGATTCAAGGGATAAGGCATCAAATTGTTTTATGGGTATGGTCTCAATATGCATGATGCATTTACCTATTGTTAGTATTTTATTCATTTATCAATCTGGAGTTTAAACTAATTGAAGGTGACGAACCCAGGAGGTGTCAGGGAGAGGCAGATCATAGAAACAAAGTCGTAGAATGATTTGGGTTGGAAGGGACCTTTGAAGATCAGAGAAGATAGAATCTTTTGCTAGCTCTGGCCAGCAGTGATAAGCCAATATTGCTTGAGCTATTTTCAGATTTGAGGGTAAAAAATGAAGTTTCGGTGACTGTGCTTAGATAGCATGGATTTAGGTTTTAAGTTATCAGCTGGATTTAGCTTCTTCAGAATTCGGAGACACAACTGAACTTTCTCACAAGCACAAACTGTCTTCTTTTAAATTCTGGTTTTAATGAAGTAACAGGAAAACAAAAAGAAAAGAATTGAAATAGTCTCAGTAAATTAGACAGCTACATCAAGATTTTGTGTAAAATTTAATTCCTGCCAATGATTGGCAGTCTGGACTCATTACGCAATGCATTCCCAGTCAAGGAACTGCTGGGGCACAGCTTCCACTCGCCTGGACTGGCAGCTGTGGAGTACCTGTGGAACCAGCACAGGATCTGGTGGGAGTGCATGCACACACACCCCTCTACACTTCTAGAAAACACAGTGGGTGAGAACATGCAGACTTGGGAACGAGGACTTGAGTCTGTGTTCTGCAGTGTGTATGCAACCCACATTCCACATTCTTTGATACATGTCCAGGGAATAGGAAAGCTAACACAGATGTAAACAGGGACCACCAGTTGTCTCACTTTCTGTAGCTTTCATATTCACCTGTTTAGTGTTGGCTGGTGTCATCAGGAAGGGTGAGTGAATAGTCATGATCAGAACCTAATATGTAGCAATTCTGATCCTGCAGTGCCTCCAGATGAAGCAGTTCTAGGTAATGGTCAACATAATCACTAGCTTGTTGCTAAGATTGAGCTTTTCCTTTCCTTCTCATGATTTTTAAGTAGTACTTCTATCCATGCTACTTAGCATGGAAATGATACCAAAATCCTGAAAAAACAAAGCCTTATCTCTTTGAAAAATAAAAATCTTTAATCCTGCATAGCTGATCTGATGAGGCGATTACTGAGATAATACAGTACCTTCCTGCCATCTTGTGGCACTGCAGGGTTTGCAACTCCCTGTTATATTGTATAATTTTTATTTCAAATTAAGTTAACAGTTTTTAAGTTTCAGATGTTATCTAGTTAAACAACACACACACACACACACACTCCTCAGTGAAATCTTGGTCCAACTAATAGCAGTGTCAAAACTCTTGTTGATTAAAAACATTTCCAGACTGTATTACTTGTAGTAATTTCAATGTCTTACTATGTCAAAAATGAACACAAATTGAAACTAAATAATGTAAAACTCGGTTTCAGTTTAACAGATTAAATTACTGTTATACTGAAATAATCTGCAGTTATATATGAAATAATACCTTGCATTTGTATTATTAATTAATCTATATTTTTCATTTGGGATGCTTTGCTGGTTTTTGAAATAGCTGCCTCCTTTTTCAAGTCTGCCTGAAGAAAAGGGAAGCTGCATTTTTTATATGACTCCAGGCAAGAGCCTGCAAGGGCTTGTTCAATGCTTACTTATTTTTTTTAAATAAAGGAACATATGAGATTGTGCTACTGTCCGATTTCCTGCTCCTGCTTTTAGGCTGGAATCACCAACTCGATCTTTGAGCATGGATGCACCACGAGGAATTAATATCAAAGCACAAGCTGGGAATATTGAAGCTCTTTCCCAGATGGATATCAAACTACACAGCAGTGATGGTGTGGTGAGTACAAGCCCTCCTTTTCCTTAACTGTTTTTGATGTCCTGTGTGACTATAACTTCAAGTCCTTTTTTTCAAGTCCTGTTAATTCCTCAGGTTTTAGGTGGCAGGATACTAAAATTAATATTGCCAATAATAAAACTTTTATTTATGTAAGTAATAGTAACAACAGACATAATGTTGTATTAGCTTAGAGCGGTGCTTTCTAATAAATTTTGGATAGTGCTTAGCTCCCCACTAGCACAGTGATCCCCAGGCAGCCCAGCAGGGAATCTTGGCCCAGAAGCAGACACTCAGCCCCAGAGTGGCAAAATTAAAGAGTGAAGCTCTGCAGACATCATTAGCAGCAGGCAACATGCAGCAGCCTGTTTATCCCCTCTGCAAGGCTGTACTATGCCAGTCCTTCCACAGAGGAACTGCAGACCAACCCCTGTCCATCCTTAACAGCTGGCTCGGAGGTGAGGCCTCGGCACTCAGGCCAGGACAGACCTGGGTCCAGCAGCAGTGCCTGTGTCCTGCTGCTCTGTGCATGGGCAGGGACCCTGTCACTATCTTATATCCTAGAGTGAATTGTGCTGAAAGGGATCTTAAAGATCATCCAGGTCCAACTTCCCCTGCCATGGACAGGGACACCTTCAACTGGACCAGGCTACTCAAAGCTCAATCCAACCTGGCCTTGGAACACTTCCAGGGATGGGTCATCCACAATTTCTCTGGGCAACCTGTTCCTGTGCCTCACCACTAGAAGAAATTATTTTTTATGTTTAATCTAAATCTATATTTTTTCAATTTAAAACCAGTATCCCTGATAAAGAGTCCCTCCCCACCTTTCTTGTAGGCCCCCCGTAAGTGCTGGAATGCTGCAGTGAGGTCTCCCCAGAGCCTTCTCCATGCTGAACAATTCCAATTCTCTCAGCCTTTGCTCATAGGAGAGTTGCTCCATCCCTCTGAGCATCTTCATGGTCCTCCTCTGGACTCACTTCAACAGGTCCATGTCTTTCTTATGTTGGTGGCCCCAGAGCTGGGTGCAGAGAGGCAGAATCCCCTCCCTCGCCCTGGTGCCCACCTGCACCTGTTGCAGCCTAGGATGTGATTGATTTTCTGGGCTGCGAGCACACACTGCTGGCTCACACGTAGTTTTTCATCCATAAATACCCCCACATCTTTCTCCTCAGGGCTTCTCTCAATCCATTCATCACCCTGCTTGTATCCCATTTTTGGGATTGCCCCAACACAGGTGCAGGACATTGCACTTGGCCTTGTTGAACTTCATGAGTTCTCTGCTAATGAAGAGGGTGGGCCCCAGCTTCTCCCTTTCCTGTGTTTATGTCTGCCAAGAGCCTAGGGCGCAGAGAACCTTTGTATATAACAAGTCCTGGATAGAAGGCCGTTCTTAAGCCTCTGCCTAGCCAAATTCAACTTGTCTCATGGCACATTATTGCTTTATCATCTCTAACAAGCCCATTTGTCCTGCTTTTTCCCACACAGCTTTTGCTCGATGCTGAAACTGTGCGACTGCCCAAGTTGCCTGAGGGTGCAAGGGGTGGATCTGGGATTTCTCAGGGGCTCTATGAAATCTGCGTGTGTCCAGATGGAAAGCTCTACTTGTCAGTGGCCGGCGTGGGCTCCACTTGCCAAGAATACAGCCGGGTCTGCCAGTGAGGCACCCGAAAAGGCCGCACACCCCCTTGCGCATCTGAGTTTTGTATTACTGCTGAAGAGCATTACTGAAAGCATATTTTTCAGCATTTTAAAAACAAAGTATTTCAATTTAGGAAACAAGTCTGCATCTACAATTCTGGAATACAGGGTGTAAGGGGAAAAAGAGCACAAATGACATTTCCACTTCAGAAGAATGACTTGAATCAAATTACATGTTTTGTCAGTAACACTTGGAAAATAGCCTTACAGAGAGCATAAAAAAATAAAACAAATATGTTTCCTTGCTGAACTCTTATTCAGTCAGATGTTTATGTCATTGTTCATATTTTTGAGATCCGTGGGTTTTTTCTCTCACTACATGTAATCACTTACTGTATTAGTGGGTGAAATTAAATTGAGGGAACTACTTGAATTATTTGTAAGACAAAGCATTATTTGGAGAATTCAGAAAATGCCAGCAAATGGTCTATGCAATTTTGTTCTTGCAATAACACAAGATAGAAAAATGCGGTATTTGTATAAGTTCTGTGTAAAAGGTGTTAATTTGCTAATAGCTTTCTATTTTGATTTGGCAACATATATGCTTATTACTGAGATTCATATAAAAATAACTAATGCAGAAAGCTCCAGAAGTCATTAAGGCCTCCCTGTGTCTCAAATCCATTCACTGTACAACAGAGAAATATGTTAGTGTATTTTATAGTAGCAATTGTTTGTTCTACTGCCTGTACCGTCATATTCATTTAAATCCTTTTTTATTTTAGGACATGCTAATTCAACAAGGCAATCTGTTGTGCCAGCTGGACTAGTAAAAAGAAAAAAAAAAGTGTATCTTCAGATTGTCTGACACAAGGAATTACTTGGGCAGTGGGAAAAAAATCCTTTTATGCAGCCCACAGATTTTAATTAAGAGGAATATTTCATTTCCATCTGCACCTGTTGACTAGTATTTCTGATCCTGTCAGAGTGGGACTCCATCACAAACGGAGAGAGTAAAACTGCTCTTTATTATTTTTTACATTAGGACTTTGGATACAAAATAAATGCTCACCAGAGCTGACAAACAGTTTATTGGCCTTGTAAAGAAACACAACTGCAGACCCGTTCCCCTGTACAGTGTTGCACCTGAACACAAAGAAATTGTTTGCACACCTCTGGGTAGCAAGATTTGTGTTTAGTAGTCTGTTGTTTAAACCTCATGGGTTTTTAATTCCTTTGATGCTGTTTTGTATAAACTTGATGATCTTATTATCCAGGAAGGAGCTATCACACAGTGCCTTGGTGTCTATTTACAAAAGGATTTTAACTCATAGTGTTAGTAAACCATGAATATCCAGCTTTTGGAAAAAAATTAATCATCATCCTTAAAACAGGAGAATCAGAACAAAAATTACTAACTTTTTTAAAACTTGCTACTTCAGCTCTGGTGAACAAGAGAAGAAAACCAACACTCGGATGAGACCCCAGGTTCACACAAAAGCCTCAGCTGAGAAAGAGGCCCCAGTTAACATTTTCCACTATTATTGTGGTAAAGCCCAGGGCAGTCCCTGCTTCAAGGGCTGCCTTTGCAATTTCTCCAAGAGTCTGATGTACAGAACTGAAACTGCCCTTCATCAGCAGGGTGGAGCCCTCAGCAATTAATGCAAACTCAAAGAGCTTCAGTAGCGCAAGTAGGAAACATTTAAGGTGAGCTTAAGCAAGTGAAGCAAGGTTTCACATGTTATCTAGAGAGTGCTCCAATTACTGTTACACTGCCTAAAGGAGAAGTAGGAAGCCACACATCTTCCATATCTGAAATTCCTTTTTCTTGGGCTTAGACTCACTCACTCTTGTCTTCAGGAGTGAGTCCAAGGCTGTTGGCCATAAGGAGAGAAATTATTATCTCCACAACTGTATCTCTTGACTATATCTGTCTCTAGAACTAAGCCCTCAGCTGAGGCATATTTTAACAGAAACCTCTCTTCAGTATTCCTTTAAAGTCAGTTTAGGTGGTTCCAGCTCCATGTACAAGATTTTATAAACCAAAATATGAGCAGACTTAGCTTATTCATTAGATAGAAAGTATGAATATTAAAATAAAGGTCAGCAAATACCCTTGCATGTGCCAGATACCTAAAAACTGCTGCTATAAGTAACTTGGAGAACTGTAATGTCACCAGTCTCTTACAGATGTAGTATTAACAGCAAAACTGGGACTTAAGTCCTTAATTTCAGCCATTGTTCTGACATCAAGGAACATATGCCCACTTCCATGGGGTATCAAATAAATCATTCACCTAATCTCATCCCTAAATGTTACCCAGATACTGCAAGATAGTTACAATCTGCTTGTTCTGCTGGCAATGGAAGCACAGCTTTTTAATTTATACATTTTAAGCTTTTTTTGTTTTGGAGGCACATTTTCAAATGTGATTTGCCAGTTAATTGAGAGGAAGGGAGTGAACTGCGGCTTTCCAGGCAAGAATCGCCTGACCCCTAAAGAGCTAGGAAAGTCAGGGTGCAGTCCCCTGGCTGGTAACACTACTAAGCATTATGGCACCTCATTTAGACACTGCAGTAACTACCACCCTTCTTGTGGAGATAAACCTTCTCGACGTGCTTCAGTTCACAGGTGGATTCTGAGTAGCACTGAAAACTAAAGAGGTCTGCTGTACCCTCAGTGCAAATCACCCAAATCACCAACCTGACCCTTTTCACTACTCAAATTTCAGTCTTCTTTTCATTATGTTACAACATTGACATCAGAAGCATTGTTGCAGTATAGAAGTTGTGCGCATTTTTTAAAGCATGAATGCCAACATCCTGTCACTGAATATTTTTTTTCTTTTAGGTGTGGTTAGTAGAGAAACAAAATTTATGCTAAAATTACCAGAGTGTAATCAGCTGATGCTACAATCTGAATTGCTGTTAATCTCAATATAGCTGATTCATCACGAAATTATCATTTCTGATATCTCCATGTGGATGTCTATACCTCTCTAATATGTCAAAATTACTGTTTTTTCTTGAATCAAACTTCAATACTTACAGATCAACAGAAAATTATGGCACAGGGAAGTGAGAGTATGCAGTTCTCTAGTTTATTTCCAAAAAAGTATTATCCAAATGGAGAAAAGATAGTGAACTGATTTGTTTGCGTATTTACTCCCTCAAAAAGAGTTATTTACAGCAGTTCTTGTAATTGGTTGCAATTGTTACATAGTGGAAAAATGATAGTAAAACTTCACAGGTGATTGCCCAAACACAAACCTTTTTGTTTCCATTTCACAATCCTTTAGTATTTACATTTGTCTATCTTTATATAGCTTTATGCAAAAGGAAATTGCAAGAATTGGGAACTGAGTTCTTGAATAAACTTTATACGTTTTGAAAAGTCTGCTTCTCCTTTTGTATTCAAATGAAACACAGCTTAAATGAATGTTTTCATTTTTAAAACAAAATTATTTGTCCAAGACTAAGAATGTGAAATGTTCATTATTTAAAAATACGAACAAAAGTCTTGGTCCAAACTAAAAATGTACTTTGCAGAATTTAGAAAATGCTTTAAAATTTGGTTTCATTGGACATCTAGAATTCCTTTGTCTTAATCAGTAGTAGGTAAAAGGAAACAAAGAAATTATAATTAATTAATTAATTATAATTAATTATATTTCTGAATTAATAATCCAGAAAACAAACCAAAGAAAAGATAAAGAGTTTTGATTAAAAACTCATTGACAAATCCCTTGATGTGACAAAAATGTGTGTCTTCTTCAAATGAAAACATTTACTTTGGCTGCCAAGTTTATTTTTTGAACTATTAGTTCTGCCTTTGTTCCCCAAGACCAGTCCAGCCTTTCTCAGAGTTTAGATATAGCAACAGAAAATCTCAAAGATGGTACTACTCTCCTCTACTTTAATTGGAGAAATTACAATAGATTTAATTACAGCCTGGTTTAAAGCAACCCAAGTATACCAGTACCAAGTGAATGCAATTCTTATAGCAAGTTTTAAATCCAATTTCACAAATCATTACAGTAACTTTACTGATAATGATCTGAGTACAAATCTTGCAAAACTGCATTTTCTACAAAATAAACCATTTATTTTTCTTCTGGTAGTCAGCTACACACAAATCCCTTTCCTTAACAAAAAAGAACAAAAAACCCTGCAATCAAACAAACAAACAGTATTTTTCTTGTCACTAATTGCTGAGGCAAGTGTCCAGTGCTTTTTAGAATAGCTGTGTGTGCCATTGTTTGAGAGGAAAGCTTTTAAAGCACAAGAAGATAGTAACAAGCCTATCAAGGCTTATTCCAGCTGCAGTTCCTTAGATTTAAGCTGCCCAATGTATAGTTAAATCAACTTCCTATACCACTGACTTTTTGTTAAACTCCTCAGCTGTAATCTTGGGAGACAAGACTACTGAAGCTGCTTTTCCTAGATAAACTCCTGGTACCTGTGGAAGGTAGGAGAAAGACCTCAATGAAAAGACATTTTTTCCAATGAGAACTCGTTTAATGTGCAGAATTACTTGCTAAATGTATTTTTGTGGAACCTACATGCTAACATTTACTTCTACAGACCCTTACTACAGAATCATCACATCCTAACTGTTCTAAGCTTCCATACCCGGCTAAGACACATTGCCAAGTCTCCCAGCTGAGCCAAAAGGAAGAATCAATTAAGCATTTTATCTTTTTGTTTTTATTTTTAGTCAGGAATTAAATGACATTTACAAAATCATGTTCTATCAGAACATGGTTTCCTGGTCTCACAAAGCCTCTTTATTTAGGCTAGCTGTTACAGTGAGTTAAGCAAATGAGAAACTAAGAGACTTCCAACTGAGACACCACTCTTGCCTGTCTCTCTGCAGCCACACGTAAATTTTATTGTTAGTTTCAATTCAGGAATAACAGAATAAATTAGTTTTTCTGTGTCATTCAAGTTTTCTTTCTCAACTTGGTTCAGTATTTAAAATTGCTTCAGGCCATTAGCTTCCTAAGAACTGGGACCATTTTCTTTCTCACAGTGTCAGCGCTCAATAATATATACAAAATAAACAAAGTAATTAGAATAGTTGAGTGGTTCTGCACAGCCATTTTAACAGTTCATAATAATAATACTGGCAAGGCAACATAAGTTGCTTATAAAACACAGTTACACACTTAGAAGATTTTCTTCCTCAAGAGCTCATGTAAAAACAGGAAAATGTTCATGGTGCTCCTGTTACACTTTTGCATGCTGCCATGATACCTTATGTTTTAGCTCCATTTAAAATGAAAAGCATGAGAACTGTTTCCTTTTCAAGTATTTTGCTTACCCTGAATACTATTCATCTGACTTAATGCACAAAGCAAGAACCACAAAGGAATCTATTTTAAAAACATAGGGAATTAACTAAACTGATTTATTTCATGGCACACCAGGATTTGTGTTTTACTTACATGCTATTTATTGCAAAAAAATCAGCAAGATGTACAATTTCTTTGAGAAAACTGCAAACATTTGTCATTGCAAGAAAAAAGCACATTTCCTTTTCAATAGTATTTTAATATTTGTACAATTATTTAGAATTAATCAAAAAAAGATTGTGTATTTACCTATATAAAAGCTTCAAATAATAGGTAAAGTTAGCCTACATTATAAAACCAAAACACATTGGACTGAAATATATGTTTGCATTTTTCTTTATTACATTTATGGCACTTAATTTAATAGCAGAAATAACAATAGGGCTCCGCAATCAGAAGCAGTATCATTTTTCAAACATCACATTTCTTTGAGAACAAGGCCTTATATAATTTACTCAAAACTGAAGCAGACCTCACTGTGATTTTTTATTTTGTATTACAACACTATCACAGCTGTATGAGCCCTGCAAGCTTGCTGTTGGTTTATTTTCCTTTGTATTCTGTAAGTTAAATTGCAGTTTCACTGTGCTGTCAAGTAGACAATTGTAACAGCATGCCACTGGAAAATGTTTAATATTTATGTTTAATGTGGCTGATCCAGATAAGAAAAATACTTCCATTTAGCATTATCCTTCCATTTTTTTATTTTTTAATTTTTTTTTTTTACAAAAAATTAACGTTGAACATACTGCATGACATTACCAAAAGTATTACAAACTATAAAAGTAAGAGTGTGAACTAATAATCAGATTTCTCAAGGGCTGTAGTGAATAACAAAATAAAACCAGCATTACATTGCAGCACCTTTAAACATGTAACAAAAAACAGTGCTCTGTGTACACCAAAAATGAGTTACTCAATTGTACTGTTACCAATGGTTGTGGAAAAATATATGTATATATACGTACACACACAAAGGCACACACGCAGGGAAGAAAAAAAGAAACTCAAGGATTTAAACATCTGAAAACTGAGTTTTGGTGTTCAAAAAGAAATCATAAAACACCATATAATAATGTTCACAGATTTTATATCATCCACATGCATTTTTCATTACACAAAAGATAAGAGGCTCTAAAAAAAAGTAAATTAAATACTTCATTATTTTATAATAAAGTAAATGCAACCAATGCATGACATGACGTGGCATGTTAAATCAAGTATCATTATTCAGCATTAAAATAACTGTACCAGTTTACAGGTACTAAACAATCCTTTAAATTTTACAATGTGATGCTGCAGCAAATTTATAATCAGATCCAGCTGATAAGAGTATTACTATGAGTGACATGAATGTCCACAGAACACAAAAGAATACAGATATGCTTTGGAGCAACACCTCCAAAGTTAATTTAACTTCCACCCCATCTCCCATTTCATTGTATGTCCAGTCTTAAGATTAGTACATTGAAAACTGACATTACCCTTTCAGAAACATTACATTAAACGAAATAAATCTAATAAGGAGTTATAATTACAGGCTTCATCTAACAGAAAGCTAAGCTTTGGTTATATAAAGTGCAGTTCAATAATATGCCAATTAATCACAATGTTGTGCATACATCTAATTTTTGCAGCTCAATTTCCTTGCAAATTCTAAAAAATATTCAGGTTTTACAGTTTGCTTAACAGCAGGCTCAGTTACGAAAAAATCCCATTTAAGTGAATTTCAGTTCTAAGTACCTCGGTACTGTCCACCTTTGTGCATTACACTTCTGAACTGCTTGGCACCATGTAACCTCTTGGACGTTCCATAATCTGCACAATTGCATTTGTATCCCGTCACATGAAACACCTAAACTCTTGACAAAACAGTCCCCTAACCTCTTCAAATCATTTATACTTTTTGCTGTATGAAGTTTTCAAGTTTTATTATGATACAAGCAGTACATTCCATCACTCTCATAGCAACTTCTGAAGTAAACCTATCATTGGGAATCTGTGGAAAAGGAAGTAAGTCAGGATACCTAGTTTTTAAGCTATCTACGCCATAAGCCTCCAATGTCTGGACGTCATTTGAAAGTCCTTCAAGTTGCTGACTGTACTCCTCTATTTTTTGTGCAAGGGCTGCTGGTTTTACGTCTTTGTCTGACTTGCCCTTCACAGCATAGTCAGCTGCAATCAAGGCTAGTTTAGTAGAAAGGTAGCATTTAAAGCACACCCATTCATTGGCATTTTTATGAAGGTCATTTCGTGCAGCTGAAAAGTTGGCTCGGGCCTGCCTAAGCCATCGACGTGCCTCCACAGGATTGCCAACAGACCTGAACGTAGGCGGGACGAAAAAGCGTTGGGAGTACGACGGCCCCGTAGAAGAGGGACACTTTTCTTTATACTGTTGCCTTTCAGATTTGTGGCTTGTTGCTTCCTGATTCCATGAAGTGTAAAATCTCTGAAATGAAAATTTATCTGACTGAAATCGAGAAGCAGAGGACGAAAATGGCCTTCTTGAGGCTCTGTCCATATTTTGATCCATAAAGGCCTGCTTTTCCATCCTGTTAATCTCATTTTGTAAATGTTTGAAAACCTCATTAGCTATATCAAGATTCTCTGCATTTTTATCTGGATGCCATTTAAGATACAGCCTCCTAATAATCTTTTTTCTTTCAGATTCTGGAAGCTTCCAAGCCTGTTCAATCACAGATGTCACTTCTCTTAATATTTCTGGCAACAAGTTTGACTTTATCTTTTTTGGAGAGTGGTGTTTTGAGGACATTGTTTTGTGGCTCTCTCTACCAGTGAAGATAGGTGGAATTGCCCTCGGTCCATGTGCTGGAAATTCTGTAGGACTGGTTGGGGTAGAAGGTGTGCTATCCCTGCCTTGAGAACTTTCCTCTGGTCTGGAAAATTTGTACAAGTCAAGGGAGCTCACTATTTTATATTCACTATATCCAATATCAATCTGGTAAATCTTCCCTAGAAAACTGGGGCTTTCATCATCTTCCCTTTCTACTTCTTGCACAATGATTGCATAGGTATAAGTAGGCTGATATGATCCATATATATCACCACCTTCAGAATCAACAAGGTAACCAACATATTCACCAGGATAAAATACATTCATGGGATCCATAAGAAGTGTATAGTGAATTTCAGCTGGTATAGGAGTGCCAGGTGTTGGTAGTTCAAGTTTTGATGGCTCAGAGGAGTCATACTTCACTCCTAAACTGTCAAGCTTCTCACTGATCCGATAAATATCGTTACAACCCAGCATGGCAATTAAATATGAGGTATCAGAAATCAGGTTGTCAGTTGCAGATTTTAAGGTCATGGCTAATGCTAAGAGGAAATTTATGTCCTTGCTGTCAGAATGCTGTATGTAAAGCAGTATTACTGCGTTTCCATATCTCTTCAAGAAAGCAAATGTTTCACTTTTGCTGTGGGGAATAGGAGCAAACCCTTTAACTCTTAATGTTGTTTGCAACTTTTCAAAACAGGAAACTTTCAAACCTTCTCTCAAAGCTTTGCAAAGTCTTATTGCTTTTTCTTCATTAGCCAGAAAAGCATTGTCATTTTCATGCTTCATAATCCTAATGAGTCCTGTGATGAATTGCTCTGAAGACAACAGTAACTGTAACCTTCCCTGCAAAGAACATAATGCTCCAAACTGACAAATTTTGGGAGACTCCTCATCCAACTGTTCTTCAAGAATACTGCTGAGTAAGCGAGGCCTCAGTTTCTGAGGGAATAACATTATCAATTTAGTGTGAAAGCCATGGTCTTTGCCTAAGTAGCACTGGCTAAGATCGACAAGCATCTGCACGCCAATGTTACCTTGAATTCTGCTTTTGTAGTGGGGTGCATCATCAAAAACTAAGATACTAGACTTTACCAACCTACCGTCTTGACTGGGAAGGTAAAGGGCAAAATCTCTCATATTCTCAAGGTCATTCCTAACCTTTACAGAATCATTCTGAAGACTTTTGAACAGGCCTGAAACTACTCTTTTAACTGTGCGCATTTCATTAGGATCCAACTGCTTTCCCTCCGAGCTCTTATATATGCGACCTAGAACTTCAACATACTGCTTTGTTGAAATAATGTCTTCAGTACCCAAATGTTTAAATAACTGATGGAAAGTACCAAGTTCTAAAGGAAGTTTGTAAAGATAAGGTTTAAAATCAGATTCATACTCAAGGTTTATTACCACTTCTTCAGGCTTTAGGAGCTTCCAACCTTCTTCCACCATTACAAAAGAAACTCCTCGAAGCTGAAAGCGGAATTCCCTCTTCTCTGTACTAAGAAACTCATAAATGCTTCTTAGGACCTTGGCCCTAGTTTTCACCATGTCCTCATCCAAAGTTGTTATATTGCATATGTTCCTGCAGTTATTGATAACTTTGTCCAGAGGAGGGTCCAAATTAACATTCAGCATGGTTAAAACTTGCTCAAGCTGTTCTTGCGCACCAAGACTACTCCCCTCTTGCTCTTTGATGCTCAAAGGTGTTGCTTTCTCAGGAAGAATGGGACATGATGTCCAAAGCAACTGCAACACATCGGTTTGCTTGAATTTAGGATTCACCTGTGCCCCGTTGAATCGTATAAGAGGAAGTGTCCCATTAACTTCTTGATACTGAGGATGAAATCTCACAAATTCTGCTGGAGCTCGTTCAGGGCACAGAAAAGGAATTAAAGACAATTCTTTCAGAAAATTTCCTGAAAAAAGGTCAATTCTTTCTTGAAATATATGATGGAGGAGAACATCTACAGTATTCTGTAGTGTTTCTTTAGACCAGTTTTCTGTATTTGCTCGCATGCTGATTTCCTTAGCAAACTGCAGTAACTGCTGCTGTGAAATGATGAATTTCAATCCAATATGTCGTAGGAAAGTTACCCATGATGGAAGGAACGCAGCTTGATTTTTTGGTTTTGTAAGTTGCTCTAGCTTCTTGAAAAAGTCTTGAGGTATAAAGAATTTTTCAGGAAGCATTACTTCAAAGACTTTTACAGTCCTGTCATAAAAGTATTTTGCAGGTTTTAGCCTATTGCTTGCATCATGAATGATCAAAATGCTTTCAAGCTTTTCAAACAGCTGTTCTTTCATTTCTGAAGTTTCTTCAATGCTAGTTAGCCTATTCTTTAAGTAGATCAAGTGTTCTAATTTTGCATCATAAGACAGACTTTCAATTTTTGGCAAAAGATGTTTCAAGTACACTTCAAGATCATCTACAGAGACACAGCCAAGCATAGTATACAAATCTTTCAAATGAACCTTCTCCTCAAGAAAAGCTGATGAAGTTGACTGTGTCCATCTGTCTACTTCTACTGATGGGATACTTTTTGTGAGGACATAACATGTCCCATATTTTGCAATGCTGATGTATCGGCCACTGATTGATTTGTAACATGGAAGAGACTTTAAAATTTTAATGTCCTCCTGAGATGTCAAATGACATAAGTTGCAATTGAAGTACATTAGGAGAGCCTCAAAGTCACTTTCTGCTAACTTTTCAGTCTTAAACGTTGATGTCTGCACCATATATTGTATGGCTTTCAGAATGCTTGAGGGATTATCTATGTTTGCTGTACGTCCTGACAACAAAGGCACTAAAGCACTGTCTTTGGAGCAGATTTTGTTCAATGCCAGCTGAATACAGCCTGTTTTCATTAAAGCATGGAAGACTTTATCACTCTGAGCATTTGGAAAGACAGCTATATGCATAATGCTGAGTGGCAGCAAAACATCACACTCTGGCACAACGAGATTATTGGCTGAGACAGTAAACTTTACACCTGGGAGCAAAGTCCAGTCCTTCAAAGTTTCAGTAACACCATCGAATTTTGCTTGTGTATCTTCTTGCTCTTCTTTAATATTTAGAGACTCACTGATAAAATGCCAGGCATTTTTAAGCCAAGATTCACTTGCAAAGTTTTCCTTCCATTTCACACAATTTCTAGTTTTATATTCTCTAGGCAGCACAGATGATAACAATTCAGCAAAACTTCTGATATCAAAGACTTTTGCTACTTCACTGCTGAGCAGAATATTGTTGTATCTCAAATACAATGTGTTCATAAAGAGATCCTTGCGAGACGGAATCAGTTCATGGTACGTTGTCAAGAACTTCGGTCGCTTTGAATCAAAAACTTGCAAAACGTTGTCAAGAGTTATAAGGAGTGGCAAACCCTCAATCTGGATTTCATTTTCTTCTGCATCTTTGAAACAGTAGTCAACCAGGAGTTTGAGGCTATGGAAGAGTTTCAAATTTGTCTGCTGAAGACGACAGGGTAGCTTTCCAATGTGGCAATTAGAGTCTGGAAAAGAAAATGTCATCAAAAACAATCGGACATCAGCAGGTGTCACATAGGTGACAGGAATATCTGCATCTACCAAACAGTGGTAGAGATTTGCGGTCTCATCACAGTTATATACCAAATTAAATCCAATTTCTAAGAGTAAATGCTTTAGTCTGTAAACATTTTCGGCCACTGTCTTCCGTGTTGTGATGTTGTATTCTGTATTTTTGAGGTGCTGCAATTCATCTTGTAGCAAATTGTCAAAGAATGGTCTGCCTTTGTTCACAGTAGACATGTTAACCCATGTGATGATAACAGCAGAATGCAAATCAGAACCATCAACATTTGGAGCTCTCATAACAGGTAAAAGACGCTTCAAATCTTCATAAATGCAACTGTAAACTGCTTTCACTAAGCAATACCAATCTGGCTGAATATCAAGTCTATTAACTGGAAAAAAGGATAAAAACTTTTTTAAAGTGTCTTTCACAGCATGAATAGGTGTGTTTTGCAGCACTGATACTGTAGGGTCAGTGCCTGGAAAATACCTCTTCTTCAGCTGAATCAGCAGCTCAACATAGGCCGGTGCTATCAGCGCTGTCATTAGACTACTATTCCAGTCACTTCTCACTCCAACACCGTTGTCATCACGCCACAGATTTCTTCTTGCAGAGTCCAAAGCAAAGTGTCCATTCACATGGAAAGGCAATCCAGTTTCTAATGATAAGGGTAAGAAACAGAACGCTCTGTGGGGTTTTTTGTAATTATGAGTAATGCAAGCTGCTACTCCACCACGAGGGAAAAGAGTTATGTCCTCATTTTTGTGGGCTGAAACCACACTTTTGGATACCTTTTCCATGGCAGAAAAGCCTGACCTGTTACAAATTAACCAAGTTGTGAGATTTCCTTCAGAGTCTTCAGTATCCATTGTGTAAGTAATCTGCTGTACAGGTATTTCACTTAGCTGCTTCTTTTTAGTTACGCTGTCAATCACAGATGCATGGAACTGCTTTCGTTTCAGTCTGTCTCCATCAGTGATTTTGCCTTGTACAGAATACAGGACATTCAGTGCTCCTGTTGATTTTTCTATCTCACAAATAGAAATTTTTTCCATATGGTTCAAAAACATTAGGAGTTCTGCTCCATCAGTACGCAGCTTATCCAAAAGATTTTGGACCATTCTGTCTGAGCATGGAACTGATGAAATTTCTGATACTTTTGCCATTTCTCCATTTCGAAGAGGAAACCTAAACATGGTACAATTGTCCAGTTTAAAGTGATCTCCTAAGTAGAGGTCCAGTACATCTGAGAACTGTGTTCTGAAATCTGCATCTAAATCCCTAAACATGCGGCCAGGACTTGTTGATGTTGAACCTGGTGCGTATCTTGCATGAGGATCAAAAATGCAAAGTATATCATTGCCAGATAGGAAAGAAGGGCAATCAGTAATGTGATAAACAGAATTGAAACCTATACCATATTGTCCAGTTTTACAGGGATTTCCTACTTTTGTGCCTTTTCCAAGGTTCTGGATTCCCCGAATATCATCTTCTGTAAAAGGCTGATTGTTGTAAACACACAGTGCTGGTCCTTGAAGTGGTGCCCATTTCTCATCAAATATTCTATCGGCTGGATGCTGTCTAGGATCAAACACAAAACAGATCTCCGTAGCTTTTGCATCATCTGCATTCTGAAGGAGCTCTTTCAGCATTTCTTTTTCTGAAGGGTAAGCATTCAGAATGCTTTTAATTCTACTAGTCAATTTTTCTTTCTGGCCAAATTCTGTTCCAAGGGTAGTAAAACAGATATTTGATGCATATCTTTCTAAAGCTTTATGGCGTTTTGGTATTGCTCCAAGCTTCACTGCAACTTCTCTTGGAATATCACCATGACAGTATTTAACAGTTGTGTCTTTAACTTTAATCCATGGACAGTCATTGTAACACAAAGATTTTGCAGGCAGAAGTGCAAGACGAGTATCTGGCAATAAAATCTCACCATACTTTTTCTCACAAAATTCCTGCTTCTTCTCTCTAATAAGGCCCCATATTCCTTCACTAATTATTCTCCTGCAGAGCTGAAAGTTGTCTTCTGTTAGTTGTTTGGTCCCTCTTTCCTGATTTATTAATTCCAGAACTACAGCAAAGTCTTCAACTGTGAAAGCCTGTCTTACACCCACACTTTCAAACAGCTCACGGAAACTATTTTTATATTTGTTAGGCAACTGATAGAGGTAGGGTGCTGCTTCAAAATTCAAATGAAAAGACACTTTTGATGGATCAGCGTACACATTCTCAACCAAAATAAAACTACAGTTTGTTAGCTGTTCAATTATCATGGCTTTTGTTGATTCACTCTCTAACATTGCTTCATGCAGGTATTTGTAACAAGCATTAGTGATACTTTCTTGATACAATGTGATTCCATCAAATGACTTTGCAACTTCTTCTAACTGATTTATGACTAAATTAACAGCTGGTTTCTTCAGTAAACCCAAAAATTCTTTGACAGCTAATGACAAAGTACCACAACCTTTAAAAGAGTGGGAATTTTCATTAAGAATTGGTTGTGTGAGGCAAACTATATCTTGATGATCAGCAGTGTAAAGATCATTTGCTGAAAACATCGCTTCAGGCTGAAAATCACTGCCTTTCCAGTGCAGTGAGAAGCCTGCTGGTTTGCTAAGGAAAGGAAGGAAAGGAATGTTTTGACATTTTGCAGCAAATTCTTTAGCTCTAGGATCTCTAGATTTTAGTTTTTCATCAATAAGACTCAATATAATACTGCTCCTGAGACAAGCTGCAGCATGATCAGTCTTGTTAATTTCACCTACTGACTCTGCACGTTCTATCAGATCTTCCCATAAAATATCATCTTTAGCCATTCCCAACTGAACAAGTTTAACCAAAATAACAGGGTTAAGATAATCCTGAGTGGTACCATAAGGAAATCTTCCATCCTCAGCATCATACAACTTTGCAACTCTTCCTTCAGGATGGATCAGTCTTGATGGTGTAACTAATGAATGTCCATCCAATGAACAAGGAATACATGGAGTAGCACGAAGAATTCCTGAGAACTCCTCAACTTTTTCATTGAGAACGTAACGCATCAAAGGATCACGCAGCTCTGCATCAATTTCCTGAACATTAGGGAAAAATACCTCAGAAAAGAACTGTTTCTCAGAGAACGTGTTCTCCAATAATATGTATTTGCATCCCGCTTCTTCAAATCCCATCTTTACCCAGGATGGGAGATCTACAGCACACAGATTTTTGGAACCAGTTTTTTTAAGGTACTTCAGAAAGATCTTGAAGGCTGACGGCCCAACATCTGGCCGTTTCAGTATGGAGTCATCTAAAAACCTTACATTCTTCATGGAAACCCACGATGAGCCATCAGAAAACACTCTGATCCCTTCTTTGCTTTTCATATGAGCTATGTCCTCATAAAACCCTTGACAAATAACAGAAAAATCATCATGAACTGAATCAGGATCTGGCCACACTGCAGAGTAACTGTAGTCAACTAGCTCACCATTGATTGCCATGTCACGTAAAACACAAAGGGCTTCTATGTAGGCTTTCACAATAACATGCCTCATGAACACTGTGTTCCATCTTCCTTTCGTGTCTGTTTTCCAGATCTCTTTCCGATTTGAAGTAACTGCAAAGCAGCCATTTATATGAAGAGGTAAGCCTGTTTTTATTCGCAGAGGTAAATAGCAGAATACTTCACCTATGTTGTTGCAATTAGGTTTCACAACCCATTTTTGATCCTGGGTTTCAGACAGCAACACTCCTACACCACCACAGGGAACTAGGCCTAGTCTTCGTCCACTTTCATGCAAAGAAAATTTCAAAGCATCTCCAACATCCATGCAAGAACATATAAGCCACGTTGTCGAGTCTACTGTTTTCTGTGGCAATTCATCACCTGATCTTTTCATCTGTCCTGATTTAGCCATTTCAAAGAAAGCAGCTGGATCATCTTCGGTACCTCTGAAAAGCGGAGACTGTAAATCAGCAATCCGCCTAAACACATGGTGAAATTCTTCTACTACTATCTGTAGGATACACGATGACTTTGGTGTTTCAGTGGGAAGCTTCTTAGTACTGCTGCTGCAGACCTTCATGAGTTTAGCTGCCTCCTTTAAAACACTTACATTTGGTGCAGTCAAGGCTTTGGAAGAACACAGATTTTTTCTGATAGTGACAACATCTTGTGCCATGCCAGGATCATCTGCTTCAATTTTCAAGTATTTCAAAACCATTGAATTTACACTCTGAGCAAATATTATCAGTCTATGACCGCAAATACTAAATTCATCCACAAGAGAGTAAATGTCCGCTGTATTGTAAGATGCACTGCTGACTTCGCTCACTTTAGCTTCCTGCTGAGTCCTAAAGGACAGCCTGAAAAGTGTTCCTTTGTAGCTGTAGGGAGATTCTACTGTCAGTGGTAGCTGGCAACCAAAAACTCCTATAAACGGCTTAAACTGATTTGGAAATTTTCGCAGTCTCTTCTGTTGTTTACTCCAGTTGATTTTGATGCCAGGGTTAGACTTATCTCTGATATGCTTACTTATATGATTGACATTTGGATCAAACATAATCATGAACTCCCGGCTCAAAATAATAGGAACATCAGTGATGTGATAAACAGAATTGAATCCCAGTCCAAATTTTCCTACTTTGTCAACTTCACTCCTTTTTAGAGACTCTCCTAAGCGAGTTATATTTAGAAAATCAGAGTCAGAAAACTCAGAATTATTGAACGACCACAAAGCTGGACCATGACATGCTGCCATTCCTGGATCCAGAAGGTTCTCTCTTATATCCATATTTCTTCTCATGTCAATCAGGAAATTACATTCCGTTGCATTAGCATCATCAGCATTTTGAAGAAGCTCCTTAAAGATATCAGAAATGGAAGGGTATTCTTCCAATATGTTTTTAATTCTCACAGTCAGAGGCTCTCTTTGCCCAGATTGCTCAAATCCCATATTTTCTGGATTAATCAGTCTGGTGCTAAGGCATGGGACATTTAACCACTCAGCAGTTTTCATGGGTATGTCTTCGTGCACCAAAATTATAGGTTCAACAGAATCCTCAAGCAAATCATTTAAATCATCAACTTTGATGTCACAGTAACAGCACTCATGAATTGGCTTCATTGCAAGTTTATAAGGAAGTTTGCCACTGTACAGTGGCATGGGCGTATGCAGACTCGCGGGGATCTGATTGCTGTACAGCCATCTTATGATGCTCAACATAATGTGAAGGCTTTGCTTACTCTCTTGTTCAGAGAGAGACTGCTCACTCTTCAGATATATTTTCTGAATGACCATAGAAACGTGGTCTGGTGTTAACTCCTCAATTGAACCACAACATTTAAACAACTGGTGAAACTTTGCCATAGTTTTTGGCACATAATGTAGATAAGGTTGGAGATCAAGATCAGGAACTGACTTTATTACTGCTTGTGTGAGGGAGCAAAACGTTTTACCTGTCCAAACCCAGGGAAATTTCAGGGCTTTAAAAGCTTCTTTGCCTTCTTCTAGATGATCATGCATAAATCCATAAATCTCAAGTAAGATATGCTGAAATTGATAGTAGTCCTCATCACTGAAGGTTTTAGAACTATGCCAATCAACTACCACCTTGAAATGTTTCAAGACTGCTTTTATGCTGGGCTTGGTGGGGATGCCAAGTGCTTTTTCGATATCCAACAGTACATTTTCCACAAGAGGAACTGAGGAACCAACTAAAATTGCATGGGTTATATCACACATTTCTGGTGGTGAACACAGATCACAATGATCTCCTTTCCAAACTAAAGACCCTGGATAATTTGGAGGCCTTTCCTTACTTGCAGGAATCCATTTTATCTTCTTCATCGCAGCTTTTGTATCAGATGAGTGAAGCAGCGTATGGTTTTTGTTCAAAATCGTCAAGAGAGTTCTAGCTTTTCTTAACAGCAAATCATGATTGGTATTAGAGTCAGCATGCAAACTTTCAATTTTTTTTGCCACTCTCAAGATATCATTTTCCTCAAGATTAACTTCATTTTTTAAGCCTATTTGTCTCAGTGAATGAAGAATATCTGAGGATGTAAAAATAACAGGGGGGAAGCAACTTTCCTCCTCAGCATAAAACAAATGTTGTAGAAGTTCTACCTCAGGATCAAAGAGTTCGTTTGCTGACATTATCTTTTCTGGTGAAATCTTAATGAACTTTAGTGGTGTCAGCCACTCTATCACATCTGTATTCTCATTTTTCAGAAAAGTCAGATTTTCAAGAACCCATTGCATTATCTGTGCTATTTCGTCATATGAATAAAAATCACTTCTTATGTCTTCTATAACAAACTTCAAGCAGTCTGTGCTCTTCAGCTGTTCTATTTTCAGCAGATTAGCTAAGCGAATAGTTGCTTCATCACTGCTGTCAATTATTGGAACAGAAAATCTTAGACCAGGAGGAATTTTGGCAGTGTGGTGTAGTACCTTACTACCTTTTAGCCCAGTAAAAACAGGGACACTTTCATCAGATGGTTTTTCGATTTTTTTAAATATTAGCAATTCCTGAATAATTCTCTTCTCTTTTTCATTTGCATCTGTTAAACTAGCTAAGAATGCCCTAAGAGCATCTTTATGTGTCGATGGGAATGACGCAACCTGATTGCATAGTTTCTGTAAGGACATTTTTTCCATTATTTGTAAAACAGCACTTGGCAATGGTGGATGCACATATTTTTTTATAAGTGGATGTTGGATAGAAATATCCAGTTTCTTAAGTACAACTCCACCAATTTTCTGAATAATATCAGCTAAATATTCTGGGAGCTGAGTCTCAGATTCGTCTTCCAGAATGATAGGTGATGGGTTCCTAAATCTAATCAGTTCCACTGACGTTTCATTTTCCTCCAGCAGCGTCTTGGGGATAAGAGGCATTTCATCAAACACACTCAGGTCATCAGAAAAATGTATATATAGACTCTTCCAGACCATCTTCAGCCAGGAAACTGATGGGTGCTTTTTTTCTTCCAAGCCTGGATACCACTGTACAACCACATCTCTCCCAGGCCACACGCTGTTCATAACCTCTTTAATGAGCCGGGCAAACCTTTCTGGGTTCAGGAGCTGCAGCTGAGTGCATGGCCTCCCTGAAATTACAACAAAAGGGAAAAGCTGTGAAAATCACAGAGCAGAGTTACTTAGCAAATGGCTTCAGGGGGCAAAGAAAAAGGAAAACAAGAAAAAAAAGTCTAATCTGTGCCCTGTCTTTTTGTGGAAAAAAAAAAGTTTGTTAAACAGAACTGCAGATACCAGCTTCCTTTGCTTTCAGAAGTTAATTAAAAGCAAATGCATTCCACATTAGTACAAAAATATAAACAAATTCAAAATTATCAGTATGTTATTACATTTGTTAGTTTAACACAAAAGTTCTCAGGCATACGTAGCAACTAGAGATTAAGAATTGAACTACAAACATATTTTTTTGTTTAGTTGATTCTTTACCCTACTTATTTGTCTTGTGTTAAATAAATATCTAATCCATTATTTTTCTATAATTGCAAGTGTTCAAATAGATTTGAAAAATTATTTATTAGATATAGCAAAGTGGCTCAGGTGCAGCTGATTTCACAACTAAAACTGACAAGAAATTAGACTCAGTTGTGTAGGAAGTGCTGAAACTAGGTCTATATGCTTTTATTCTTATTATCAAAGTTGTCACTAAAAGAAATACGTCTTTACACTTGTGTCTTAATTATCATTAGGACAGTATATACTTAAAAACTACAGAACTTCTGGGGGTAAAATATCATAGAATATAAAAAAACCACTACCTCCCAACACATCAAAACTAATGACAGAAGTGGAAGCAAGACATCCATTTGGATTTCAGATCTTTCATCATGCATCTAGATAACACTGCCGTTTTCTTGAAGGCAACAGTCTAAATAAAGATTAAGAGCACTTATAGACATCCTTCAGAAAAAACCTTTTTTCTTTCACTTCATGCCTACAGCGCTATGGATTGTGTTAGCTCTATTGAACAGAAAACAGGCAAACACATCAGCTTTGTGAAAGTGAGGAAAACTTGCAGAAGGGGCTCAGGAAAATGAGAATCTACTTAAAAGCTAATCTTAAATCCCTTTTTTTATTTTGAAAACAGAAGTTAAAAATACTGGTTTTAAAACTATACATGTGATCTTAAAATACTGGAAATCTTCCTGCATCTAAAATTATTAAAAATATAGAAATAAACCAATGAAAATATTGACAATTTCCATGTAACATTATTACAATGTTTTCTTCATCAATATGCATTTTCCCCTCAGCTGTATTTAGAAATCTTTTCATAATTATCTTAGGTTGCTATATTTTGGCAGCTGTATTTGGCAAGGTTTTTTTAAAAGAAAGCTGGAGTAATGAGAATAGCTAATAACCAAATTCACACAAATATCAAGCTTCAATCCAAACCAGTACATCTTCAATTAATAACCATACCTGAAAATCCCCAGAGAAGCTGTTGGGCTAGAATATAATCAAATCCAATTTTAGAAAACATCCTGTGAGCTACACACTAATACACTCAGTATAGAAACAGTTACTAACTAGACAAATACAGTTCACCTTTTAGGAGAATAAAAGCAAGATGTTTGTCTTTGAACAACACAATAAAAACAATTGCATCCCATCTCAAAGAAATAATATAAGAAAATTTCTATTTCTGCAACTGTATCAGAAATCTCTCTGATGTAATTTCTACAGCTATATAAATAAAATTCTTGACAGATTAATATTGCTAAACTTATCAAAATCCCCTCTAATACTTATTATTTATAGCAACATACAACTTTTATGGTAGTGCAGTTGTACTTAATTATGCAGAATCATAGAATGAAGAATAATTTAGGAGGAGGTAGAATGAAGAGAAAAGTAGGACACATATCTTGTAAAGGACTATCTAATAGTATTTAAGAATTTCTAGAATATTTAGAAGAATACTCATCATATTTATTTACAAAAATATGTTCTTCTAATGAATGAGAGGCACACTACCAAGAACAAGTCCCTAGAAAAATCTGCCAGAAGAAAAGCAAGACCTTATATATGACCTAAAATCTTCCCAGTAACTAAAAAGTCTAGAAAGACTTAATTGCAGCTCTGAGACCAAGCCTGGAGGGGAAGGAATATCCTAGAACTCAGCAAGGGACAGGTTTAATAACATGGCAGGGGGGGGGAGGGGGAGGAGGGTTCATTTCTGTCACCTCTGCTTTTTTAGTATATATTCAAGCATATACTGTATTTTGTTTTGGTTGTTTTGCTCTGTTTTTTAATTTAAGCCTGCTTTTAGACTGCTTTGTGACATTCACTTGGAGGAAATTGTCTAGGAAACTACATCTCGAAATTCGATTCAAGGTTTCATCACACAGAATAGGCATTTTTCAGTACTAACGTTGCTGTCTTACGTAAATCTTCATCCATTTAATCTCAGTGTGGTTGTCTTGATACCTATATATTTCTCTTCTTTAGAAGTTACTATTAAACAGTAGCTCCTTATGGTTCTATCCTAGATCACCAATATTCCCTGTTTGGATACACAATTTGAGGTAGTCATTATTTTCAACACTTTACATTCTGTTTAAAAACAGTACTGGGGGAAATTACCAGTAGGGAAAAAAAATTAAACCAAGCATATTCTACTGCATTAATAGACACAACATCCATCATCTAATATGCTGATAGGACTTTGAAAGTTCTGCTTTTTAAAATAAAGGTTTGCTTTATAATAATTTCAAACTTGATGTCCTTCATATTCAGTTAAAGTCCCAGATTTCATATTTTCTATATATTTTATATTGTTTTTAACATGTACATGTTTTACGCTATGCAAAAAGTCACTCAATTCTTCTAATTTTTTCACAGATGCTTTGCCATAATTTAAGAATTTATCATCTTGCCTCAGAATTACCTTATTTTTCTATTGGTTTTGATAATGAAGGAATGATTAAAACGTGGAGAAAGGAAAAGCTTTAGAACTCACAAAAAGAATAACAAAGAGAACATTTAAAAGATTGAAGGGGAAAAAAGGTCAGAACACAGAAGAAATAGAGACTGAATGACTGAAGATTATGATAAAGAATATAAAGAAAAGCAAATCAAGACTATGAGTTATAGTATCCTACATCCAGTTCTAACATCTTCAGTCTAAAAAAGAACTCTGATGAATCAAGTCATTAAAAAAAAAAAAAAAAAAA
>VZTE01006369.1:1096150-1165972 GCA_013397775.1 Eulacestoma nigropectus | reverse complement strand
TGAATAAAGGCATAAAAAAAAAAAAAAAAAAAAACAGACACAAGAATGTTTTCCTGAAAAGTACTTTTTCTAGACATTGAAGAACAGCTTATTTTTAAATAGTATTACTATATGGTGAGCTAACAAGTGAATTGGATTGTGAATTGTGTTTAGGTGAAGATAATTCTGAGATTCAGGCTTCAAATTTACCAATCAAATGGTAAACACAAGGGTGGAAATGTAAATGCAAACAAACACTGAGAAGAATAAATGCTGAAAAAAATTGTTAATACAGTTGAACATAGAGGCATCTTATCTATAGATGCAACAAACTCCTTCACCAAGTCTTTTGATCATGACTGGGAGTATTTCAGTAGGTCCACACTGACACAGCCATGAACTATGAATTAAGACTCAGGAAACACATGAGGAAATTACATGATCTACAGTACACTTGAGGCTAGACACTTAAACTGATTTAATCTGGTTTAAAACAAATGTATTGAAGTGATCACTTGCAATTGTGAGGTAAGAGATGATCCACAATACCAAAACCATGACACAGCTATTGCATATGCAAATACTATAAATACAAAACAGACTTAAGACTGTCTTAAGTGGAAGAATATTATTTGAATAAAATTCTTCATCCTTGAATACATTTTACTAAATGAATATCTATTATTTTATCACAAATTTTCATCCTTCTTCCTTTGCCTTTTTGTTCATTTATAATTTTCATTTGTGTCATTTCCAATTCAAACAACTCTATCATATCTTAATGTTTTTGGGTTTTTTTAGATGACCATCTTATTTATGGGAACTCAAGTTCAGGAGACATTACTTTAAACTTAGGTTTAGAGCTAGTCTGTTTGAACCATTAGAAGCTGGTTTTAGTATAAGAGAATACAAAAGACACATTACCTCGGCTTTTGGCGGCTTCTTTCAAAGCAGCAAGAACCCCAGGCTTCAGGTCATCAGAGAGTAACTTTCCTTCCAGGCCAGGAAAGAGTGATCTAGCACACCGTGAAAAAAAAGAAAAAAAAAAAAAAGGCCCCCACACTTTAGCACTTTAGCAAAGCATCATTTATTTATGTTACTGCACAGACATTACCAGCTTGGTAATCATCATGGTAGAAACAGTAGCATGCACAGCAATCGTACACATATGCAGAGTAGGGCTTTCAGTGGGCATTTTCTGACAAATTAAAAAGTCGTACATTTAGAAGCAGAGAGTAGTAAGAAAGTAATTTTTCCAACTACTCTTCTTTTCAAAGCAGGTCTAAGCAAGTTTTCTTTTGACAGAAAAACTGGGATTAAAAAACTATTTTCACCTATTTGTATTGTAACGAAGAAAAAAGTTAAAATAGCACCTACCATTCCATGTCTCTTAGAATTGTGTTAGAGAAGTGTAAAAAAATACAACACATAATTCTAGAATGTCACACAGATCTGTGGATTTGAAAAGATTTGCAGATTTCAGAAGATCTGCAGTCAATAGTTAAAATTATTGTGCCAAGAGTCAGTCTCATCCTGCCCTTCTCTTACTTTAGCACTTAAAATTAAATCGGTTTTCAGGGCTTTGGTCTCTGTGAAATCAAAAATAAATATCCAGTTTAATTCTGATCACAGGCATGTTCATTAGACATAAACACAGAATCTTACTCTTCCACAGAGTTAGCAGAAAGAAAATTCCTAAAAGTTTATTTTACATTCTTAGCAGGCTCCAAATTTGAATAAGGAAAGAGCCAGCCTCCTAAATTGAAAGGGTTTTGAAACATCTAACATACATAATTTATCATACTTAAAACATTAGAATTAAAGATACTTGATGTAGGCAAGAACAGAGGCAAAGAAAGCATTACTATTTCAAATTCCAGTTTTATCACAGCTAGCAAGGAGATTTATGCCTGTTATAATATGCTTTTGCATCAGTTTTACAAGGCCTATCAAACCAAGTCCATTACCAATGGAACGTGAACAGAGTAAGAAATACTGGTATCTTTAAGTTTCAAAAAAAGTATCTTATGACTCGTCTGAACAAACTCTAATTTGTTAGTCTCATCATGGAATGTTTTCTGTGTTAGTATACCGGCTTAACTTCTGGAAGGAGTAACAAAGTGAAAGAACAACAAAAGATAAATCATCTCACAATAGATGCTAAAGAACTTTTTTTTTTTTAGAAAAAGACACTAAAATCACAGGCTCTGAGTAGTTTTAATCCCCTGATAAATAAACTGAATTGTTTCGAGCAAGAAAGATTATGGGTTTAAATTTATGGAGTTCCTGGAGTGGGTCCAGCAGAGGACTACGAAGATGATTAAGGGACTGGAGCATCTCTCCTATGAGGAAAGGCTGAGGGAGCTGGGCCTGATCAGCCTCCAGAGGAGATGACTGAGAGGGGACCTCATCCATGTCCATATGTATCTGAAGGGAGGGTGTCAAGAGGGTGGAGCCAAGCATTTTTTTGTGGTGCCAAGGACACAGGCAATAGGACAAGAGGCAATGAGCAGAAACTGATGCACAAGAAATGCCAGCTGAACATGAGGAAGAACTTCTTTACTGTGCAGTGACCACACACATGTGGTGACAACAGGCTGTCCAGAGAGGTTGTGCAGTCTCCCTCACTGGAGAGTGGGTCCCTCAAGAACCGTCTGGACACAATCCTGCACCATGTGCTCTAGGATGGCCCTGCTTGAGCAGGGAGGTTTGACCAGATGACCCCTTGTGGTCCCTTCCAACCTGACCCATTCTGTGATTCTCATTAGAATACAGCAGAAAAAAACCAGCAGCAGACTCGAAGATACACAAATTTTTTTTCAAGAAACATGGGAAGACAAGCTACCTGCATCCAGCTGCTTTGAAGATTGGCTGTCTATATGTATATTCAAAACACAATTTACGTAAGGACCTCACTCGAAGCACTTTTTACCTTAATAATACCTCTATGGGCACACTCCAACCCACCTCTACTTCCCTTATACACAGTCCACAGAGCAGTAAAAGCAACAAAAACAGGCCAAGTGTCACCTTCTCTCAAGTTGAGGGTCTGGAAATTAGTGGAACTCTGAGGCAAAGGAGAGGGTGGGGTCATTGCAAACATACATGCAGGTAGCACATTGTAAGGGGAAACAGTAAGACGCTGGTGTGTCTGAGTGACTTCAAGCCATACATCTTTAGAGATTACGTGGAGAATGGTCCACATTTAACAAGCATTTAATACATGCATAATCCAGTACAGACATAAAAAGAAGTAGTCATGCTTTCTCCCAGTGACCCCAAGCTCATTTATTCCAGCTAGCCTGCTCTTTATTATCCCCTCCCCAGTGTCAGTGCAAGCTCTTTTGGCTGATGAAATGAGAACCATATTGGAGCACTGGTGCAGCTGGGAAATAAGCAAGGAAAAAAACTAATTGGAGAGGGACTGGAAAGAACAAAAGGAGAGCAGATGTAAAAGTACTACCTCACTGAAAGTAAGTGTTGTGATAAAATAAAAAAAAGCCAGACGTAATCTCAAGCCTTAAGTTTCATAAAAGCTCTTATCATTACCTAATTTAATGAACTTCCTAGTACGCATGTTTCTAATCTCCTCCTATTTCTAATTCCCAGAAGAAAATGAATTTGAAATGTATCCTGAGTTACTCTCTTAAAGCGTAGATCACACAATTCTTTTATAAAGGGTTAATGGCAAATGGGTGTCAAACTTTTCAAATGAGACATATACATATATACAGAAAACTGAGTTCTATCTGTGCATTATTTCATCACAATAAAGGCTGCTGCATACCTTGTTTATTGATAAGCAAAGAACAGTCTGAAGCTCTGTTTTAACATGTAAATTAAAAAAAAAAAGAGAAAACAAAAAATCCCCCACAGTATTACAAATATTAAGCATACCTGGGATATTCTTCTGAAGTTATGTAAACTACATCCTGTTCTGACACAGATGAGGAAAAAGGAATAAAATTCCCATTTTGTAAAGGCAAAAGCTCCAATCCAATAAGTTCACTGTAGACTCCATCAGAAAGCACAAATTCTAAAAGATGAAGCTTTTCTTCAGCAGGTCCACTGTGTCCAGATTTCCTTAGCACTTGCCGCACTAGAGCAGGAGTCACTTTTTTCACAGCTTTAGCAGTAGAAATAGTAAGATGCACTGCACTAGCAATATTTGCTGGTACCTTGGCAATCTGCTTCCCTGAATTCTGGAGGTAGTTGAGAACAGACTGTGTGTACTCCAAACTCTCATCCATTTCAGAAAAGTGCACCTGTTCCACCTTTATCCACTGATTACTCACTGAGTAAATAACTGTATGCTGGAGCAGGTCTTTAAAGAGAGGTACTACAATTGGTTTCCAGGGTACCCTGATTTTGTTCTCATCAGGCCATAACCTATAAATTCTTTCAGTTGACAATGGAAAATCTGAATTCTTCTCAGTCTCCATCCGTTTGATAGCTTCCAAAATAAGAGTGGTATATGCCTTAGGCACTATATTTACCACAAGAAGATCATTCCACAAAGCTGCTGGATCTCTCCACTGATCCAACTCTCTCCATTTGATACTTCTCCTATTGTCTGTGAGACCAAAGAAACCACTAACATGAACTGGGAGTCCAGTTTTGCTTTCTTCACCTGGGGGCAAAGGCAGAAAACAAAACGCTCTTCCTGAAAAGTCTGCTACAGCTCCATTTTCCTCCTCATTAGTTGCTAAAGACATGGCTATTCCTATAGTAGGAACAAATTTCAAGTCATCAGCTAAAGAATCCAGCTCTGTACACATTCCTCGACCACCCACACAATTACACACTAACCAAGATGTTTTCTGTGCGTCCTTAACACTCTCATCTTCTACAACTATATTTACATGGTATGTCACACATGTTATGCTATTGCTTGGAACTCCCTTACAATACTGATTTATTGCAGTTCCCAGGATTTTGATAGAATTGGGTCTTTCGTGTTTCAAGGCCTTGTTCTCACTGGCGGTTACTCTAAAAACCAGCCTCTCTGTTCCATCAGCTTCCCGAACGTGCAATGAAACATCCTGAACACTCTTCAGGAAAAGCAATACTGTGTCCGCATCTGCTCTGAAAGATTCAAACAGCTCCAAAACCTTCTGTTTGTCATAAACATTGCTGCTCAGCTGGGAAGGCTGCAGGCGAAGTGGGAAACGAAAAAAGGTACCAGGAAAGTTTCCATTCTTAAAGGTTTCCTTAGTGCTGCCAAATACACCAATGAAAGGTGCAAATTGGTCCGTAAGTTCATTTATTTCCTTGCTATCTTCCTTTAGATTCCAACACTGGCCTGACTCATGAGGTCCAAAAAGGGTTTGATGGGGATCAAGCATTCCAATCTGGTCACCACTGAAGATGCTAGGGACATCTGTATACATAAAAAACAACAATTATTAATAATCCTAAAACAACATACTTCGAAAATACAGTGTTAAGGAACAAACTTTAAAAAGGCAAGAAAAAAATATTCTAAAACTATGATGAACTGAGTGTAATGCCCAGGGAAACGGCTGAGTGACCATCCCTGAGGGTATTTAAAAGACACACATACATGGCCTTTAGGGACATGGCTTAGTGGGGGCTTGGTACCATTAGGCTTACAGTTGGACCCAATGTTCTTAAAAGTCTTTTCCAACCTGTATGATTCTATGATTCTGATAACATAATTCAGTGCTTACTGACAGGGAAGGAACAAGCACACACCTATTCTGCAATTGAATATATAAACACTCTTTCAACTATTTGAATTCTAGCAGACAGTGAGCAACAGGAAGTACAATTTCTTTCAACTACATACTTTTATGTTTCCAGTATTTTCAAGAAAAAAACCAACTAATTTACTACACGTGTGTTCTACTAGATTCATACCTTGCAGATCTTGAAGGCTGGCAAACAGTAATACTGCACATTTAAAAGCACAAATTCCCAGAATTATCAAACCACTGAATGTATTAATTTTATTCATGCTCAGCTAGGTAAAATATTGTTAAAAAATACCATGTGTCTTAAAAATTCACTTCACAAGGTAAAAATTTTTATTTCAGCAAAAATTTGCCTCTTATCCTGTACTATTATAACTGTGGAGACTGTAAGCATTATTTATGCTTCTTCTGTACCACAATAAAGCATTCTAGAAGTATAATATGTTTCAGGACTGAATATTACCAGCTTGTGAAACAGTATGTACTATCTCTTTCAAGTGTAAATGTGCATATACCTCTATTACGTAATATCTTTTCTAGCAGTAAATAAAAATCACTACTTATTATACAAAGAACCTGCAAAAGAGTTTCAGTCTAATGAGTAGAACTTTCACACTTCTACTTGGATATCTACCATATATTATGAGCCTCTATAAAATGAGCAGCAGTGCATAATTGAAACATCAGTGTAAAGGAACATTCATTTCAATATAAGGGACTAAGTACATAATGATGCTAACAGAACAATCTTCTTCAAAAACCTTCAAAATCAAATAGATACCTTACAGGTTTGCAGAAAAATAGGAATGCTTCATAAGAAAATCTAGCCATGAACTAATTTTAAAATGCATTATAGAGAAAATATTAAATGTTTGTGAATATCTAAAGTAATTTAACTATTTAAAACTTCAACATTTTCTTTTTAAAATAACTACTAAGAGTACCTGTTATATGATAAACTGAATTAAAGCCAATTCCAAATCTTCCAACTTTCAGGGGATCATCTTTCTTCCTGCTTCTTGCTATTTCCTGTATACCATGCCAGTCTTCAGGGGTGAAAATTGCATCATTGTATGCATAAAATGCTGGCCCTATAATAAACAGGCAAGAATTAAAAAGAAGACAGAATAAAACTATTTATTGTTTAAAATTTCTAGGAAATGAACTCACAGACCTGAGAAAGCATTTCTTTGAAGTATATGCATGTGCAAATTTAATGAGGAAGCTATGACTTAAGCTGACACCAAATTATGCCTCGTAATGAAAAAAAAAGAAAAATGCAAAAGCAAAAGCAAGGAGATGAATTAACCTCTGTAAATAGTACTTAAATTCATATTCTGATGTGATATTCAATTCTCACATCCACATTTTAAAAGAATGATTCTGAAAAACTGAACAAAAAAGCAGAAAACAACAAATCTTCTGCAAGAAGTGTCACGTGGCACAAGGCTTAAATTCAGTATGTTCAGTCTGTCAAAAAGATGTTTGAAAAATGTACTAGTCACAGTCTAAAGACACCTCCACTGGAAGGGCATATAAGGCAAGATAAAACAATAACCTGTGTCTAGAAAGTAAGACAGACAAATTCACATTAGAAGACATAATAAGACTGATTAACGACTGAAAAAAGCCAGAAGAAGTAGTGGATCCTACATCATTGAAATCTTCAAATCACAACTGAATGCCTTTCGGGATGACTATGCAAACTAATTTGTTTGTTAAATACATAACTGACCTTTACCTCACAAAGCCATAGTAAATGATGTAAAATGATATTAAAGTTTCAAGAAACTGGATTTGCAGTATACAGAAAACATGAAGCAAAGCTGGGTGTAAGGGCAAGAGAAAAAGGATGGGGAAGAAAACTGAACTGCCTGGACAATGCTGAAATGTAAAGGGCTAAGGTTATCTTTACATTAAGAACTGGTGTGCTGGCTTGGGCTTCATGGTAGCTGGGGGCTGTATTTTCGATGTGTGCTAGAAACAGTGATGATAACACAGGGCTGTTTTCATTATCATTGAGCAGGCTTTATACAGAGCCAAGGTCTTTTCTGCTTCTCATGTGGCCCAAACAGCAAGTGGGCTGCGGGTGCATAAGGAGCTGAGAGAGGACATACCCAGGACAGTTAATGCCTAAAAACATGCATATTGAAGAACAATGGCCACATTTAATAAAAATTATATTTACCCTGATACTGTGCCATGTCCTTTGACCATAACGTTTCTGTTCCATACTGAGTTTCATCATATAGAAACCTAACCTCTGTGGCACCAGCATCTTCTGCATTCTGTATCAGCTCCTAAGGCAGAAAAAAACATAAACAGAACAAAGTATAATGCAGTAATACATATTCTAGCAATGGCTTTTGAACTTAAACAGTAGAAAATAATAAGCAATTGTCTCAAGTGTAATTGTTTTCATACTTTTCAACCAAAATGGTTTTATCCGGTTTACCTGCATGAGAATAGGTATACTTATAAAACAAATATTCAGACAAATACTAAAAATGTGATTTGAATTTGGAGCTCAAATACCATATAAAAGCAGTCACAAAGTTGAGAAATAGGCTCCTAAACTGTTACTCCTATATTATACTGAATCAGAGCTGTAGAAGTCTAAAAACAATGCAAATGTGAGAAGGAAAAAAAGAATTTTTAAATGTATCGAAATGTATTGTTAAGTCTTTACAAACAGTTGTACAACAACAGTGAGGCAACCATTCACAAAAGGGTAATACAGAGCACTCTTTACATCAACTGAATGAGGTTCAAGTTAACATTTCACAGTAGGAGCCAACCATTCAAGGGCCACGATGCTCACACTTCTAAACCCCTTTGACAAAGGGCTGCAAAACAGTTCTGACCAGTAGCTCCCTAAGCCATGAACCAACAGAGCAGCTGCCCTGTTGAATTAAACCCACAGACTGGAAAGAAGCTTATACTGAGTATTTTTTAAATAGTATTAGTAGTGGTGAGAGCTATGGAAAATCTAAATGTCAGTAAAGTAGTTCTGTAAACACGACCATTAATAAAATATGCCTATTCAGTCCCGTTCTCATCAACAGCAGACACGTAAGCGTGATTATAAATACCTATGGGATTACAGCCTCACACAACGCTCTGTTTACACTGAGTCATCACGGTGTATCAGGGCTCCAGACATATAAACACGTGTGTATGTTTATGTGGGTGTGTGCAAGCTTGGCATAAGCAAGTATTTCAGCTGAATTGAAAAGCAATGTAGATATATCACATGCGGTGTATTCATAGACATAATTTCATTCAGTTATGCATAAAAGACTTGATAGCAAGATGAACTTGTACTTAAAAAATGCATCAACTAGCAGCAAGTATTTCAGATTAGGTTGCATTCAAATATACTGTTGAGACTAAAATAACCTCACTGTTACCTAATATCTGGTTCCAAAATTATAACCCTTTGATTTTGCCATTTGTGACAGTATGTTCAGTCTATAATGCATATTACACTGTCACTACTACATAATTTTGAATTATTATGAGACAGCAAGAAATATACCTACAGTTAAGCATAAATAACAAATGTTTAAAGAACCTTTAAAAGATATTTATATGCAGTTCTTCTTCTAAAAGAACAATCGTGACAGTCCTTCATGAAGACACAGAAAGATAGCTCAAAGTCTCCAGAAACGTTAAATACTAAGTATGGAAATCACCATGTAGTCAGACTTGCATTCATGCTGTGGCACATGGGGTAGCTGCTACATTCAGCTGTAACAGCATTGTATCTGAAGAATCAAAACACTGAAATAAATTTCAAGGTATCAGCAAAATTCCTGGTAGTAATCTCTCCCTAACAATATGTTAACCCTAAACTGTAAACTATGAAAATAGCATAATTTCTACTTTTAGATTTACCTATCTGATTTCTAAGGACATTACCTTATTTTCTTCATGTTGGAATGAAAGTTTGGGTTTAAAATATTGAGGAGGTCTGAACTCTTCTTAATTCAAATGCATTTTACACATGCAACTAATACTGAGAAATAATAAAAATGTAAGCACCCCTTCTATGTACAGACACTGCTCAGAACATACCCAGGAAGCAGTTTGCCAAAACAGTTGAAGATATGCTTATCTTGGGCATTCCCACTAAGCATAATCAGCTTCTAGTTCCATGGTTGCAAACAAGACAACAGACATCAGGAACTGTCATTATCTGTCAACATTTGTATTTGTATGTTTTGTATGTATATATGTATGCATAGATATATAAGACATATTTGTACCAAATTCCATTAGTTAGAACCTAGTATTCCCATACACTTAGAAAATTAATTTCCTACCACCCATGTGATGAAGCATGATAGATCAGAAGTTTAACATCCAACTAATCACCCCAGATGCTCTTAAAAAAAAAAAAAAATCAAACTACCATTTTCAGACATTAGCATAGGAAGCTATGATAAATCACACAAATCATCTTCTACTGAGAAAACTCAGAAATGTTTAAAGAAAAAAAACAAACAAAAACCACACAAAACACACAACTCGCTTTGCCTTGTCCACACAAATGGAAACATGTATCTCCTGTACTACTGTGAATATAGCACAAAACAACCATAATATTTGCTAGAAAGTGTTAAACTTTGGGATTATGTCATGCATATTAAATGACTGTTAAAAATACTATTTATTGTCTACCTTAAGAATCTGTCCTCCCTCTGGGTATCTTCTTAATATATCCTTAAGAAAATCAACAAGTGGTGGAGTTGTTTGTCCAAAACGACCTAAAACCAAACAAATTTTAAAAAAGCTGTGTATTATGCTACTATGTACTTAATTTCAGATTAAAAAAAAAAAACACTAAACAATTACTGCAAACTTAAATAATTTCTTTAAACTAACTTAAGGCCTGTTATTGTAAAATCTTGTCTTTCCAAAATCAACTGTGAAAATACTACATTATAAATATTTTAATTAAAAAAAGTAAAACAGCAGTTTTGATGTTAAGTCAATGAGCTGTTTCCTATATAGATGAACTAAGTCTTTGCAACAGTTATACCACAATTCCAACTACTTGATGTTGAAAAGTAGCAATTTCTAAAGGACTGCTATTTTTTAAGTAGCAGGACAGTATTCCAGGGCAGCAGTGGCTCTTTTACAGCCAGTGATGATCCCTACTGACAGCTACACACAAGCACAGAAGGTTTTGGCTCTAGTGTACACTTCCCATTCTGACGTACTCTGGGCATGGACCTGGTGCCAGCTTTGGTGTTGCCAGAGCCCAGCCCTGGAGGAAAAAGAGTCCAAGCATTATGAACATCTGCTCCACAAGCACAAGTCTATCACAAAACGAAAGGTTCAATACTCTTCAATTCAAACTCCCGTCTGAGGCTAAAGGGCAGCTCCCTAAACCAAACCTCTAAAACATGTGCTTCAAACAAATAGCAATGATGCAATCCTCACAAGGAAAGCAGACCCTAATGATGCCCCATCTAAAGCTTCCTTTTAAAATTATTAACAAGTAATTATTCTCTCCCTCTCTTCTGCATATACGTGTGTTTATGAAGCACACAGATTCTAACATGCATGTTATGTATATTCTGGAATAAAACACTAGGAAAAAAAGCAAAGTGGAAAAAAGGGGACAAATGAGTTCTATTTGCTGAGAAAACATCAAGTAAAAACATCAAATATTTTGTCTTTAAAATTGTCTTGTGCCACTTTATTTAAGGTAATTTCATAGCATCGATAAAAAAAATAAGCAAGAAATTGCAACTGACAGCTGAATGTATGTGAAATATTTTATAACTTTTGTTATTTTTACAGTATACAGAAATATATGAAAGTCAATATGAAATATACATACTTCCAAAATAAGGTGAACTGATCAATGGAAATTATCTAAAATCAAGAAACTGATCTTCTCTAAGTTAGACAGGCAGGTGGAAGTGTTTAAACAACACATTTCGTTCACCATGGGAACCACAAAAACAGACAAATAACTTTTAAGTGATAGGAACGAAGATAGACTTTGTTCTATTTAAATCTAAGAGCAGAGCTGCTCTATGTATGTCACAACAATTACTCTGGCTATAGGTCATTATTTACTGCATCCCATCAAAGGCTGAACTGATTTTTCTTGAGTATTAGAGCTGATCATATTTAACACAAAACTGGTACCACAAATTTCAAGGAGAAATTTGTTCCACCATAACGGCAGTCAAGCACTTAGGAGCCCAGAGAGTCTGTGCAGCCTGCATCTTCTGAGGCTTTCCAAGCTCAACCAGATCAACCCTCAAGCGACCCAGTCTGACCTCAGAGCTAGCCACACTTTGAGCAGAAGGCTGGAGTAAAAACCTCCTGATGTCCCTTCCAACATGATTTATTCTGTGATCATATGAAAAGATCATGCATTATTTGACAGACACCAGTGATGAATGGACACAAAGGGGACATGGATGATCTTCGGAGTACTTCAGCAACCCATGTGCTCGGTCCTACTGACCATGCACTTCCAAGTTAGAAATTCAGGGCATTTCTTGATTCATCTGCTATAAGGAAAAGACTCCAGAACGAACACAAAAGGCTGATACCAAAACCTTCAGATGTTTTAGATTGACTTACATCAGAACTGTGGGCCAGGAAAAGTTAAGCACTTTATCTAGGCACAGACCGCTTACAGTGACATCTCTAAGAAAATCTCCGTTTCTAGGCACAAAATACAGTGCCACTTTTCCTTTCCCATGAAAGATTTCTTAGGGCCACTACACTTTATTCTCTATATACTTGCACGGCAGAAAATAAGACTCTTTTTATTTAGTCTACCACAGCCTACACACAGCAAAACATCAGAGCAAGCAGTCAAGAATGACAGGAAGAAAAGCGTTTGATGTCATAGAACCATGAAGTCCATTTTTATGGGTGTTTTCTAATCACTTCAGGTTCTACAGAATGTGAACATGAACTTCTGACTAATATACAGACTTCCCTCTGTCACTAAAAATCCATAATCCAGTACATTCATGGCTTGATCAGGCTAAGAAACACAATATTTTGTGAGACCAAATGAAATATCTGCATGAAAAGAAGGGTTTCCTTCTTCATCCTACCATCCCATTAGCATTTATTTCACTGCCTTACAATAAAGTTATTGTGAGAAGAATATTAATGCTAGCAATCAAAATAATCATGACAGATTTTAATTAGAGCATTTCTGAAGATATTCAGTTATCAAGATACCATATGAAAAGATACACCTTCGGTTTTCTTTAATAAAAATGTAAATAACAGTCAGAATCAAAAGAAAACCAAACTATCAAAGAAAAAAACCCTAAAAACAACAGAAGAAATCTAGAGATTTTCACCAGTGTTATATTTTTTTACATGGTGGTTACTGAAAAGATATCCTTTCAGTATCTGAATTGTTTTCAAGTATTCAGCTTATTTTATGAGACAAGGCAGCTACAACACTTCTGAAAGGCAAGTCTTATTGATTCCAAAGGACAGCAATAACCTAAATTCTATACATTATATTACAAAGAAAAAAAACAAACACCAAGGCAACTAAAAAGAGAAGCCTAATTTTTCTAGAGCAGAATGAAAAGAACAAGTGACAAACCTAGGAGTTACATGAAAAATAATTGCTTCCGATTTAAAGAAGATAAAAATTTCAATTAACTCCATATTGCACCAGAAAATGCTTTGAGCTTCTGGTTTATAAACAGAAACAAATATTTTCCATACCTCCTCCTTTCAAACCTTTTGACTGGAGCTTCAGAAAAACTTGACTTTGAGACTTCTGAAGATCCACAATCTTGATACCATCAGACAACTGAAGGAAAAAATAAGACAGATCTTGGTCAGAAGTTTCAGTTTGTTAGTAACAGGACCAAAACAAATCAGGTGGAAAAAGTGCCTATAGAAGCATACTAAGAGCAAGCCATGGCCTCTTGTTTGTACATTTGAAAAAGTTTTGTATTCAGGGAAGTTCTGGAAGCATAAAACTAAAGCATTATTGTTCTAAGGTGAATGCCCATAAAAAAAATTAACATATACAGGAAGTACATAGTCTGTACTCCCCAAGTACATCTGGGTATGCAATTTCATAGAGGGCTTAAACCAAGCAATATCAGCTCAAAGCAGCTAGCAAGATGCAATGTGTAGAGACAAAAGTATGTCACAGAAACAACCCTGAAGAATTTGACAGCCTCATCCCCCCCCATTACCTCTACATGCAGACTTATCATAGCATGATCAAGATTGAAGGGACCACTGGAAGTCACCTAATCCAACCTCCAGTGGACTCACCAGGAACATCACTGAGAAACTGAGGCAAACTAAGCAACACATTCCTTAGCAGCCATTGGGAAAACTATTCAGTAATCATAGCCCATAATGGTTTTGCTGCAATTCTCATTTCATATGATGTGTCTCATTCATATACAAAGTGTTGTTGGAAAACTCACATACGATATATGTTACCCTGTATGCACCAACAACAAATGCAGAATTAGAAGGCCACTGTCCTAATCAGAAACTATATTAAAATATTATGTGAAATTATATGATTATATTAGTCTCAGTTTACAGCAAATTTTGGGACTACTTCCTCACTTTCATGGGTAAAAACAAATCACTAGAAAGCAGTTGGTGTTTACACAGACATAGATGCTTACAATCTAACTAAATTTAATAAGCAAAAGACAGCCCTAGTCCAGAGTATGCAATCATTATTTAACAATATCAGTAAGAAAAAAAGCTTATATTATTTTTTACTTACACCAGTTTTAAATAGTGATTAAAACAACAGCGGGTTTATCATAAAACTGCAGAAATATTGTACTTGAGTTGAATTTTCTCAAGACATAAAATTGGGTATAACTACTCTGAAATCACTAAAATAAAAAACAATCCACAGAATGCTATAACCCATCGCCAAGCATTAAAGGGATAGAGTAACCGAATACTCTAAGGTACGATTTTTGTACCAAAACACCACTAGAAGCTTGGACATTGAATAGATCTAAATCAATAGTTTAACACTGTAAGGAACTATGAGAGAAAGAGATACTGGATTTTACTCAACATCTGTAAATTGCACATAACAGTTTTAATGGGAAAAAAAAAAAGATTTACAGATGAGTATTCTACTACTCAGAAAATTAAAAAATAATTTGATTCCAATAAATAGGAGGTTAAAAGTTTATAAAGGATTTTCAAATTTGCTACAGTACAGAATAAATATTCCCATATATATTTTAGTTTATTATAAAAAATAACCCAAACAAACAGAATAGCAATTACAGTCTGCTTACTGACTGTTCCCTGCAAAAGATAAGTTTTCTGTGCCAGTCAGATCTTTGCTTCCAGGCAAATTTTAGAAAGTGATACAGTTTGTCCTCCAAAACAGGAAGGCCTGGCGAGAACAAAACCAAGGACACATAAAATCAGACAAGAAAACAAAAGATAAACTACAAAGGCAGTTTGCCTAAAACCTGAGCCATCAAAGACTGCTTGTGTTCCCCAGGTTCTTAAAAGCTTTCTGAGAAACACAGCCAACCCCTGTATCTTTCCTTGTAGCATAGAATGGTTTGGGTTGGAATGGGACATTTGAAGACCGTGTAGTCCAACTCCGCCCCTCCCATCATTGCCGTGAACAGGAACTAGATCAGGTCTCTCAAAGCTCCATCCAACCTGATCATCAACATTTCCAGTCATGGGGTATCCACAACTTCTCTGGGAAACTTTCAGTGTCTTATGACCCTAATCCTAAAAAATTTCTTCATGCCCAATCTAAACTTACCCTCTTTCGGTTTAAAGCCATTGTCCCATGTCCTGTCACTTCAGGCCTTGGTAGAAAGTCTCTTTCCATCTTTCTTATAAGCCTCCATTATATATATATAAAGACCACAATAAGGCTTCCCTAGAGCCCTCTCTACACATTTGCAAGTCCTCTCACCCTATTTAACACTAATTTCCAACCTCCTCTCTCCCCTTCTTGCCTCTACTCATCCCATCCCACCAGGTCTCCAGGTTCCCATTTCCCAAGAGCACAGCTGGAAGCACACCAAGCAGTATTGAAAGACTGACACCAGGTTGATGCCTTCAACAGAACAAGGTCATTCATTCATTCATTCATTCGACTCTCTCCTGTGCCCAGATCTCAATTTTTAACTTGTCACTTTCATCTCCCGGTGATGTCAGCTCTGGTCTTCAAACTGACCAGAGTGGCAGGAGGGCAGAACAAGCACATTAGCACTCTCAGGTGACTTTCTGCTCTCCCCAACAACGTTCCAAAGAAATTAGGATAAAACACACGGAGAACATCAGGGAAAGGAAAAAAAAAAAAGACACAAAACCTCAGATAATAAAAGCTGGCACCATCAAGAGCGGTATGAGGGTCGTCCAAACGACCTCCGTGTTTCCCACGAGAGGAACACGTACGGACACGCGCACACCTCGCTGCCCACGCGTGACACAAGCAGCAGCCGAGCGGGGCCTTCCCGCAGCACGGCGCCGCCGCCGCCCCGCGCGCCCCTCACCTCTCTGCCGCGGTGCCACAGGCGCTGCTCGGCGCGGGGCAGCCCGGCCTCCGCCTCGATCCGCCTCTTCACGTCCCGCACGGCCGCGGACGGCGGCAGCTCGAAGGTCCTGCAGCCCAGGCAGTCATGGAGGACGGTCACCCGGGCCAGCCTGCGGCAACACGACAGACACCAGATGAGAAAAGGCTCGCAGAGCCGCCGCCCGCTCGCTTCCCCCTCGAGCACCACGGAGGCCCGAGACGGGCGCCGGACCCCGCGGGGTGCAAGGATGGGCGGGCGGGCGCCTGTCCCGCTCTCCGAGGGGAAGCAGCGGAGCCGCTCCCGCAGCCTCCCCGCCCGGCCCGGCCCGGCCCAGCCCGCACTCACATCCCGCCGCCGCACACAAAGGACCGCTACTCGCCCCGCCGCCGGCGCTCCCCGCACGGGGAAGGGGTGGGGCTGCGCCGCCCGGAGGTCCGCGCCGCGGAGGAGGTGGAGGAGGAGGCGGGGGCGGGTGGAAGTGCCGCCCTTAGAGCGGCGGCCGTGGCTGCGGGGGTGCGGCGGAGCCTCCCGGGCGGTTCCTCAGCCTCGGCGCACGGAGGCGTTTCCTGGTTCCCCGCGGCCCGGTGCCCTCAGGGCCCTCGGGCGAGAGAGCCCGGTCGCCCGGGGCGAGGGAGAGGCTGCACCTTCGCGTGTACGGCGTGAACCGTGACTGAGGGTGAGATCCAGAGACAGTACCGCAGGCACATCCCTCCTTCGGCAGGGAAGCATGCTGGTGTTTCATGTAATTCACAGCATTCAGGCGTCACCGTATGGATCACACAGAGTTACAGCTGATAAACTTCATTGTTTCTCAAGGATGTAAAACACATACTTTTCCTGCTCTGCGTCGGAGAGCCTGTCATAGGTCATAGACCCTGTCCTATCTCACAGGGTGTATGTTGAGTCCTCACACCATTCAAGACTTAAGGAAAGTACTCTTGCTCCTCAAAACTGAGCCTTAGTCTGCCTGTAATCGCAATAAACTGAGAGGGCAGTTTGAGAAACTTACGGAGGGGGCCAGCAGAAAGGCTCGTGTTCATCGTGTACAAAGTTCTGCACCTGGGGCCATGGGCTGTGCATCAGTGACAGGCTGAACAGCAGCCCTGCTCCAAAGGAGCTGGGGGATACCAGGCTTTCCAGATCAAGGAAAGTGAGTGTCTGCTCAGTGCTGATGAGGCTGGATCTAGGATACTGTGACCAGAACATAGTGGTGTTTTGGGTTTTCTTTGTTCCCAGGCAGAGGTTTACTGACATGGTCAGGGGCCCAAAGCACGTGAGCTACGAGGAGTATACAAGGGGAGTTGGGCTGTTAAGTCTGATGGAGGGGAGACTATTGGGTGCAGTATGGTAACATCCTGCATATGCCTGAAGGGCACTTTCAAAGGCCATGGACTTGAGCTCTTCTTAGTAGTGCAAGACTAACAAGGGGCAATGGCAGCAAACTGTAGCTTGGGAGGTTCATGTGATACAGAAGGAAAAATCCTGTCACGAGGAGAGGACTTGTCTAGAGGTACTCTTCATTGGGATATTTCAAGGCTTAGCCATGACTGACCTGAACCAATACTGATCCTCCTGCTTTGAGCAAAAATATGGACTACAGACCTCCGGCCAACAGTTCCACTTCATTCCAACAGGGCCTCAATTCCAATCCCTGACTAAACTAAAAACATTTATGACTTTACTCAGTGACAGGGAGCTAAAACTGATGCTTGACAGCCAAAGGCAACAGACTTTCTGTGGAAGGGCAAAAAGACACAATGAACCTTTGCAGAAAGTGTATCGAGCTAAGAAAAAAAAAAAGCCCACTAAAATTGATACAAGGCTAAAAAAACCCGCAAAGATCAGATGGATCAGGATCCAACACAGTATCTAAGTAGGCAGAGTTTTGCCAGTGCTACAACAACTGATTTCATTCATCAGCAATATTTGTCTATTGAGTTCTACAGGATTATAAGAAAATGTTGAAAATATTGTGGATCTGATCATGCTTTCACCAGAAATAATACAAAACTATTTTAACGTAAACAAGATGTCTCTCTTTGCTTTAGTTTAGGACTTTTCTCATGTTTCTATCATTTCTTCCTTTTAACTTGCCTTTTTGTTACATCCTCGTTAGAGTTTGTCATCACATTCCTGCTGTGTCCAAAAGAATGAGAAGGCTACTTTCTCATCTCTTAATGTTTATCTTTTTATGTCTTAATACCTGCAGAAGGGTATGTCATGAGGGACACAAATGTGGATGACTGGGCAAAATGGAAGGAGTTGAAACCCAATGCAGTTCCATCCATATTAGCTACTAAAATAGTCTCCAGACCAGTTGTGAACCACCAAGCCACACTGGCAAAATACAATTCTTCTTCTCTGCCTGGGATCACAGGAGTGATTTAGCATTTTATGAAGCATGCACAATTGTTTGCAAGGGACCCTGGAGAGGAACAAAGCTATCTCAGGTAACAGCCACCTCTCCATGCGAAACTTTTCAAATGGTGGGACACATTCAGGGCCACGGACTGTCCTGCTATCAGTGCAAGGCGGAAGTTCCCCAACCTATACCACATCACATGACAAGACAATACTCACAAATGATATTCTGTGATGATTTAACATTAATACTGGAGGGAAAAAAACTTTGTGTACCACAGATTCTGTCTAATATGTGACCTCTTTAGTAGAAGGGAAGAATTGGGAAGAGCTGGTACTACAGGACTGGAACCTTTCAAGGTTCTGGACAAAGGAGTTGGACTCTCTCTCTATTGGAAATTAGCCATGTCTGTTCTCCTCAAAAATCTGACCCCCGTATTTTTTCGTGGTATCTAAATAAAAATATCCTAGAAATTGATGATACAGAAATTACACTGACTGAAAAAAAAAGAGTACGTGTTCCAGCTTGCAGATTTTTGCAACAGAAACAGAAATAATTTTTTAAATCTCACTTATCCATTTGAAAACAGAACTTGGAAGCTGGGTAATCCTAGTGAAGTTCAAGGTATAATCACAAATTTGTTATGCAGAACTACTAAAAATTATTTTAGATGACAATGTTAAAAAAATTCATTTGACCTTACCAGATAGGAATATTTTAACTACCCATGGTAGTTAAAAGCCACCCAACTTTTATATATAAAAGGCTTGGGTCTGATTTGAAATTTTTTTGGTATTAAATATAGAATTTCCTATGCTAACAATTTTATAACCACTTTTCCAAGCAGAACGGCATTTATATTTAAAAATACATACGGAAAATTCTCCTGTGGCTATAAATAAATTGTGTTTGGTTCAGAATGAAGCCATATAACCCATATAAGAAGGGACATGCAATTAAAAAAAAATTTTAAAAATTTTAACAGTCTCTGCAACATTAAATTATTTTTATAAAACAAAATGAAAGCCATTTTCATAGTACCGTTTCCTTGAAGACAGAAAATTCTGCATTGCAGAATCACCTCATATTTCCAGTTATTTAAAATAAGACTGCAGTAGCAGAAAAAAGATGGATGCAAGTCTCTTCCATCCTGTCAATGTGATTAGAAAGATGGAATGGAGTCTACAAAAGGGGTGTACAGTGGGATAAGAAGCAGACATGACTAGGTCACTCCTGCCGGAGGAAAACCACTGCAGCACAGTGGCTTCCAGAGCAGCAAGTAACATTCTGCAGTGCCGGCAGGCAAGGAGCAGTGACTCAACAACTTCATCTGGGTTTGAGACAGTGCACACCAAACTTAAAGCAAAACCTTCCATGACACAGCAAGCACTTACCTCCATTCTTAAATCAACTCCTTAAATGTTACCAGCAGATGTTTTAAACATTGCACTATATGTGTTTCCCAGCAGTCAGAGAATACAGATTGCATTGCTCTATAGTCACTGCCAGGAGCTTGCTTTCGCCCTGCTTACTAATGCCTTTTCAAGAAGTTTGAAAATAAGCCTACCATTTGTTGATGACACATGTGCTAGTCATTGGCAAGCCACCCCTCACTGTACAGTTTCTGTTTCATTTGAATAGCTCCACTAACAGAAAACATCTAATTTTTTTCTAGCTAGAGTTCCATCTAGTACAAATGGCCAAAAAAACCCCCAACCTCTGGCATGTGAAGTGTTCGATTCAAACAAAATATCTAGTTTTTCCCTCAGATCTATTACACAAATTGGGTGTTTTGATGAAACTATTTTATTTTAGATTGGTGCAGTGAGTTTAAATAAATACTCCTACTTTGCACCCCTCATGTGAAACCATTACTAGCAGTTTCTAAACAAAATATCTCTATGATCATAGCTTAGTCAAACACTGAAGAACTGAAGTATTATCTTATTCCTTTTTCAAGCTGACGCATTTCTAAATGTCAAATACCAACAGAACAGAATACTTTTGAATACTACTAAAAACGAGCAAAACCTATAAGGGCAGAGAGACCAGGAACAGACATTTATTTTCATCTAATGGTTTTGTTCTCTCTGTGATTTGCTTTAGTGTTCGAGTTCCTTGGTGGCACTAAGCAAATTCTAATGGAAAATACTTGAAAGACCTATAAAACTTGTTTCAGTTTATTCTTTGCAGATAAAGAGCAAAGCAAGAAGGCACAAATAAATTACAAGATTTCAAAATCTCAAATGCCGAAGTTAAATTTCATCTTTGATCCACCTTTAAGAAAATACTACTTCAAGCTAAGTCCTTGAGGAGACGACTCAACTACAGCACAGTAACCATCACTCCACAAGTTTGAGTTGCTAAGAATCACAGTTTTCGATTCCAGATGGTACAAATAACAAAACACCAGTATAAAATGTTTGACATTTCAAATTATGCAGAAGATTAAACTAAATGATAAAAATAAACTCCTCAATTGCTCTTTAGGGATTGCAATAGGAGGGACTACAGTGTTGCAAGAACTACTGTTGGCATACATTTTTTAATAAGCAATATGTTAAATTACTGCTGGTATTTTCTTTTGGCCTTTGGTGCCAATAAAAGGGCCAGATTTAGAACATCCACTTTAACCTTGAAACATCAAAAGAACCGAGCCTAAATTTGCAAATTGGTTTCAGGGCCTAATGTAGGCTCCTAATAAATCCAGGCCTAGGTTTTTTGCCTCTGTTTAGGACACAGAGTCATCAGGTTATCAAAGCAAGGCTTTTTCCATACTACCTTTAGACATTTTTCTTATTTTGATTTCAGAGCTAATGAAGATACTGTCATTCCACTGAGGAAAATCAACTCAATAACTAAAAGGGCCCATATTAACATGCATTAAACATTTTAAGAAGTATTTACTGATCATTGTTTTTTCTGAATACTGTATCTAATCATGCTCCAAAATTTCATAACATTTTCTAGGCATCAGTGAACAGAGTCCTCAGTATATAGAGAAAATTAGAATATAAAACAGAAGGAAATACAAGACAAGTAGTTTTCCTAAATTGTGAAAAGACACAACTTCAAGCACTTCTCTAAGTATCTCTTCATCAGATAGTGGATGATATCCAGCAATATCCTCCCAGATAACCCTAGCTCTTCCACCTCTGTATCAGTTCTCTCTCACTCATAACACAGTTTCATACAGAAATACAAGCTACAATTTATCCTTCAGAAAACAGAAGGGCAGGTGGCACAGAAGAAACATGAGTCACATGTAAGGCCTAGTGAGAAAGGTTGGAAAAGAGGAAGAAAGCACACAGGCCATCCTCTTCTGGGTAAAGACAGAGAAGTGGAAAAAACCTCAGAGATGCCCACGTGTATAAGATTTGCATTAGAAGGGCCTAGTTAACTAACCTACAAGAAAAAGAGACATTCAAACCACCACATTTTCTATCCCACAGTGACCTGGCAAAGGAAGCATATAACTTCCATGAATTTTCACAGAATTCCCCAGGGAGCCAGTGGAGCAGACCCTGACAGAGTAGCTGTTGCTAGCAACTATCTAACACAATGCAAAGCCCACCTTCTTAACACACAGGAAAAAGCAGAGGCTGTACATTAAAGAACTGCACATCAAGGGAGATTCTGCAGATTGCAGGACTGAGGGTGGAAACTGTCCTCTTCCTGCAGGCCCACTGACAGCAAATAAGAACACTTCTAATTACAATTTAACGTTTTGTAACTCACAACAAATAAACATTTATATCATAAAATTTGTTTAGACACTGTTCACGAAAAGAACTTGCTTTGCATTTTAGCTGTTGGCAAGATTACACATATAAAACAGTATGTTGAATTCAGAGTTAGGCAAGCACAGGAAGGAAACTTTCTCTTTCACTTGTTTTCAAAAAGTGCTATAGTGAATGGAGACTGTAAATTGAAAGTTAGACTCCATTAGTCACAGGAGTTTTCTCAAGCAGTTCTCATTAATTTCATGGAGACAATTCATAAGTAAATGCAGCAGAACCTGGCACCTAAGTATTATTTTGTAACTTAAGAAATTAATTTCACCTTTAAAAATAGCAATTTTGTACAAACACTAGGCAAGTTTCAGACTTCTTTAAGTTACTGACCATGGGTATTTGAGCAAGAACATGCTAGCCTAACAGTAAATTCTTACAGGAGATTTTTTGGCTTTTTTTTACCTGTTCTTATCCTCGATCTCCATTGTCTCTTTTTCTTTGATATCTTCTTGATAGGAACATGGAGCAGATATTTGATTTATAAATTAGAAAGTTATTTTTTAATCCTTTTGCTTATCATCTCTTCAGTGGACACCAGAAAGCCCAAGCATATGAAAGTCAACTCAGTATTCACTCCATCCCTTATCTCCCCAAGATGTCTCTGTGCCTCACCAACTGCTACTTCTCCAGTTTTCTTTCTAAAGCCACTTGCTTAATTGTTCACAGAAGTTCATTCTCTTATAATCAAGAACAGATGTAACAGGACAGATCTCAGAAAGCAAGGAGGTCTTCTTCGGTTTCTTTAACTGAATTCAGGCTATATTCTTGTGCAATTGATTTATATTTATCTTCTAGAAAAGGAGTAGAATTCTGAAGCTGCTGTTTCTGCTTTGTCTTCCTTTTTTTTCTGGAAGCAGGCACAGTTGGAAGAGTATTAGTGAGGCCCAAAATCTAACATGTCTTCTCCATCACACCTGCTAGAAGATATTTCTTAACACCAGCTCGGGAATTCTGGAAGAAGACACACAAGGGAAAAGGGGAGGGCCATTAATACAAAACAGAGTTGAAACGAAGGGAATGAAAAAGCCATTTCCTTTGAGGGCATAGTTGCAGTTACCAGTATTGAGTGAGTCATGATACTAATTATAAACTGCCTTGTGTGTTACTTGTAGGCACACGGAGGGAGAGCTGACACAGAACAGGGAGGTTTCCTGCTTCTCCTCCAGTTTAATACCATACGATCAGCAGAGTGACAAACTTACAGCAGAGCTGTAAGTACACTGACTGAATGGGTGTCATGGTTTAATGCCAGCTGGCAAATAAGCACCCAGCTGCTGTTCACTCACTCCCTCCCGGTTGGATGGGGAGCAGCACCAGGAAAAAAGGTAAAACCTGTGTGTTGAGATAAGAACAGCTTAAAAATTGAAATTACCATTAATATTAATAAGAATGAAATAATGGTAATGCAAAGAAATACAACAAAAAGAGAGACAGAAGTAAAACCCTAGGAAGAAAAGTGATGCACAAAACAATTGCTCACCACCCACTGACCAGTGGCCAGCCCATCCCTGAGCAGGAATCCATCCCTTATGGCCAATACATCCCAGCCTGATGTTCTATGGTGTGGAACATCCCTTCAGCCACTTGGGCTCCGCTGTCCTGCCTCTGTTCCCTCCCAGTTTCTTGTGCACCTCCTTGCTGTCAAAGCACAGAAAACTGAAAATCTTTGATTTAGAGTAAGCACTACTGAACAAGAACTACAACATCAGTAAGTTATCAACATTATTTTCATACTAAATTCAAAACCACAGTGCTGCACAAGCTACTAGGAAGAAAATTAACTATCTCAGCCAAAACCAGTCCAATTGGCAACTATTCTAGGATCTATATTCCTCTACACTATATATTGCAGTCTGGATATAAAATTATGCCATCAATGAAAATAGCAGGCTGGGCAGAACATTCATGGAGAAGGATTTTGCCCTTCTATTCAAATGCCTTGCAGCTAGCGGAAGAGATTACCTAGCTTGCAATGACTTTCCACTGTGAGGATTCAAACTCTTCCCAGCTTATCCCCACTCCCAAGATATATAGGTCAACATCTACCCTATGCTACCTTTGGGAACTATTTCCACTGAATTTCTGTAGCACCAGAACAGTGTATAAGTGAGGCAAGGCGCATGCTGTCAACCTGAAAATAATATACTACAATATTAAGTTACTACCCAAGGAAGAAATGTTTGAGAGAGCTGGGAGTACTGACAGTGGTGTTCCATTATTGTTCTGCATCTGTGTAAATACAAATCCTTCTCTGAGTCTCTGACAGTGTTGGCAAGTCTTTTCATAATGTGCAGTTGCGTATGTCCCTCTTTAAACAGCAGTGCATAGACACTCCTTCCTGATCCAGAAACAAAAACAACTGTGGCTAAATTGCAAAAGATGAATTAGATGTAAGCATGATACTGAAATACAAATGGTATGAAAGAAAGGCAAGTAAAATTTGTGGCTTGAATACTGTTTTTTTTAATACTTAAGGATTTTACCTACTCAGTAAATAAAATATCAAAATGTATGAATTCTGAGTGCATGTTTATTGTGACAAGCATCATGAAGAATTTAAGTTAGCATAATGTGTTATTAAGTGGCTTCAATATAAATTTTTCTTTCTGCAGATGCTGAGATGTATATCTACCTTATAATCCAAAGAAAAGTCCACAGTTAAGTCATACTTAAGTAGTAAGTACTGAAGCAAAGGGCCTTGCAAATCCAGCCCCATTTACCCAGATGTGAATGATTTCACAGAGAGCAAAACCATTGCAGCCCTGCTGCATAATGGATTGCAGTTGGAAGGGAAGTGCTAAGGAAAGGCATTTTGGCTGCAGTGGAAAGCCAGGCTCAAGAAGTTTAGGCACTACGTATGCACCCATGGTTGGAAGATACGGGCAGCTTACACTGGTACCCCTAAAAAGTCATTAGAAAAATCACACATGAAAAACATTTCAAGTTATTTGAGCAGCCTCAATTGCCTTGAGGAATAATAAAGGAAAAACATGTTATAACAGAAATTAATAGAAAGCTAATTTTGACTTTAAGGGACAGCCTCTCCATAATTAGTGAGTGACACACTTTCTCAGACTCCATTCTATTTCTGGGCTTGGTCTCTCAAAGACTGTCCTTTATTATGTCGCCCCTTGATATGTCACTTTTCTTGGTGCTGACACAGGCTAGGAAAACAAAAATATCTTTTAGGATTTTTGACAATGACACCTTGTTCAGAAAATTGATAGGTACAAATTACCTAAAAGCAGCCTAAAATTATTGATACAATAAATAGTTTGCTTAGCAGAAAAGCACGTTATAGCACAGTGGGAAGTGACATCTCTATGCCAGCAAATAATTCCAATAGTCCTCGAAGGTGCTTGGTCTTGCCAGCACACATGTGACCAAAAGGTGTTGTCAGTTTGGTACCAGGTCACATTACAATCCTAGAAAGATTTTAACAGTCATGTCTATGTTGTCTCCCATGGTAAGAAAGAGAGCCAACTTGGCTGTCAGATACCAGATACAGATTCATCCTGGCACACTTAACTTGCTGGCCTTACACTTCCCCAGTGCCTGAGCTGGTCATACAGGTTACCTTATACTTTTATATGATACTGAGGTGCAACATCTGAGAACATTCTCTATCTGAGAACATTCTCTGTCTGAATTTATTACTATAGCCAACCATAAATGTCTCCTGGAGGAAAAAAAAAACAGCTACAACCAATGCCTATGCCAGTTTTCTAGAGTGAGATTTATTACTTTTTAGGAGAAAACACCTTTGGTGGAGGATTTTATGTGTCTTTAATTAAATTTTGGTGGAGAAGGTTTCGTAGTCAAAGTGCAAAAACAATCTTCGGCATTGTGGGTGCCTGTGATTAGTTGTAGGTAGGAACCACAGGTATAGCTACACAAATACCTAATTTTGCCTGCAAACCAGGTAGGTGCATACGTATATCTATATATATATATATATACACACTGCTACAGAAATTTTTGTTTTAAAAACCATTAGTAATTATCTGATTATCTGTCTGTTCACTCTTTATCCATCCTAATTAATATTAGGATCAGTCCTAATCATTTTACACCGAGTTCCTTTCCTCAGTGATACCACCTAAATCAAAATTGTTAATAGTCCATCCAGCAGCATGGGAAGAATACCAGAACCATCAGAATTACTGAACACAATCCAAAGTTTTGAGTAGGAAATCTGTGGACAAAGTACTACAGTAGCTAATGCTTAATTTATGTTTTATACAGTCTAAAAGCACAAATTGTTCCTGTCAACACACAACTTTTACTAGCTGAGTTCAAAATGTGTTTCTATCAAATTAAATTCAGGGCCATCACACAACTGCAGGTACCACACAAATGTAAAGAGTCACTTCTCTGAGATACCTGTTCTGCAGAAATTTGAGACAGACTTGATACAGTGAAATATAATAATGTGCCAGCAAGCTAGAAATGATGGAAATAAAGTAGATATGTCCTTAGTATGTTAATTGTCTAGACAGTTTTGGTGTAGCAAATTCAACTGAAATGAGTAGTCCACACCATCATCAGATATAAATCAGTGCCATCAGCAAAATATATGGCTCTACATTTACGGTGTTATGCATTACAAGAGCTTTCATGCTTTATCGCATAGAATTTTAAGATTTAAAACATACTGAAAGCATTCAAAAATGCCAATACTTATACAATTTGTAATATTAATGCTAAAAATTCTATGTCATTAATGCCGTTCATATTATAATCAATAAAAATGCTGTACTCTTGTTGATTTTTATATAGAGAGTGATTGCAGCTGTACAAAAGCGATTCTTTTTCTAGAATGTGATGATTTGGATGCATTTGCACAGTAGGCATTGTTGCTTTTTGATGAAACACTACAAATGTAAGTACAAGGATAAAAATATTTAACAGATGAAAGTCAGGACAAATGCTGCAGTCAGTTTTTGAAGCAAGTATTGCTTGTGCAATACTTGGACCTTTCCAAGGCCACACCAGCACCAGGAAGAGCAGCAGTTATTCCTTTCAGGATGGACATGAGCTGGCAATGTGCGCTTGCAGCCCAGAAAGCCAGTGATGTCCTAGGCTGCATCCGAAGCTGCGTGGGCAGCAGGGTGAGGGAGGGAATTCTGCCTCTCTGCTCTGCTCTGCTGAGACCCCACCTGCAGTGCTGCATCCAGCTCTGGGGTCCTCAGCACAGAAAGGACATCAACCTGTTGTAGCAAGTCCAGTGGAGGGCCATCAAGATGGTTACAGGAATGGTGCACCTCTCCTACAAGGAAAGTTTGCGAGAATTGGGATTGTTCAGCCTAGAAAAGGGAAGGCTTCATGGTGACATAATTGTGGCCTTCCAGTACATGAAGGGAGCCTACAAGAAAGATGGAGAGGGACTTTTACAAGAGCATGTAGTGACAGAACAAGAGGGAATGGATTCAAACTGAAAGAGAGTAGCTTTAGATAAGATGTTCTGAAGAAATTTTTTTTACTGTGAGTGTGGTGAGACCCCGAAACAGGCTGTCCAGTGAAGCTATGCATGCTTCATCTCTGGATATCTTCAAGGCCTGGCTGGATGAGGTTCTGAGCAACCTGATCTAGTGGAAGGTGTCCCTGCCCATGGCAGGGGGTTGGAACGAGATGATCTTTAAGGTCTCTTCCAACCCAAACCATTCTGTGATTTTATGACCTACAGCAGTGTCCTGTAGTTCCCTCAAGCTGAGTGAACACCCTGTCCTGCTCTTTGCCTCACAGCATGGCAGTCATCTGACAATCCCTGAAATGTATTAATTGTGAAAACTTCTTTATTATTAAAGGAGAGAAGGCAGCCTCCAGCAGCCATCAGTGAAGGCATAACCGTAAGTAGTAGTTCTGGTATGGATGCATTTGTAACACATACTGGAAAAGATTTCAGAGTTACCTGAGCAAACAGAGCAGCCACTAGCTCCAAAACCAGAAGCAGCCAAGCACTAACAATCCAGCACCACAGCAAGCAGAGCTGACAGCCCCGTTGTTCTCAAGATTAATCCATTGTCTCTTCACAGCTCAATGCTGTATGGATACATCAGCTGACCATTATCTTCAGCCATGGAGTTGAGGAAATTTGTCTCAGACATAAAAGAGTAAGTTAGCTGAAACCAAAAAGAAGGTCTTGTACCCAGTTGATCTGTTTCTTTCTTAGAGGAGCAAAAGCAACACAACTCTTAAAAAGTAAATGTGCCTAACACAAGACCTGCCATACTTCGCTCATGGAAAAGGTGACTCAAGAAGTATGATTACATGCAACAATAGGAAAAGTCTAAAAATTACTTGCAATTAAGTTTGATTCTATGGTATTCAAATGACCTTACAGTAACCATCTGGGACTGTGTGACTGAATTATGCATAAAGAATCCTTTCATCGAATTCTGATGAAGTAAACTCAGATACCAAATGACAATGTCTCTAAGCAATTTCTCAACAATGCATAGCAGCTGGAGGAAAAGGCTTTAAAAAAACCCCACAAAATTGAGAGAAAGAGCTATGTGGTTAAAACCTCACTGCTGTTCTCCAGAAACGTGGAGATTTTAAGATGTTTTCTCTGAAATTAAAAGCAGTGGTTGCCATAAAAAAAGACAAGCAGAAGGAGAACCATTTGTGCTTAGTGTTGGTTCTGAATCATTTAATGGGCTTTCCAATGGAATGGGAAAGCCGATGCTGTCTATGAACCATAGTACAGAAGCCTAAAGGGCACTGCAGTGACAAAGTTATAAACAATGGGCTATTAAGCTGAAGAAAAAATAGCAGGAATATGAGTTATGACTTGACTGCACAATATGATGCCTTAGAGACACACAGCTTAATTGATAAGCTCTTCTTACTCTAAAGCAGGGTACACTAAGTCTGAGCTGAACACTAATTTCTGGTGTCTCAAACAGTCTGGACCATCCACTGTAGCAACGCACTGTTCTGTGCAGACTTGCCAATGCAAGAGTTTATGAATTATCTAACAGCGGCATGTCAGTCTCAAGAATCCCTGATGAGAAATTAGATGAAGGACAAGATAGTAACTGAGCCCTTATACAGAAAATACTAAAATTTCAGGATAATTACATAGTTTTTGTTGAACTCAGTCTCTGTAAGTGATACAGGGCTGGAAGGAAACGTAGGTGGTCAAGTGCTCTGAAAATAGTTCCATGGGGCAGGAAGGGAACTGAGTACTTTCACAGATTTCCTTCTCTCTCTATTTTCTAAAATCAGGTTTTGTTTGGATTTAGCTACAAAAATCTCTCCTTCAAGCGTTTTTCTTCAAGAGTAACCTGGAAAACTCCTACCTTAATTATTGTTTTGCAGCATTACTAGTGGCTGAAATACCAGGAAAAAACACCCTTCTTGGTTACATAAGGGCACTGTACTGTGCTGCACACAGAAACCATTGTAACAGACACAGGAAGTCTCAGAGTGCACCTAAAGCACATTTTGCAGATAAGCACTTCAATTGAAACAGTAACTGACCTTACTACAAAGATGAACATAGAAAGAATATTTATTTACTATAAGGTCAGTTACGCCCTAAATGCTGAATACTTAATCCTGGTATCCAAATTCCTCATGTATTGCCTCCTCCACTGCAAGCTAACAAGCAGTTCAGGCTTAGGTATACTGAACTGTACTAAATAAGAATACTCGATTTACTTGGTTTACATGTACACAAATAATTCTTTGTTTACATTCAAATGTTTGAAGCAGAAAAAAATACACTGAGGAAATTTTCTTACTTATTAAGTAAATCAAACTCCAAATAATTATAATAAGTAATACATATCTATGGAAAGTTATCCTTTCACACATTGTATCTAAAATAATTTTTGTTTTTACTCTCTAGTTAAGGGTTTAGCTATGTCCAAATCATGCTACTGATCTTACTTACACATTTCAATTAAGAGCAGATGGGCTCAGATCTTTAAAAAAATTATCTTCAATGAGTAAAATGAATTGATACTTGATTTAGGCATTGCCATTCCCTGAACACTATTAATATGATAGGTGGCCTCATTACTTTCTCTGGCCTAGCATCTTCCCCTTTGGTCACCTTGCAGCACAGATGGCCAGGAAGGAAAGATGCTAGCCTGATGTTAAGAGTAGTTCTGTTCTTGGTTGGACTTTCTGTCTTCTAAGGACAGTTCAGGGTCTTTTAAAATTATTATTATTATTATTATTATTATCATCATAATTATCATCATCATTATTGCAATGAAGATTGGAAAGAATTGCTTATCACAGTAATTTCAGGTGTGGAAATATTTTTTTTTTGCTCTCACTAAATGAGTATTTATTATCATGTGGAGGTTCCTCTTTTTTGTTTACAGTCATGTGAATTCAGGAAAGATTGATAGCCACAAACACTAACCTGTATCAGATGTACATAAATCTGATTTATTGATTATATGGATGTATTTTGCTGTATCTCTTTCTTAAAAGTTTGAGTTAGATTGAAATTCTTAGACTATAACTCAGAAATCTGCATTTGACTGACAAAAGCCTGACAAGAGAATTTCAAGTCTACAGTTACAGAATATTCCCAATACGTTCATGCAGGGGAAGACATTAACAACTCTCAAAGGAGCATTTATGAAGCCAAAGCTTCTCTAATACTTATCCTGGCCTCAATTACTCCTGTGAAGAACTTTTCTTCACTTTGAGTTACTGGAAAGCTTACGATGAGGTAATCTTGATGACATCATGAGCTGCCAAGTCATTCTGTCCTTCGGGAGGTATGAGATATGCAGACAGCCCTAGTTTGAGGGATCTCCAGGTGAGACAAATGTGTATTACTGACATAAATACATCAGACAAAACTGAGCTCTGATTCATCTTGTCAGCAGCTTTGGACTGCAGGCTGTGTGCAGTGCACTCCTTCACCAAACGATGCGTCTCCTACCCTGAAATAGCTTCCAAATGATTTCTGGGCACAGTTTGAGATATGGCCTCTTAATTAGAAAGCCTCGTTCACCACCTATTACAGAGCAAAGTAACAAAGGCAAGTAGCATTCCCTTTTATTTTTATCATTCTACATGGGAACCAAGATGATACAGCTGGTAGGAAAAAAAGTGCAGAAACTGAAATTCCCTAACTGAGGTAGGAATTAAAGTTAATTCACTCTAATTGGAAGAAATTAGATTACCTCTGAAATTTCTATTTTTGTAGGAAATATTTTTAATGAATCAGAGATAAGTACTACATAGTGGGAAGAACTGTTCTGGGCAACTACAGATCCTTTGTGCATCATCAGTAGTGCACTCATGCATCTCAGATTTGCTAAATGTAAGGGTATAAATCAAAAATTAATGGATACATTAAGAAAAAATTGCCTTAGTGTGCTCTCCTAAAACAGAAACTCACTGTTGTTCAGTCAGCTGGCAGAGAATTTCAATGTTGATGTTGGTGATTTTATTCTGTTTACTTGCACCCGAGCATACCACAAGACTGCTCAACTAAAGGTAGAAGAGCAATCAGTTTTGCCTTGCACCCAGACATACCACAGGACTGTCTGATTTAGGCCAGGAAACAAAATATTGTGTAATAACTGTTTGTTTGATGTAGTAGCACTGTAATATCATATCTAGAATAAAGGCACCCAATCTGCAACTATTAGAAGGAATCACATAATTTGGAATCTATAGATACATCACAGCCACCTGAACAAATAGACCAGACCTGTGTGGAGAGGAGAGAAGAGAAAGTATGACTTTGGACCAGGCTGATCCTGACCTATGAAAAAGTGTAGCAATACCCCGTTTTGCCCAGCTGGTAATGGACTTTGACACATCCTGGAATGGGGTTTGCCCTCCTGGCTGCCAGGGCTCACTGCTGACTCCCACTGAGCTGCTGCCCACCAGCACCCCCAGATCCCTCTCTGCAGGGCTGCTCTCCAGCAACTCCTCTCAGGGTTTGTACTTGTGCCTGGCATGACTTCATCCCGGGTGCAGAAACTGGCATATCACATACACACCAACTCATCGTGCTCACGATCACAACCAGGCTAGATCTGGGCTAGGCATCCAGTGGGTAGCCCTGCTCTCAGGTCTCTGTGCCCCCTATGACATCCCACTGACTTTCAGAGGTTTGTGGGAGCTTTGAAGAAACAAGGTTCATTTTAGGCCAAAAGACCTGAAATAATAATGGTTACATTGTGTAAAAATGGTACTTCTACAGCACAAAGTTGCTAGGACAGACTTAACCCTGCATGTCTCCATGACTGGTGTTAAGGGGAGAGGCAGGTCTATAAGTAAGAAGTGGTGAATATTTTGCAGACTATCTTCTTTCTCCAGAACAGTTTCACAGGGTAACCAGCCAAATTTCCCTGCAAAGGGCAGGGAGCTGGGTCAGAAACAGACACGAGTGAGATAAGCTCTGATGAGTGCTGTTCACATACCTGGCAAAGATTATTCAGACTGACAGATAAATACTTCTGAAGTGTTCGCTGCACGGCTAATTTTTTTTTCTTCAGTTACCAATGTTCAAATTGGTAATTGGAAAAATTCTTTTTCTCTTCATTTCCTCCAATATTTAATAAAAAAATTAGAAAGAGGTTTTTATGATCACTAGATACTTGTACAAGTATGGATAGAATTTGACAGACATGACCAGAAGTGGTTTTTTCTCTATGTCATTTGTCAGGCAAAAATGATGACAAATGGTATGGCATTTTCTGTCTATGACTAGTATGCTTTTAAGCAGGGAATCCATCTGCATTAATTTCTACTTCATAAGTGAGGGGAGCTTGTCTCTAAAATGGGGCACATTATGCTGAGAATTTTCAACTAGGAATGCCAAATGTTGCAGAAGCAAGGAGATTAACACACATCTGGCTTGATACAGCATACCAAGACAGTGTGGAGGAAATCTCTTAAAAGCTGAGACTACCCAAGTCATTTGCAGATGCTACAAAGTGTGAAAAGCACTGAAATGTCACCTGTTTATGTAGCAGGTGCCACTCATGACAACAACTGTTGTTGAAAAATATCCTTAAAACTCTGCCAAGATTTGCTGTGCCCATGACTTGACACAGGAAGAGTCCTTCTCTTCTATTGCTTCACAACATACCGAATTCTACACAGTACTTTCTAGAGGAACATTTCAATGCCCTTTTTTTCCCCCCAATAAAAATGCCAAAAAGGTGTCCTAACACTGAAAAAAAATGATGAAGGGTCTGAACACGGACTTTTCAACACATGAAACAGCCATAACATTATTCATAAATAGCTATATTAAGCATCAGGTGCTGCATAAATAAAGCTGCATTCATGAGTGTCTGTAGAGTGTTCTGAACTACTTGATTAAACTGCACCTTATTAGTGAAAATTATGATTAATGAGGAGCTTATAACAACAAAGCTCTCTCTGCAAGCACTACAATAAAAAGAAAGAAATGAGAAGCACACTTTAGATTGCAGTTGCTATGCTAATAATTAATAAATAAAGCCATGCTGGAAGATTTTTATATTATAGAGTTTAGGTTGACCAAATAACCCATGCACTTTGTTCTATTTTTTCTTAGGTTTTTTTAGAAAACTGTAAGACTTCATTGTTACTTGCATTTTACAACATGATGAGAGAGATGCCAAAGATCAAGATAAAGGATCAAGCAGGAGGCCCTGGGATAAATACACTTAAGGGAGTCTAAGCAATTTTGTTGCTCCATTTTGTTCCATAAATTAAGCTGGTGGCTTTTCCGTCCAGCTATAATATTAATCCATTAGTTGAGGAGGAGGCAGGGTCCTTCTCATTTATTATTTATAAGACAGGGCATGCACAACTTGTCTGACATCATCCTTATCACAGCTAATGAGAAACTGCAATAAATCCATCTTTGTGGATCTCTCATAGAAGATATGAAAAATCTCAGATCTAGTGATCCATTTTTCTGCAGCAGGGAAGGGCTTGCTAACCTACACAACTAAACAGATTATTGTGTATGATTGTGTCCCAAAGGGATGGGCTTTCCACACCACTACTGCTGTTTGAGGGACGTTCCTGTGTCCATATACATATATTGTATAAACATCAAACAACCGGCATGAGTCAAAGAGATGTTTTTTACCATCAGCAGGAGTAACCAAAGCAAACCAGAAAGCAATTTAAGCAATTTGAGTTCTTCAGCTCTTAAATCTACTTTACTATGGTGGATCAACAGTGTTAGGACGAGATCCTGACTGGCACAGAGTGGGGTAACACAAGCCAATGCCAAGATCCAGGGGAGCATTTCCAATGCCAGTCCAATATGAACATGAAGGTAGTGAGCTGAAAAATGTTGGCACCTGGAATGAGGCTCTACATCACTCTATAGTGCAAAAATCATCCTCCAGTGCACATCTTGCTCTCTCTTACCCATGGACTGCCCTAGACAGAGAGCCTGGCTTAGAACACACAGGCAGGAGTTTGCCTGCACTTCTAAGCACAGAGAGCTAAGGACCTGAGCAGTTTTTAGTTCCCTGCCTCTTATTTAGCAGTACATCTGTGGCCTAGAGAATAAGAGAAATGCAAGATGCTTCCAGAGGATTGGGGCAGGCTGGGGACATTGCTGTTACAAAAAAACCTCATGGTAGTTGATCAGAAGCAGTGATTCATGTAGGAATTGTCCGGGTATGGAGACAAAGAACAATATGGAGGGAGAAATTTGAGAAGGAAGGGGAAGTTTTACAGGGGGCATTTTATGGGGAAAGTGCAGGTAGCATAAGCAAGGATCGAGGGCATAGTCCTGCAATTCCCCTTCTCTCCTAACAGGTCTCCAGACATCTGACATTAGCAATTTCTTTCATAGTGTGTATGATTTTATGGGACAGGATTTGGCGACAGCTGGTGCTTTCTTATAAAGTGCATCAGACCACTCTGAAGCTACTATCATATTCCCCAGGATCTCAGCTTACACTGGTTAAAATGTGACAATAATTTTGCTGTTAGTTCTGCAGAGCTCCACATTGCACCACATGTAACTAACAAAGAGATAGGCAAATTAACCTGTCCTAAAATGAAAAAAAAGTACACTTTTGCTTCACTGGAGCTTTAACTGAAATTCTGCTGTGTTTTAATCCCAGCCGGCGACTAAGCACCATACAGATGCTTTGCTCACCCATCTTACCCCAGTGGGATGAGGAGGAGAATCAGAAAAAAGGTGAAACTCATTAGCTGAGATGAGAATAGGTTAAAAATTGTGACTAAACAACAATAACAATAATAATAATAATTTTCATGCAAAGGAATACAACAAACAGAGAGACAGAAACAAAACCCAAGCAAAACAAGTGATGCACAGCACAGTTGCTGACCAATGTTCAGCCCATCCCTGGCAATCAGCAATGAGCCTCTCCCTCGAGCTTATATACTGGGCATGACATTCTATGGTATGGAATATCCCTTTGGCTAGTTTGGCTCAGTTGTTCTTGCCATGCTGCCTCCCAGCTTCCTGTGCACCTCCTTGTTAGCAGAGCATGGGAAACTGAAAAGTCCTTGATTTAGAGTAGGCACTACTTAGCAACAACTGCAACATCAGTGTGTTATCAACATCATTCTCATACTGAATCCAAAACACAGCACTGCGCCAGCTACTAGGAAGAAAATTAACTCTATCTCAGACAAAATAGCAATTTAAACACTAACATTGTTATTTCCTTCCTCATGGGAGACCAGAGTGCTAAAGCTCTGACCTTTATTATTTTCCACCAGCTGTCGTATCTCAAGTAAGTGGTGATTGGTATATACAGCCAGCTGTATCATTCTCCTGGAAGAAAACAAGAAACCAAACCTTACCACTGAGAGGAGCCTGAGGCACATTCATGCACTCCTGTGAGGTCACCAGAGGAGATCAAAACACCTGCCCCATCCTCTCATGAGTGTAATCATCACCTATCAGAAATAATGCCTTATTTTGGTTTCACCTGGGTGGAGAAAGTTTCTACAGGTAATTTTAGGGAAGACAATGAAGGCTTATTTATTTCTAGGCTGACCTTCACAGCTGCACATTTTTTTGCACATAAACACATGTAGCTCTTCACAGGCGATGTGAAACCTTCCTTTCTCCCACAGGTCTGGTATACCTCCATCACAACCAACAATACACTTACTGAAAATTCCAAACAACGACCATCTTCTGCTGAGCTGATCAAAAAGATGAAAAATGCTAGAGAACTAGATCACCCCATTTAAATACTTAGCTCAAGACTGCTAAAATGCAAATATATCCATTAAACACACCCTTAGAAGAAAAATGTCAACCTACTGTACTGAATTAATGTGTGAGTTGTTATATTTCTTAGCTGAGGCAGAAATAACTGCTGAATAATTGTGTGCATAACAAAAAATATTGCTGAATAAATTAACACTTATTTCAAAAAAGACTAAATCTTCCAAAAGATCAAATATTTCAAAATCTGACATGCATGTTTTGAATTCTGTGTGTTGCTCCAGGGATTCATACAAACTGAGCAACTAGACACTGTTTAAAATCTTCAAGAAAATGTTCTTTTGCCTTATAAAAGCCTACACCTTTGTATATTTTAACATAAAAACACATCTAGTATTTTAGAAACTCTGCTTTTGAGAATAGGGTCCAAGGAGCCCTCAAAATTGTGAAGTATAATGACCATGGGCTAGTTTTAGATATGTGATATATCAGTTTTTGCTGGAAGTGCTGCTGCGTTTCCATTAACTTTACAGAGAGCATCAGGAAAATAGGGTCCAAACTTGAGCACCTTTGGTCCTCTGTTTTATGCTTTATAAATCTGTGCCTGCTGCCTTGGAGGTCATAAAAAAATCACATCTAAGAAACAGGAAAACAATCAAGAAAGAAGGACAAAGGAACAAAAGGGTTTTGAGTTGGCGCCAAAAATGCCAAATTCACCCCAGTGTAATTTTGCTGAAAACAATGGAAGGACACAGGAGCTAAACTCTTCCCACTGTCTTTATACAACAGTAAGCAGACTGTAAAACTATTTTATCCAACAGTCCTGCACATTTTCAGTAGGTGAACAGAAATTTGCTATGTGGAACTGAGGGGTTATTTTTTTATTATTTTTATGTTCTTGCAAATGATTACTTTCTTAATCTTTGGAAATCCTGTTTCCAACCAGAGATTCTGCTTGGTGTTGAGAGGGTGACAATCCTGACACAGGAGAGGAGGGAACAAGAATGAGCACTGACAATACCAAGCTTCAGCATTCACAATCACTAGCAGAGCACTCCCTAGGTAACAGTAATTTGCTATAAGCTCATTAAGGGATAAATTCGGCTTCTTATAATTCAGTTTCTTGTAGCAAGCAATAAAATGTTGTTTTGCAAATAGATAGCTGATGGAGCTCTAATACCTCTGGGAATACAAGGTGAGGGCAACTTCAAAAACAATAATGGTAAAACTTCCCTGTGGGTTCCTCAGTGTGAGGGAGGCTCTGCCTTACATCCCCACTGAGGTGATCAGTGCGATGGGGCAGAAGTGTATTACCTGCAGCCCTCAGTACCAGGAGCTGCAGTTCTGCCAGGTCCCAAAAGAGATGCACAAAAGAAGGTTCCTCCTTCAGCAACCACCCACCCTCCTTAACAGGCCCACATAGGCTGCTCATCACAATAACCCCGTTGTCACCTCCCCTGACACTGGAGTGAGATCTCCTGGAGGTTTCTGCAGGAGCTGCGTTAAGTACCAAGGCGCAGCTGCGGAGGATATCAAATAGATTATATTCTCTAGCATAGAGCAAATCACCATGGCTTCATGCAGTACTTAGATAGATAAAAGCAAAATTAATATTCTCATAAAATAACAAGGGAATACTCACTTCTTTGGTTTTTTCACTCTGCTGATGCGTGTAGTTTTGGCTACAATAAAAAATTTTGTCTGATTACCAAAAAAATTTGCTGAGAAATGCAGTGCAGTAAACTTGCCCTAGCTCTGCTTTTTCACTTGTTTTTAAAGCTGTACTAGATCATTAGGGCCTATGCAGAATAAAAAGCAGAAAATCATTTGCCAATGAGAAAGACATTGGATTTCCATAAGAACAAAGGCTTACATTTAAAAACATATACATCTACTTCAGCTAGCAACAGACCAAAGATAGGAAAGTGTACATTCCTTTCAGTAATAAATCATACTTGGCACTCTCTTTGGGAGAGCTATGTTAAGAACTAGTCTCCTGACAGTAACACACGAAGCTATTGGAATTTCATAAGCTTTCTACGAATGCATACATGAGAAAGCTAAAACAAAGTAGTTGGCATGAAGTAAGTTTGTACGACAAATAATTCTAGGATTTTTTTTTTTAATTAAGTCAGCCACTGGAGTGTGAAAAAATGTATTGTGTATCCCTGTGCTTGAAGGCAGAGCTGAAATTTAGCGAGAGGCCTTTGCACAGGGAGGGTGGTGCTGCAGCAATCTGACAGCACATCTATAGAGCAGAGCCCAGATAAGCCATCAGGAAAGGAGAATAAGCTCATGGGCAAAGTCCTACTCTTCACCCACCCTACCAACACGCTGCAGCCTGTGAGTCACTCAAAAATCCTGTAGAGGCACAGACGATACAGTTATTTGCTTAAATACACTATGAAACATGTCGCAGTTAATGCTTTCTCCACCTGTAAGTGCTAAAAGCACAGGATAGCCATGAAAGGTCTCCCACAAACAACTGCAGTGACCACGGGATCTGCTGTTGAGCTCGTACTTACGTTACAGCATCGGCCGGGACAAAGCTCGGCATTTAACTATTTCTTCGTAAACTGCTTCCACATGCTTGTCAGCTCATTGTGCCATTCCTTCCATTGATTGCTTGTGTTTGACAGCATCTGGACTGCAAAGTGATCCTTTGCCTTCTCTTTTGCAAAATCAGCAGGCTGCGGAGGGATGCGTGACCACTGCTGCAGCCGATGTATCCAAACAGCCCAATGCAGTAGAGGCTTTAGCTCCCCCTTCCAAGCCTGGGTTTTCTCTTTCTTTGTCTGTGTGGGGTTTTTTTTAAAGAGATACGGTCCTGACTAACCTCAGGTTTCAGGAACACAATACAAGCTCCAGGCAAGGGGCAGTCAAACGGATGTGGAAGGATACCGAGACAGAAAGCAAAAATAACACAATTTTAAGAGATGTTGCTCGAGGCATAACATGTTTCCTGTAACAGATCCAATTTTGTGATTGGTTCTGTTTAATTTAAATTTTTCTTGACATTTAGCTACATTATTTCTTCACTTTTTGCATTTTTTCAGCTTATACAATAGAAATAATAGGTTTTCTCCTTATTTATTTCACTCTTCAACTCTCCTGTGTCAAAGAATGTTTACATTTTAAATATTCACAACCTGGAGAAGTCCTCTGTTAAAACTTTCGTCTATATAGCAGTTTTAGCGAATATATTTACTGTTCTGCCTCTGTTTTGCCCATGACATGTTATGCTCACACTCTTTAGGACTTCCTTAAATTAATTTTGTCAGTGCTGATTACATCAAGACTCAGAAGCCTGTGGGCTACCAGTAGCATCCTGAGTTTGGTTTCTCTTTTCCAAGCTGGCATGGGTAGCTGTTAGCACTTTCACATTTTAAAACTCATCTCCTTATTAACTTCACATTCATATTCCTATTCATGTGATCAAGTACATAAAGCAGACCTTAGCGTTTAAGGCATTTCTAAGATTTTTCATTCTCTCCCCTTAGTCAGTCATGTTAACCTGTCAGGTTGTCCTCCAGAAAAACCAAGAAACCTTTCATTTGAGACCCCTTCTAATCTTGCCATTTGTGTTTCTTTGAATACCACGTGCAAGTGTAGAATCCTGCTCCTCCCCTTGATCCAGCAGCCTACTGCCAGAAACACATCATTCCAACCTGTCAGTCTTCATTTAAAATGCTGTACTAACACAGCAGCTTGCAAGAGCTTCAGGACTGTCTGAAAGGATGAGATTAGGGATTTCTAGGGAGTCTGGAGCTCTCTTTTCCCTCTGCAGTCCTGAGATGCACAAGTGATGCACTAGAAATAGCTCCTCTACAGGGTAATGTCAGCAGAGGCAGAGAAAACAAACACAAAATGCTAATGCAGCTTTCTACAGACAGAGGACTCCTCCTTAGACAACTCCTAGACTTTACTACAACTCTTTTGGTTAGAAAAACCTGTTTTCCTGCCACGGAGCTGAGGCTGACTACTCTCATGTTGAAGATTAAAGTAACACTGCAAACACTAAGAGGCTACTGCTCCATTGTATAAGAGGAAAAATTATTCTTCCAAGGAAAAGAAGTCTGTTTCATATTAAAGTACATCTGATAGTAAGTGAAATGACTTGTGTTATCAGAAGCAATTTGCCAGAGGAGGACAACATCCTTATATTTGGAGTCCTGATCATGAAAGGTCAAGAGGAACAGGGCATAAGTAAGCAACAACACTGTCCTTACAATATTTCTTTTTGTTGCATAGAGATCAAGGAAAACACATTTTTCTGGTCATCACATCTCAGCTTTAACCACAGAAACATTAAGAAATCCTCTCTGAGTTCAAGTAAACAAAAGGACATTGTAGCCAGGCAGAGCAGACTGTTTAGCCAGGAAAACATGCAGTGCCAGTCTCCAAAACATTGCCCCGCTGGATAAGCTCCTGCAGCACAATGATCTCTCACAGCTGTCGTGTTGCTCCTAAGTTTCACTGCCGAAAGGATTGGCCCCAACACAGTGGCACGCTGAGAACGACCTTCCTGAGCAGGGCACGCATGTCAACTGCAACTGCCCGTGGCCATGCTGGCCACATAGGCCAGTAGCATGGCATCAGCCCTTTTTATCAATGTCACATTCTGAAACCAGAAAAAAATCCATATGGGGGGTGGGAATGAAGCCACAGATGACACAGGAAGCATCGCAAGGATAGGAGGCAATGAAGGACAGGACGTTGAAATGAGAATGCTTTAAAAGCACTCTCTTACAAAGTGCCCAAATCCTTTTTAAGCAGCAGGCATAAAGAGCCCTCCTTTGAAATTCCATTCCTAGAGTGAAAATAGATTCTGAACAACTAGCATTGTTAGCAATCTTCTTACAGAAGAATGTCAGCTGAGGGCAGCCCTGTGTCTGGAAACTGAGCCTGAAAAAGCAGCTGAGCTTCTCATGTGGGAAGCAGGTGAAGGGCAAATTTCCCCTCCAGGGACATTTTAAAGCAAAGGCAAAAACGAGTATTTGATTGATGCATTCAGCATCCCAGCTGTGAAAATCAAGTAAAATTAGAAGGCTCATTGCTGCTGCTGCTGATTATGGTATGAGTTTTATTGGTGCTGACGTGGGTAAAGTGCAGCCAGCTATTCAAATGGGTGACCTGTGAAGCTGATACCTTATAAAGTTCACCTGCCTCCTCTTTCAGTCAGAACCATTCTTTTTATTTCTCCTCCTTTTAAATTTCACTTCCTTCCTCCTCAAATGGGACACCTCCTCTCACACAGCACCCTCAGTGTTAGCAGCCTCTCTGTGTTATCCATGGAGAGAGAGGCACAAAGTCACATCCCCTGATACCTCTTGGATACTCACTGTGGCCATGGCAGAATGGGGAGAGCTGGGTTCCCACTGGGCAGCACTGGGCTGGAGGCAGCCAAAAACATGTTACTCACCCTGCCATGTACAAGGCCACTGTCACACTCTAGGATAAGCAAATGGTTTTATCTTCCAGATGCAGCCCACAGCCATCCCCATAATGAGGGGAGTTGAAATCTTCCTCAAGTGGCAGTGTATTGCATCTAGGTAACAGACCCAGTTCAGAAGTTACAAGGACTGTTTTAGCTCTGTGGAAAATCTCAGAAGAGCTGACCTGACCACTATGAGAAATACGAAAAAAATGCAAATTCTTAACGAATTGAGCTCTATTTCCTCCACAATTTTATTGAATTTTTCCAGGCATTGCAAGATCATGCTCCTCAGCTATAGGAGAAAGACTGGCAATTTTCTGTTTAATTCTTCTCCCCAGCCCCCAGCATAGCCAGCCTCCAATTAAAGGGGATAAAAAAGAAATTTAGCCATAAAACCTTCCTACAAAATCCATCTGTAAGTGACCTGCACTACGTAACAGCAAAGATTAAGTGGGGTGTTTGAAGCTGGTGAATGTATAACAGATAACTAATTAGTGACATGTGAAGATAAGCTGAATTGTTGACAACCTGAAATATTTTTTTTTAAAATATCAACAATGGTGACAGGGTTTTAATCCTCTGAGGTTAAATATATGGAACTGCATTAGCTGGATCTTGTACCAAGATCGCTCTAATATTTGGAACAGCAAACTCTTCAGCACAACCTTCTTCAGCTGTCTCAAGCGACTCACATATCATTTAAAGGTGGTGCAAGGCAAAAGTTTAAAAAAAAGACAAAATATGAGGAAGAGGTGACCTAACTGAAAAGTCTCCACTACTGTGAGTGCCAAGATTCCTGATTTGCTTCTGTTTTAAGTCAAAATTGTGATTTCTGCATTTTGTAATGGATCATATCTGCGGTAGACCTCTTGTTAACCTAGATAAAAAGACAAAAATGTTATAAATTAACATTTCTAGGCTGTGATCCAGGGTGATTAAAATACCGTCTTGCCCAGGCTATTAGTGCCATAACAATTTTAATTCCAACAAGGCCAAGCAATTAGCGTTTGTGTGATTAAAATCGCAGCCTGGTCTTCTCGAGCCAGAGTGATTAGTATGTTGCCAGTCCTGGCTATTAGTGTTAGCATCACCAATGGTGTGGAATTTTATAGTCCTTTGACAATTAATTTAGGCTCATATTAGCTTGACATGATGCTTTTTCTTTAACTATACTTTACCTCATTGAAATATATATATATATATGCATATTTCGAATATTTATGTAATCATGAGAAAAAAATATTTTTTTGCATTTGAACCACTGTGATAATGAAAGATTTCACTTATTGTCTGTGTAGGAGTAGTCATGAAAAGACTGGATTATCAAGTAGGAATTCCAAGAAGGGAAATTAAAACAACGATGAAATTTGTTCACCCTCTGACTAAAACTTAAATGCCAGCTCAGACAGTCAATGGCATGCAGCCAGAGCCGTGCAGCCTGACTGACCCCATTTGCCCAGGGCAGTGGATACATTAACCACTGCAGTGCAGTGCAGCCCTCTCTGCATCCTGAGCTGGGTGCAGAACAGCTGATGGGAAAAGTTGTCTTCGACACCAAGTGTTCAAATTCAGGAGATGGGTTTTTTCTATTATAAATACTGGCAACATCAATGAGGGGCAAAATTCAACATTAAGGGCAAAAATATGGAAGAGACTTTGGCTTAGGCTATCCAGGAAAAGTGGGGCCATGAAGAACCGCCTTGTAGAAGCAGATACCTAGAGAATGCTGAAGCCATGTCACAGCAGGTTGTTGGGCTGTAGCACTCAGGCCATCAGTGTTCAACTCAGAATTGCACCTACACTGGATCTTAGGACCTGTATAGCATTTGTATATATGTATGTCTACATACACACTCTGTACTCTCTCTATAATGGTATATGCATACTGACCATTTACTGCAACTTTGAATTTTCTGGTTTTTAATCGACTCTTCAGATGTCCATGAAGTCTTATTCTGTGACCACTTCGAATTCCTTAAAAACCTTTGGCAGTGGACTCAAATGCCTTTGGAACTCTAGGTAGACAGGATTTCCTGTATCCCTTTATGCCGTTCCTCCCAGTTCAAGTAGGTATGTGAGGCGTGATTTGCACTCACAAAATTCATGTTGACTTTCTTACAGTGTCATAGTTATTCATGTGTCCTCTAATTTTATTCTTTATTATAAATCTTGTGGAAGTGTCCTATAGAGATAATGAACATACCAGTTTGTAGTTCCTCAGATCCCGGCTGGAATCCTTTTTTAAAAATGGTCTCATCAGTTGCTTTCCAGCACTGTGAGAAGCAAAGGGTTTTGAAGCAAAAGTTACAAGCATGGACAGTCATTCAGGTATTTCCTTTAAGAGTTGTTAAATGAACTGATTTTTGAAAATGTCTAGGTCCTGGTAATTTGTTATTCTTCATTTTCTCTGCTGTTCTACTTATATTTCACTCCAAGGGAGCAACTCTGTAAAGTTTCCATCTGGAAGGATGCCAGTCTGGAGATTTTCCTGTGCTCTATTGTGGTGAAAAAAGATGCAAATAACTGAATCAGCTTTTCCTGTGATGGGCTTATTTGCTTTGTTTACCATGGAAGAGTTTGAAAACCTTGGTAGAATTAGTTTCACGCTTTTGCAGGTTGTTCGCCAGTAATCAGCTCAGAGCTGCGTCACCTCCAGTCTTGGCTTATTTATTAATCCATCTCTCCTACACGAGAAGATGTTTCCCCTAAGCACTGGTAGCTAATAGCTTCTTCAACATGATTTCACGGGGAGTGTAAGGCAGGCATAAGGTAACCATTTCCAGACCCCCAATGGATATAAGTAAAGCTTCGGAAAACATTTTAGGGATCTCTCATCTTTGTCTCTTGTACCTGTTCACCGAGCATCATGACAGGACAGAAGAGCAGGCTGTGTGAAATGAGGGGTAGCATGAGTCAGATTGCAGTATCAACAGTCTGCAGCCTGCCTCCATCCTGCAGTCAGAGAAAATATTATTAATTATTGCAGTAAAATATAGTAAAAATACTATACAAAATACAGATATATTTTATGTGTATATTCAATATATAAATAAATACAATGTAAATTTTATGTATTTATTTATAAATGTTTCTTTCCAAAAACTACAAACCAATTTGATAATCTTAATAATTTTTATCAAAGTTGTTGATAGCCATTATCTGCTGGCATAGTGCAGCTATGAAGAAGGAAAGTGTGATCTACAGGGGACAGAAAATGGTAAGTTACTAATGAGTGAGACCTAATTACAGGATTATATGTGATTCAGATTTAGTTCCAGTTAAGCAGAATGCCAAGACACAGAGAACAGATTCAGAGAAGCCCGAGGAATACAGTTAGAGAAACAATGTTCACCTTGAAAGAAAGGTTATTAAACCTGCTTAATTTGTTTATGAAAAGAAGGTGAAAAAAAAGTATGACCGATCATCAGCAAAAGCAATGGATAGCCAGGAAGCAGAATGTATTTTTAACCTACTGGACAATAATAATTTCTTATTCACAAATGGTCTTCTCATTTTTTGCATGCATTTTTTCTCCTTTTATTATTTGGCTACTCCACATTTCACAAATTTTTAACAAAACTTATCTTTGAACATAAAGTTAAGAAATACTTCCCTCTCAAACAGCCTTCCTAAATCAGCTTTAACAAATTTCTTGATAACCAGCTTTGTCTTTTACCTTCTGTTTCATCGTGCACCAGTGTATTGGCCTCCCTATCAGACAACTCACTCGTGGAGAAAAGCTTATTCACAGAACCTTCTGTTATCTGCTTTTTGTCTGGCTTAAGAGCTACTCCTGGTCAGTTTGTAGTTTCTCTCGTGTTTTACTGTGTTCAGGCACCACCTACAAGCCTTTCATTTCTGACCTCTAGTATTTCATACTAGTTAAGTGCAAATGGAGTTCTCCTCTCACCTTTCCTGCTCCATTTTCCTTTCTCCCTTCCCCTGAAATCAACTAGAGGGTCCAAAACAATCATTTCAGAAGGCTATTCCCCAGAGACTGAAGACCTGATTTCTGCATGAGCAGCAGAAATACCTCAGCCCTAAATAGGATTTCCCTTAGGATTTTGATTCTAACTGGCCTTGCCTTTTCTCTTCTTCTACATATCATCTGGCTACATGAACACATAGAAGGCAAAACAGGAAGGAACAATCAATGGCCACGACAGCCATGGGCCACAGATATCCCTGAAGTCGTGCTGACTTCTGCCAGGACTACACAGAGCCTGGCACAACCTGGCCATGATACTACTGCCCCTAAAGTGAATCTGCCCAAGGTGCCTCTGCACCCACAAATGGGTGGGAACTGGCTGCAACGCAAGACAGAACATGCACAGGCACAGTTTTCCATGATAATCTTCTAGTGATGCTATCTATCTACTTTTCATTGTCAAGGAATATTTTTATTTGCCAGGAAGACTTAAGAAATTAGATGTTAGATGGAGTTCTCAAAGAAAGTAAATAAATCCTACAGTGATAAGATAATAAACAAATCAATAAATAAAACAATTACCACAGTTACATCCCTACCTCTGTTGCAGTCACAGCCCTCAGGCTTAGCACTCAGATGCATTCTACAGCTTCTTTATAGCATTTCCTAACAGCTTGTGATTCCCCCCCCCAAGTGAGTCTAGCAGACTCAACCAGTCAAAAGTCAGACCCAAAAGTTTCCTTTCTGTCAGCACCCTAAGACAGGTATAGGTATATAAGAAAAAAATTATTTCATGGATCACCATCACTCATAGATGTACTGATATTTTCCTTCCTTCAGCCTCACAGGCGGCAAAGGCCTGAAGGGTTTGTACTGGAGCTGTTTCTAGGTCTCCTCTAGTGGCATTGCACTGCATTTCTAGATGCTTCATAAGAATAAGAAACTTTAAGGTTGGTGCATGCTTTATTTTTCACAGGCTTTTTACTGTTTAAAAGATCAGCTACTGATTTTTGATAGTGCCCAAACTGCTGTGGTTGCAAGGTAAGGGAGCGCAGAAAATACATCGTTAACCTGGTCATCCCTATAAATATAGGGATTCCCTTCATCTGTGGTTTTTGTTAGGCACCCTGCTTTTCTGTGTCTAACTGGACGCGCTGGCAGGGGGGTTGGACTTGAGGATCTCCAGTGGTCCCTTCCAACCCTAACTCTTCTGTGATTCTGGGAGAGGGGTCTGTGTTCTCTGCTGCTCCACCCTGCTGGAACAGTGCGGAGGGCTCAGGTGGGGCCATTGGAAGGTTCCAGTGCTCAGAAGGTTCCGGAAGGCTCTCTGCAGTTTTGGCAGTTGCCACAACAGTTGCTGCTGCAGTTGAAGGCTTCACTTCCAGCCCAGCACCTGTGCCCTGGCTCTAAATGGTGACTAAACCTCACCCTCTTGTTCCATTCCCCCAGCCTACTCTGGCTGTACTGCTGAGGCCAGGGTTTGACCCCAAACCAGGCACCCAAGGAGGTGTTGCGGCTGTACGTGGCCAGGTGGGCGCTGTTGTGGGGTAGAAGCTGCTAGGGAAGCTGAGGGTGTGACACAGCAGGGCCTGGTGCTGGCAGGAAACGTATAGAGAATGCCTTGCTGGCTCAGGAACCTCACTCTTGGAGGCTGGGGGGCATCCAGGAAATTGCTACCATGTGCCTGGCCTCCTCTCAAATTATTGCTGGGCTTCCGCTTTTGGCCACTGTCAGAGGCAGAGACTCGCCTAGAAGGATGCATGAGCATGACACATCTTCGTCCAAAATGAGGAAACTTGAAAGATGAGTATTAATCATTTTGGTGGGTTCTCTTAAGACTTTTTGCTGTCTTCATCTCCGGTGAAGATAAAGCAGTGGTGAGCCACAGTCATACCATTTATATTATGAGACCACTTCAGATGGAAAAGATTTGTATCCATAAAGTCTAAGTCACAGGGGAATCTGTGCTGCTTGTTTCCCAAGTCTGAGGTTCTGCTTTGCAGTCAGTGAACTTTAGGGTAGTAGAAGAAAGAAGGATTTCTTATGGGGTTTTTTGGGGGGTTTTTTTGAGTGTGTAAATAAGAACATTTTAAGGCATGTAAATATAATCATTCTTTTTTCAGTTGTCTTGGGGACCTTGAGACCCATGACATAAGCAGCTATCTCTTAAACTCAAAGACTGACAAAATGACACCACCAAGGTCACTGCTGTGCATTAAGATGTACACTATAAGGTACAGTACAATACATTTATTATCAGTGTGACTTGCTGCTATTTACTATCCAAAAAATTGTAAATACTGAGACACTTTGGTTCTTCCAGTGCTGGTAGATAAGCTTGATCTACTGGTTGTTGTGCAGGACAGAGAGTTAGGACTAAAAGCCTTATTAATTTATGTAATACTTGCATCAAGACAGTCCTCCGTCACACATGGGATTGTTAGAGTTGTCTGCTTTTGGACGCACTTCAAAAGCTCTTGCTTTTTTAATTCTGAGAGGCAGCATAGAAAATGGAAGCACAAATTTTCTGGCCGAAGCTAGGAACAGAATGTTTTCCCAAGGGAAAGAAGAAGACAAGTGTGCCCAAGAAGACCAAAAAATCGATGCATGCAGACATGTCCGGATCAGAGTTCCAGGACTAGCAGGCTTAATTCACTGCAAAAAGGACATACATGTCCTGAAGTGCTCCTGACTTGCACTAGGAAGATGGTGGCTTGGAGCATGCTGACACTGACGAACAATTGACTAGACCTAGCCCCTGGCTGCCTTGATGATTCTCAGGAATGAAGGAAGGCATCAGGAGCAGGTTTTAGGCCAAGATATCCTTAGGGCCGCAAAGATGGTCGCAGGGCTGCAGCAGCTCTCCCATGGAGACTGGCTGAGAGGGCTGGGGTTGTTCAGCCTGGAGAAGAGAAGGCTCCAGTGTGACTTTACAGCACTTTTCAATACCTGAAGGGGACATCAAGAGAGCCAGAGAGAGACTTTTTACCAGGGCATGTAATGACAGTACAAGGGGCAGTGGCTTTAAACTGAAAGAGGGCAGATTTAGATTAGATATTCAGAAGAAATTCTTCGCCGTGGCAGTGGTGAGACACTGGAACAGGTTGCCCAGAGAAGCTGTGGATGCCCTGTCCTCAGAAGTGTTCTTCAAGACCAGGTTGGATAGGGGCTTGGGAGCCAGCTGGTCTAGTGGAAGGTGTCCCTGCCCATGGAGGTTGGAACTGGATGATCTTTAAGGTCCCTACCAACCCAAACCATTCTGTGATTCTGTGAGAATTGCTCTGGAGAGTCATACCAAGCTCATGAGCCACAAGATCAGCACCATCAGGGCAGGTACTTTTGGTCAGAGCTCCAGGTTCCATTCCCTCTTCTCTTCAGGGTGCAGTCCCTGAAGGGGCTTGGCACCTCTATGCTGAGCCTAGCAAAAAATAGATTCTCCACATCATTCAGTGGTAGTGGCACCAAGTGTCTGCTGGCAAGAGAAACAGAACTACTCTAACAGTGCTGATACTCACAAGGCTTTCAGTCACCTGCAAGAAGAATGGGGCAGCTTGCCCCTCTCAGAGACACTTTGAGCCCGTGAACTCAGGAAACCTGCCTACAACAGTGGCACAATAGTTCAGATTTTTTTTTTCCTGGTCTCTTTGTCAAAACAAATTTTGTTTGCTTTTTTGTGCTTTCTGCAGGAATTGTTTGACAATGACAGCTGGCTAGCAAGTCTTCAAATGGTGTGTAGGATATTACAGAGCAAAATTGGAGGCTATAGTGAATGAACTTCATCACTTCGTCAATCAATGCAGAGCCTTTATGGCAGAGTTATGGCTTCTGAGAATCCAGGACACTAAAAAAGAGCAAATACTGACTATTTAGCTGTGATTAGCATAATCCTGACCCCAAGCTAGTAAACTCTGCTGAGAGGCAATGTGTATTAGCTTAGGCTGGATGCCACACAAACACTTGGAGAAGAAGGAAAAGAGTGAGCAGATGATGGCCTACAAAAACTCATGTAGCCATATCATTTGCCTACATGCATAGACCTACTTCTAATTAAATTTTGCAGATGACACCAATCTGGGGGGAAATGAGTGAATATACTTGAGTACAGGCCATTCAGAAGGATGCAGACAGACTGGAAGAATGGTCCACCCTTGTGAAATTCAAGGACAAATGCAGAGTCTTGCTCCTGGAAAGGAAGCTCTGTCACCTGTGCAGGCTGATCTGCCTGGCTAGTGGCAGCTCTGTGGAGAAGAAAGTGAGCAGCAAGATGAACATGAGCCAGCAGTGCCCTGGGACCAAAGAAGGCCAACAGATACCGGGTTGGGGCAGAGCCAGAGACCAAAGGAAGAGATTATTCCCCTCTACCCAGCACTTCCTATATTACTGTGGGGCCCCGAATACAGGAGAAGCATTGACTATAATTGGATCAAGTTCAGCAGAGGCACAACTTTGGTGAGGGCTGGAGCACTGGCCCTGTAAGGAAATGCTGGAGGAGTGGGATTGTTCAGCCTGAGCCAAGGTGGCTTCAGGAGACCTAACAGCTCCTGGTGTCAACAGAGAGGTCACAGAGAAGGAGCCAGGCTCTTCACAGCAATGAAGGACAGGAAGATGGAAACCAGCAGGTATATTTTGAAAGAACAGAAGTTAAAAATAGTCTGCTGGTTTGGGCTGGGATAGAGTTAATTTTCTTCACAGTAGCTGGTAGGGGCTGTGTTTTGGACTTGTGCTGGAAACAGTGCTGATACCACAGAGATGTTTTCCTTACTGCTGAGCAGGGCTTGCACAGAGTCAAGGCCTTTTCTGCCTCTCACCCCACCCCACCAGGCTGAGGGTGCACAAGGAGTTGGGAAGAGACAGGGGCAGGACATCTGACTTCAACTGGCCAAAGGACTATTCCAGACCATGTGACATCATGCTCAGCAATAGAACTGTGAATGGAGGTTGGCAGGGAGGCAGCTGCTCAGGGACTTAACTGTGCATTGGTCGGTGAGTGATGAGCAACTGTTTTCATTTTCATACCTAATTTTTTTTCTTGTGTTTTATTTTACTTAATTTTTTTTCTTGTGTTTTATTTTACTCTTTCTTTGATGTTTTGGTGTTTGGGGTTTTTTTTCCTTACAATTAAAAAAACAAAACAACTTTTTAACTATTGAACTGGTTTTATCTGAACACATTAGTTTCTTTCTCACTTCTACCCTTCAGATTCTCTCCCCCATCCCACTGTGGGGGAGTGAGCAAGCAACTGTGTAGTGCTTAATTGCTGGCTGGGGTGAAAACACAACAACTGGATAGAAGTTTGTCCCTATGAGAACATCCAAGCAGAGGCACAGATTGTCCAGAGAGGTGATGCACTCCCCATCTTTGAGGGTTTTCAAGCCCTGACTGGATGAAGCCCTTATCAGCCTGGTCTGACCTCAAAGCTGACTCTGCTGGGAGAGAAAGTTGGACCAGAGGCCTCCTATGGTCCCCCCTGCTTAAATTATATTGGAGCCCTGTGATTCTGTGATCTTTCATGTCCATCCTCTTGAAAATGTGTCCCTCCAGTCTGCTAAAGTTCTGGGCAGACATTACAGCAACAGCTCCACTTCTGCCCTGAAATGTGTGCAGAGCCACTTCTTGCTGTACCTTACCTTGTACCTGCCTGAGGTCCAATCTCAGCACTGCAGCTGCACTCCAGCAAGTTGGCTGAAACAGATTTCTTTGGACACTGAGTGGGAGAAGCTTATTCATCCCTTCTTATAGTAGTTCTTGGTTAAAAACCCCCGAACAAATAAAGAAACAAACAAAACACTACACCTTTATCTTACTTTCATATATGAAAACAGGTAAAAAATGATTGATGAGAGCCCCTTTATCTCTCCATTAAGAAGCTCAAATGGGAATCTGGGCTATCTGCCCTGAAGGCACACATGTAGGTACATTTCCATAAGATACTCTAGAAGGTATAATAAACCTCCTTGTGAGCAGTATGTGCATTTACATTTGTATCTGATTCTGTTCTCAGTTTGTCTCATGCATAGTTCTGACCTTGGCTAAAGAGTTTGATTCCCAGACCAAATGCATTTTTCATAGTGTTTTATGAAACTAGAATCTTCAAATTTCTTCAAACTCATAGTTTAGCTATTTTTGATTGAAAAAAAACCCCCAGAATGTATGAAAAAAGCAAGAAATATTGAATTATATAAGTATACACAGACATTTCTTCATCTCCACAAAACTAATACTACAGGAATAGATAAAAAATTGCAACATTACTGCCTGAGGAAGGATGAAAGCTTGTCCCTCAAACTGGGATGAAAAACTCTTGTGTTGGGACTGTGTGTCACTGAAAGGACTGAAAACTACATCTGCACAATGAATATAGGCACTAATTACTCAGAAAACTGTGAATTTTCATGCTATATGTTTCTAAAATATAGGCAGGTGCTCATGTTTTCACCAGCACTGGCACTGAGTAATAGTCATAGAATCATAGACATAGAATCATAGTTATAGAAAGCAAATCATACCCTGGGCTGCATCAGAAGGAGTATGACCAGCAGCCCCAGGGAGATGGTTCTGCCCCTCTACTCCTCTCTCATGCGATCCCACCTCAAGTGCTGCATCCGGATCTGTGGCTCCCAATTTGAGAAGGACCTGTTGGAGGAAGCCCAGAGGAAGGCCATGAAGATGATTAGAGGGCAGGAGCATCTCTCCTGTGAAGACAGGGCAAGAGGATTGTTCAGTCTAGAGAAGAGACGCCTCTGGGTAGACCTTAGAGCAGCCTTCAAGTACCTAAAGGGAGCCTACAGGAAAGACAGGGAGGGACAGTTTATCAGGGAGTGCAGTGATAGGACAACGGTTAATAGTTTTAAACTGAAAGAGAGTTGATCTAGATTAGGGTTAGGGAGAAATTCTTCCACTGGTAAGGCAGTGCAACAAGTTTCACAGAGAGGTTGTTGACCATCCCTGGAAATGTTCAAGGCCAGGTTGGATGAGGCTTTGACCAGCCTGTCCCTCCTCAGGACAGAGGGCTTGGAATGAGATGAACATTAAGGTACCTTCCAACCCAAACCTGATAATCACAGAATCATAGAATTGTTAGATTGGAAAGGATCATTATGTCCAAACTTTAGCCCAGCTCTGTCAAATTCACCAAAAAAACATGTTTCTAAGTGCCACATCCACAAAGTTTTTGAACACTTTAGGGATGGTGATTTCACCACATCTCTGGCCAGTCTCTTCCAATGCATGACCACATTTTCAGTGAAGAATTTTTTCCTAATAACCAAACTAAAACTTCCTTGACACAACTTGAGGCCATTTCCTCTCCTCCTGTCACTTGTTACTTAGGAGAAGAGATCAACCCCCATCTGGCTACATTCCTTTCAGGCAGTTGTAGGGAGCAAGAAGGTCCCCCATGAGCCTTCCTTTCTCCAGGCTAAAGGAACCCAACTCCCTCAGCTGCTCCTCATGTGAACTATGTTCCAGACACCGCACCAATTTGGATGCTTTGGTTGGACACACTCCATCACCTCAATGTCTCGCACTCACAGCGTTGTTTAATTTCTTCTTGTTAATTTGCACTTGTATTCCCTGTTTCACTTCCAGTCGGCTTCCCTAGGGAGCGCAGCCTTTCTGTGGGTGTCCGGGAGCAAAGGAACCGAGGGCTGCTCCCTCCATTGCCACCACGAGAGGTCCCCCCAGTCCCGCCAGCTGAGGCTGCCGGTCGGGCTGCCGCTGGAGCCTGGCGCGGCGTCAATCACAACAGCCACTGTCATCTTGAGAAAGCCACTTTTTCAAACTTGGGTGCCTAAAATGCAGCACCTGGCTATGAAATTTATTTATGGGTTCCCCTCCCCCCCCCACAATGGATGTATTTGTATTGGGAATAAGAACAGGAATAGTAAGATCCAGCAGAGAGCAAAGTCTGCTCGTAATTTATCCACCAAAGAGCGTAATGGTGTTTGAGGTTCTTTTTCGTAAGAAGGTACTTAGAATAATGGTTTTGCAAATTCCTGCCTCGTAGTCTCATCTTTGCAGTTATATGCGCCTGTGTTTGAAAGACTGGAGTTTTATGTGGAGTTCTTTTAATAGAGTAAGTTAGAAAAAAGAACAAAACAAACTAATAAAACTAGAATTAGGAGAAAAAGAGACATTAACTAAATATTAGGAATAATTTAAAAAAACATTCTGTCTCTCAAATAAACCCAATTATTGTCTCTTCTCTCCAAAGCTACTTTTAAAATTGTAATGTGTGCAAACATTTTGTTGCCAGCGGGGGCCGCTAGTAAATAGATGTGCATTAAACCTTTTCACACGGCATTTGTCACTGAATCATATTCGGAGATGCATTTTGGTAGGCATCGAGACAACTTCAGGCAGTAGTGTGCTCCAGTTGAATTGTGAATATGAATAAAGGTCCGTGGTAGTGAAAGTGACACATATCTCTGCAATATTCATCAACGTGAAAAGCAGGAAATTAGCCATCCTGGCAGGCTTGGTCAGTGCTGCATCTCAATGGTTGTCACTCATTTTTTAAAAAATTAATTAAAAATCATGTGAGATACCAACTTGTTGCAAATTAAATGCTATTGCAAAAGGTAATGGCAAGGAACAGATCGTCCTAGGAGAGGCCAATCAGAAAGAACCAGGGGCTAAATTTGGTGAGATTGTGCCCTTGCCTTAATCCAACAAAGCATGCATTTAATTTTAAGTTTGTAAGCAATTCATTGACATCAGTATGATTATTCTCATGTTTGAAACTATGCACCTGTAAAAATGCCATACAGGATTGGACCCTTCCCTTTCAATACCCTCAGAGTGTTAACACAATAGCGCTCTTTGTACTGTCTGAAAATCTGGTTCCTCAGCTTCCTTTGCCTGCAGTGATACTGCCTCATATGAGAAACAGGTCATTTTGGGCCCAGTCCTACCATGAGCTCCACTTAGACAGACATCAAAGCCATGAAGAGTCTCTATAGCCCAAGCCCCTTAAAGCTTGTTTGCACTAACAGCAGTGATGAATCCAGGTGCCTGCTGCATTCTTTCCCCATCAAACTGAATTTGGAAATACGACAAAACTACTTCAGGTAATTCAAAATCATTGCTGCATCAGGGGAACAGCTTCAGCTTGCGTAAAAATTAGGCAGTGTCTAGTCTTGACAAAATGTCCTGTTCACTTACAGCGTCAAAATTCTGTCAGTGACTTATGATTAGGACACTGTAAGAATACAGTCCAGTTGACTTAAACATTTGCTTACCTAAGCTCCCTAGAAGTCTTGCTTAATTCCCAGATAAAAAATGTTCAGTAAGTATATAGCACTGTTACCAAGCGAAACTGGGGAATGAGGCTCTGTCGGAATGTGCGGTGCCTCGGTACAAACCTCAGTGAGGCACTGCAGCACACAAAGCACAGTGCATGTGTTTGCATGCACCAGTCATAAACGCTTAAGCTTTAGCACTGGATGACCCAGGGGGAAATGAAGTAACTGTATAAGTGGCTGATTAGAAGGGAAAAATGTTATCCTGTCATTAAAGAGTGACTGAAGAGAGGAATAAATTTCCAGACCAAAGACACGAACTGAAAGAATTTGAATTACTTTCTGATGCTAAGTATATCAGGCATTTGGACAGTGGCCATCATTGCAACGCTGCTGTGTGGTGAGCCAGGAATCAAGCTCACCATGGAACTGTCACCACGGAGGAGTGGGTGAGGAATGCCCTTCCCAAAAGGCACCGGCACACTGGTCGCATGAACTTGTGTTGGAGCTCAGTCATGCAGTAAGTTAGAAGCTTTACAAAGTGCCAGGCTGATGCTTTACAGTAGTGCCTTCAGCCACAGCACCAGCTTTTTGTTTGGATATCAAAGAGACAGGAAAACTATTTGTGTGCGTATTCCTACAGGCGTTATATTCCACTTTGAGAAAATAGAATCTGACCCTTAAAAGGGGCTGCTGCAGAGATTAGACCACAAATTTCAGAAGTAGTTGCCTTGGGTCTGCCAGCTTTGTACTTAAACACTTAATTTAAAGTTCTGAAATTTTTGTTTAGTGGATATTTCTAACGTGAATGAAAATTGCAAGAGAGGGCTTATATACAAACACAACTTGGGGTTTTGAAGCCTAGTCTCTTCTAAAAATCTTAGCAATTGTGTATAAAGAACTTGAACAAACCCGTATGTCTGCATAAGCTTTGAAGAAAGAAAACATATGAAAACCTTCTTTTTAGGGGACACATTTCTACTTGTTATTAAACTATTTATGATCACATATGTTTGTATAGAAGGGCTTTTTCATATTTTTTTCATATTTCAGTGTCTTACTTTACAATGCTTGGTACCAGAATTACTATAGAAATGGGGAAACTATATTATATAAAATGTATTTATCAGCAAAAATTCATGCATGGAAGCACATGGAATATGAAAATAGATACAGAGGGCATGACTAAAGTCTCAGTAGCAGAGTGTATGCTACACGATTATCACCACTGCAGTTGGTCTTGGGTGTCATGTTTTTCACCCATCACTTAATTTCCTCCTTTTCTTCTTCTCTTCCATAACATGGAAACAGTGGTTCCAAGATGCAGTTGCTGCCATGGGGTGCAGAAGGTGCCTTCTGTCCTTTCTCTTCACCTTCTGCACAACTTGGACTTTACATTAGGGAGTGACCCTCCTGCTACTTTATGAGCTGAAGTGTAGGACTGACTTCTCCAAAACAGACGTTTCCAGAAATGCCCCATTGTCTGCAAAAAAACCCAAGTCCCTGAATATGTTTTTTGATGTCATTGATATTAATTTACATCTCATCACTGCAGTACAAATTACAGCTGAATTTGGCCTTTGCTGGCTTTGAAGCAATAAGGGAAAACATGTGTGTGTAATCATTAACATCTGTGAATTTGCACATTTTGAGGCACATTTTTAAATTAAATGAATGTGCTCTCTGAAGATCTTATTAGTTGAATAGGCACAAATCCTACAGCTGTATTGAAGTCTGAGGTGCAAATAACAGTGAAGCTTTGTCTTCAAATGCTCACAAGACTTTTCATAAAATATCCTACATTAGGCAGTAGCTTTATCATAAAAACTTTCAGAAAAACCTACAGATCATTGTGCTGAGAGTAGGACAGATCACGAATAAATACATAAAGACAGTGTTTTTAGGAAGAGGTAATTAAGACCATATTTGGATAATATAGACCATATTACCTCTATTCATATACTTCATCTTGCTTATGTCCTTAAATGGTCACTGCTACTGTAACACTAGACACTGCCCAGAGGCAGGATTCTGGTTTTGAAGTGTCCCTTCGTTTTCTTTTTTAATACACTCAAAAAGTTTTAACACATCTAGGACTTCACCAGTAACCCACCTGTGATGTAGCAGACTGTCGCCCTGGTTTTTCTACTGTTCTGTGTTTTTACTTTTGTAGTAGAAGTTCTCATGCATTTTCTATAAACATAGCTCTTGTTTTTCTAACCGGCATAGAATGTTTTCTGAACTTCTGGACTGTTGTTCATTCCTTTCTCCAAGGCGGAGAAAGATGATAGATTATGTTCCTATCCTGTAAAATTGCAGAGGTGTTAACCTCATTTACCAATGTGTGGTTGTTTTAAGAGAGGTATAAAAAGGTGAGAATAAAGGTGGGCAGGGTCCTTCGCTCTGCTCAGTGGTCCTGACCTGCTGTTTGAATCTGCGTGTTCGTGTCCGACACTGCGACAGCAGACATTGTAATTTTTTTAATAATCATCATATCGCCTAATGAATCTGCTCTGTGCCTCTGCGCATTGAAAAGTGGGCCTGCACAGAAGTGTTGCTCCCAGAATCCAGCAAATGGCCCTGGACAATAGTGGAAATACTCCAACCATTTCCCCGTCATTCTATTTAAAACTGCATCCACACATTGAGAACCATTTAAACATTTTAATCCTGTTAAATGTTTGGACCCATAGAGGACAAATTTGCACCTAAGCACCTTTGCAAAGGTTAGAAGGTTTTATTTTTAATTTTTGTGGCTCTGCCTGAAGCACAACTAGCCGCTAAGGTGCTCCATCATCTGCATCCATCCCCCTGATCAGCCAGGCCAGGCATCTCTTGGAGTTCACTGTAGCTTTAGCCTGGCTCACCTCCCCAGATGTCCTTCCTTTGAAAACGAGGTATTTGAGGTGAGATGGCTGGCACGTGTGGATGCTGAAGGTTTGGTGTTTACGGGGTGAAGAATAACCTTGTTTGCATCCACATCCACCACACATTTTGTATGCAGATCAAGCTCTCACCAGTTCATGGAGTGGACACGCGCCGCCACCTTCCCTTTGGAATCCCCCATCCTGCCGCTCCAGCCTTCCCAGCTCCCTCGTCCCTGCCCGGCTTCCATCTGCCTTAACGTATCATCTTCAACCTGCTTCTCTAGGGCTGTGGCAGTTTTCTCCACAAAGGATAAAAATTGCTCCTTCTGCCCCTGAGATATTTTCACATATCGTGTTTTAGGAGCAGCCACGTCTATGCTCTTTAATAGGGCTCCCATACCGACCTTTTGAGCTTGTTCAAGGACCTGAGGATGCCAGGTGGCTTGGAGATCGGGATTAGAAAATCAATTACTTCCCATAAGGTTATCTACTCCAACTGCATGTCTGGGATCATTTGGAGGCAATTGCATATTCTGTACTGCGGTCTTTTCAGCCATCTGTCTCCAGTTGCTCTCAAAAACTGTAAATTGCACAGGTTGAAATAACACCTGACCTAAATGCTTAATATCAAACGGAGCGAGCAGATCAGTATTTATCACTCTAATAACTTGCATGACTTCAGGAGAACCGAGCCCATATTGTGCTACTTTGGATTGCAAATCCTGTACCATCCTCCATGCAATAACATCATGCCTATCACGTTGACCTGTATTTGGGAGAGCCTTAAACACAGGACAGGTTTGTACAGCCCCTTGCGAGGTTTCACTATTGCCTTGATCTACCGGTACACCTTCCTGAGGTGCTGTAGCAGCCGCCTGATCCTGCACACGTCCCCCTGCACCTTCAGGCATCCCTACTTTCTCTAATGAATCCCAGTCTCCCGCTTCCAGAGCCCGCAGTTTGACCGCTTCCCAGAAACGCCTTGAGTTTCTTGGGCACACAGTCACCGTACACTCTGGGAGTGTCCAAGAGCTGTTCCAGAGCAGCTTTCTTACTGGTTGCCGACGTCCGGCCACCGCCACAGCCTCCCGCCGCCGAGCAGGTGTTGCCCCTGCATCACTGCCTGCATCGTCAGGTAGGGGCATTTCCGATGACCCCAGTACGAACGAGGGAGGCGGGCAGGGTACGGGCGCCGGACCAGAGGGCGGCACAGCGGCGGAGGCTGCAGACGGGTGCGCGGAGGGCAGCAATGCAGCTGCTTGCGGCAGTGCTACTGGCGGCGGCGTCGCTTGTGACAGCACTGCCGGTCGTGCCGCCGCCGCCGGCACAGCCAGCCCAGGTCGCCCTGGCACGGGTCCGGCAGCAGTTACCTGCAGCAATACCTCCGGCAATACCGCCAGCTGCTGAGATATCGTCTCCAGCACCGCACGGCGCTGCGATATCTCCCGCATTGCCGCAAGCTGCTGCACCAAGACCCGCCGGTCGCGGCTGCGCTATCTGCGCTTGTGCGGGAAGATACCTGGGTGCGGGCGCATGCGCCGACCGGCCGGGCGCCGCGGGCGAGGTCGCGGAAAAAAGCCGAAATGGCGTGGGGAGAGGCGGCGGGGCTCCCTGCGATAGAGTCCCGGCCGCCGCGCCGGATGGCAGCAAGGGAGGGGCTGTAGCGATGACGGGTCCTGCTGCACCAGCTGAAGCCAGCGGCGCGGAGGAGGGAGGGGCCGCTGGGGTGAAGAGTGGGGGACGCTCCATCTCTTTCTGTTGTTCGGTTATTTTTGCGAGTTGTTCCGCGGGTGAGGGATATTTCGGCATAACGAACTCACGCGGACAGGGGTAGGACCGTTGAACAGTTTCTACGACCGCCGCTAGGCCCGGCGGTGCCGGAGACTCCCCGGCCGTGCCGCTTTCAGCCTCTCCACTCTCTGATAGCTCAGTCTCCTCAGAAACTTCGTCCCCCTAGGATCCGTCCGAACCGGGTAATTCTTGTCCTTCTCCTCCCGTTCTAAACTGTGGTAGTATGTCAAATAAAGTTCCCCAGGTGCGGACCAAATCGATCACGGTCATGTCTCCGCATGCGATCTCTTTTAGTAGCCCATTGCCCAACTGTTTCCAGGCCTCTGGGCTGAATGCAGTGTCAGGGTCTGCTGAGAACCCGTGTTCCGCTGCCCATTGTAATAAAGCAAGCAGAGAATCATCAGATATAGTATCAGTTCCCATGAGAGTTAATAAATTTTTCCAGGCAGGCAGTACCGGGTCGCCTTTCGAATTTTTTAAGTCCCATCTTTGCAATTTTTGTCTAATTCCCCGGTATCTTGACTATAGGTTCCGTCCCCGTAGCCCCGGGCGGGGGGGACGTACCTGTTTAGATTCGTGCGGGTGTAGTACGCGTCGCGGGTCACCGGATGTCGCTGTTGTACCGGGGACGGCGAGAAAACGGCGTAGATTCGATCCGGGAAGAAATGGAATTATTTATTAATTTACAGGCTCGTTTATGTGTCTTAGTTCGCTTGAATGACATAAGGTTATTGGTTCTTTGACCGTCCATGAAGACCTCTCAGAATGATTGGCTGCACTCTACAACACCCATTTCAAAATATTTCTTCAGTCAGTATCAACAATACTGCATAACATCTTGCACCTGCAAGATAAAGAAATTAATTTACAAAAACCTCTAACTGTTTTTCAGCCAGCGCCGTGCGAAAGTCCTTGCTTTCACACGGACGCTGGCAAAAAGCTGGAAAATCTCCCTGCGACCAAACCTTCAGCATCCACAGGCATGCACATGGGTTCACCTCAAAATGTGATCCAGACGTGGCCTTTGTGTACATTCTGGGTCAGAAACTCAGATGTTTCCCAGGTTATGGTGTCTAGACATAGGCTTAATGCTTCTGGGATAATAATTTATGTTTCTCTGCACATAGTGGAGGTAAAACTCTGCTGTCCGTGTTGCTTGCTGTCAGGGTCTCCTGAGATCCTTGTTGAAACTTAAGACACGCACACCCTGATTTCTGTTCAGATCTCTAGCCAGTATTATAATTAATACATGCACAATAATTTGTTGCAAAGTGTTAGGGCATCTATATAGAGCATATCATACTTCATACTATAACAAATCAAAAGGGCAGATTAAACTGAAGTTTGATCTCAAGGATATGTAATGCGTGCTTCTCTGCTACAGCCTGACTGTGGTGGTGACTGTGGTGATGCCACATACCACATAAATGCAGAATGCTTATAAAAAGAAGTGTGTCACACCACCTGTTCTCATTCAGCTTTTCTTTTTTTAACTAAGGCAACTGCAAGTGAAACGCAGACTTTCAAGCCGAAGAAACTCTTCAGCCAGCATCCAATTTCAAAGGGTTCATATTAAAATTGTATGAAGAGAAATCCAACAGGAATAACTCTGGGAATTCAAAAGCACGAAAACTGGCAGTTTCAAATTCCATTCTGGAAGATGACCTATTTTTAGAGACAAATGAAAAGTTCTGCTTCACTTTAAAACTGTTATATTTCTGGAACTCCAGCCAGCTGCCTTCTCAATAAAAATGAGTAATAATAATAACTACGGCATGTGAACATTGGCCTTCTCACAAGGGCTTGCAACTTTAAAAAAGCATTGCTGACAGTCGCTGCAGCGATTGCACCCATGGCCACACTCACCATAAGTGAAGGTAACTGAAACTTTTGGCAGCAAATTTTGTTAGGAATTATTCTAGGTAAATAAATGAAATGCAAGCTGTCAGGAAAAGTGTGCATCTGGACACCTGTTTTTCATTTATAACATTGGATTAGGTTCATCTCATCCTGAAGGCAGGAAAAGCATCATCTGAATCCATCTGTGAAAAATTGAATAAATGATAACTTACGCAAGAATGCAGAAATTCCCTTTCAACTAGAAGTAAACAAAATGGGTCACTGGTAATTAAATTATTGATTAACTTGGCCTACCACCCATTCCACAGTCCTAACTGATGTTTATGCATTTAGACAACACATCTCAGCACACGTTTGAATTCAGGAGCCCTGACTGTTTGAACGGGTAGTAGCCTCCCAGGTAATATATGAATATTGTTTTTAAAGCTCGGTAGTTTCTGGGACAAAAGGAAAAAGAACAAAAAATGGTAAGTTTTACTTCTGTAAACAGGAGGACTCTGTGATTATCTAAAGTCTTTTCTACCAGCAAATTTTCTAATGAAACTCCTTTGGCTTCACATTCAGAAGGGCTTCATTGCAGCTGAAGCAATGATACACATTAAAAAGAAGATGCAAGTGTGGGTGCCAGGCTGCCTCACACACATGTGCATGCACACACTCACATGCACAAAGGTGTGTGACAAGTTTTCATCCTTCTCTACATGAACATCCCATAGCTATTGCCTTCAGCTAACATTCAGCACCCATATTATGCTGATGTCGCTAATTCATGGCTAGTGAATGTGCCTTAAACCAGTAAGTTTGGCAAAAATAAGTAAATACACATATAAATACTTCCAAATTAGTATCGGTTTTGCCCAAAAGTATAATAAATTACATTCTTACAACAAGTGAAGAAGTAGAATATCACAGTTGCTCCATCACTCTAATGATTTTTTCAACAAAGGGTTACAACTTTCAAGTAAAAAGTCATTGTCATGAAAGATAACACAACTGTCTCCTAAAAAAAAAGGCAAATCCATCTGTATGCAATTAAATATGTATTTCCTTAAACAGTTGCATTTTTGAGGAAAACATTAATTCTGTTTGTGCACAGAAATAGTCTCAAATAAATAAAAAGGACGAATCTGAAATTAACTCTATCTCAGCTGAAATCAGGACAGCCTCTGTTTCAGTGTGTTTGCACCTAAATGAGTCCTTTTTTGACTAGCTAGTTCCTGTACTGTTTCTTGCCAGTACAGCCACTCATTTTCATTACAGAAATCTAAACTGTGAAACAAGAGCAATATAATAGTTAATCAAATACTATACAAATGGAAGCATTTGTAGCAGGGCCTTAAGGGCATTGGCTGATTTTAGATTGGGGTTTTATCTTGCACATCATAGTATCTAGTGTAAGATTTGAATATAAATATGAGAGAAGACATTTAGGTAAGCAATACCGAAGCAACTTCAGCAGCATCTCCAGTGTCTGGGTTTTGCAAATCATCTGCATATAGGGACACTTTTTTCTTTATTTATTTGTTCATTACACCCTAATGTTATCTAGGCTTATCCATTTTGAGGTGCTTGTTCCAATTTCTTTTTTGTGAACATATCAAGAAGAGAAGCCAAACACAACTTCTGACAAGAATAACTCGGCAAGACTGTTCTCAGAGAGACACCCTTAGATGGGTTCATTATTTCATCCTAAGCAAAATTGGCAGCTGTTAGGTGCTGACTGAAGACCTTCCAAATTTTTCCTTTTTGTTGTGGATCTTTAGATATCATTGGTTTTGTATATATCTGCCCAACATGTCTTGACAGCTACTTGATCTCATATTATCTGATAAGAAAATGTAGAATAATTTACTGTTATTAATTATAAACTGTCTTAAGTGCTACTTTGCAAACGCAGAAGAAGCAAAGTGTACTCATATGCAAAGTGTACTCACAGAAAGTGAGCAACATATGAGTATGCCCTGACAAGTTTACCATATAAGTTTTGCCTTTATTCCCAGGAAAAACTCTTTTCCTTATGACCTCACTCCAGCTGTTTCTGGGGAAGGAAAGATAAAAGGGTGCTGGGCTCTGCTGCACATGCTCTGCTCAGCCATAGGCACCTCTCTGAGCTCCCTCAAACCATGCAGGCAACCCAGCTGTCGAGCTGCTGAAGGCTCTCTCTGCCTCTTGGTGTCCTGCTTCCCAGCAACCACAGGGCTGGGAGCATCCTGGTCTAGCAATATAGCTATAATAATAAAAGGGCTGGAATAGAATTTTAAATAAAAGTAGCTATGTAAAAAATCAAAAGAAAGCCAAGTTTGCCAGTCTTTCTATAACTGCACAGAAGCTTGTGGGCATGTCTGTGTACTGCGCTACCAATGGCTGCACATCTGCCAAACCCATCTACCGAGCCTGGCAGACCTTCAAGGCATCTGTATTAACAGAGTCCTAAGTTTAAGGGAATAAATTTTTCTGAGAAGTATTAAGTATCTCACACTACACTAGCATGTTTGCATGGATGTCAGTCCTGAGCTGGCCCTTGTCTTGCAGGTTCAAAATGCAAGTGCCCACGCCTGCCCATACAGGCACAACACAAACGTCTGTGTTTTTCTGCTCTCCATATATATGCATATACATTCCTTCCCAGTCGCTCAGAACTATTTTTCCAATGAATTTAACATCACTAGCTCTAAGACAAAGCCTTAGCTTTTTTCTTTTTCATTAAACCAAATTCTCTCATGATGAATATGGATATAAACCTGCAAACCATTTTTTCTTTCTCTAGTCTTTGTGGATGAAATTCAAGTCTGGCACAGATGGCTGTATATATCATCTTGTCCTAGATGAAAAGATTGCAGAAAAAGGAGCTGCAGGATTTTCTATTCAAAGTAGCTCAAACTCTTAGGAAAAAGGTCTTGGCTCCACAGCTTAAGTTGTTGCATAGTGCTCCAGCCTCCAGCAGTGACTTTGGGGGGTGTGTTGCTGTAAAGCCAAGGATCCCCACAGCTATGCAGTTTGCCTGGCAGCAAGACGTGAAGGTCTAAGTCTGCAAATGCTAAACCACGGCTGCTCTCCCCTAAACTCTCTGTGCTGTACCTCTAATACTGTTGCAGGAATATTTGTGATCTCTCTGCTCCTGACACATTTTTCCTTAGACTTCAGTAACAGCGCTCACAGGAGCAGAAGCCTACAAAACAAAACAAAAAAACCCCAGCTATCAGGAGCTTTTATAATCTAATATTTCAATCTCTCATGGATTAAGCTAACTAAATGGAAGTAAAAAGTGTCTTTGCTGCAATTCCAGTTCAGCTATGAGGTTCCTGAAATTCAGCATGAAGAGGGTTTACCAAATCCCCTGTTAATACACTGCAGTACTGGGTCCCAAGCTAAGACTGGCGGGATGAAATAGCTTTTGATTATGGAGCAGATTTTCAAATGAAGCCATAAATGCTTAATTCTTTGCCTTGAGATTATATCTGAACATTTTTTTACAGATCTCAATCCCTCTGAACTTTAAAACTTTACAATAGCATAATTGATTTTAATCTTTCCTAAGCACTATTCTGATATATGAAACTAGATACTTTATATTGTGATTCATCCCTCAGGCTTTAAAATTTGTAGATGCAGTTACTGTGAAAAATGAAATAGAGAATCAAAAATTGTATCTCTAATGACAGTGTTAGACTTCTCAGTTTATGGTTTTATTACTGTGATTAATATACAGCTACTGTGCTTGATGTAAAAGGAGCCCACAATTGTGAGAAGAACTTTTGTCCACTGTAGCACAAACCAATATTAATAATTGACTTCACTGAAACATTTTGCCAAGTACACTAACTCAGCTATGCAGGACTGTTTATAATACAAGATTTACAGGATAATGTTTATGATCTTCAGCATTTCTGCCATGACTATGTCATTTTAATGCCCAGCAATGTCAAACTCCACAGATGAGTTAAATGCTTGGAGCACAGCTGTAGAGTGGGGCCACATGAACATCTAGGTGATGGGGCAAAAATCAAATTCATAACCAAAATTAGATATTGAAGTGTCCATACTACCTGGTGGAGTCTGAAGTATCTACAAATGGGATATTTACAGGAGAGCACACTGACTGTGTAGCCAAATACATGAACCAGTAGAAAATGAGGAGAGAAGGGTAGGTCCCCATGTCTTCCAGGGGGCCTGAGGGTGCAGCACCCTGCTGCAAGGTCTGCTCACAGCCAGCTCCAACCAAAAACATATGTGGATGCCTTTTGATTAAAAAATAGTTGCTTGAATTGCATAAGAATTTTGGATTAGATTATCCCATCTTTCAAGCAAAAGCATTAAAAGATGGGTTGGTTGTATTCAGCCAGACTCACTGTTTCATCTACCATCAGTGAAGCAGAGCAGGATACTTGGGGAAACTACTTGCAGCTTTCAGATTGTCTACCTAAATTTAGCCTGCTTGGACTTGCCCTCACCAGAGAACAACCATCGCTCATGAGATCCTCTACAATGTCAGGGCTGGCTATGACGAGGGCAGCAGTGAGGTGCCTGGAAAGCAAGAGGCTTAGTCCTTTCATCAGTCTTTATGCAGTGGAGGGATGTTAAGGAGCTTTCACCAAATACAGCTGCTCCACTCATCCAGAAATTGTGAAGGCAGTTGGGGTAGTCAGGTGAATCCCTCCAGGGCTCACTTGGCCGATGCTGGCACAAGCAGATATAATTTTGATCTCACAGGTCAGCAGAGGTAAAGTGAAGAATGGATGTCTCTCCTGCTTTTAGGGCAGGAAGATCATGAATTATAAACTGAATGTAATGTCTACAAAAAAGCTAGCTCAAATATCTTTGCATGATTTACGTGAGGTTGCAAGGTTGCAGACCTTAAAATTGTGCCCTAATACTGACTGCAAGTGGAGGCAATGCATGCCTCATAAGAAAGCAATGGGACCAAACCTGGAAAATACACCAAAACATTTGTTTGTTTGTTTTCTCCATATTTTTCTTTTTTTCTAAATTACTTACTTTATGGCTAGACCATCAGGTGCCAGTCAAGAGTGGGATGAAAGGATATAAAAATAAAGCTGCAGTTTGTGCATTTGAGGACCCAGGTGCCGCTCTAACATGAGAGGTTGCACTCTGACTACAAAGCATCTCACAGAGTTTAGGACACAGAAAATAAACAGGACCAAGCACAAACACTATGAAGACTAATTTTAGCCCTTAGCATCTTATTTCACCATTTTGAATTGGAACAGAAACTGCAGGAAAAAAATTCCTGGGAGCTGAATCTTCATCTTAGATACATGGATATTTCTCTGTTATATGACACTCTCCAATCTGTCATGTTCTGCTATCACTCAAAACCATTTATAACTTGTTAACAAGGTGGTGAAAGGGAGCTGAATATTTTCCCAGAATGGTATTTACACATTTTAATAAAGATAAATATCTTGATCATTTTAAGGCCACATAAAATAGTGCAGCAAAATAGCCTTCTTTGACTTCTGGAAACAAGTTCATTTGCTAGAAGGTGCTAGAATGTCGTGCATAAATTACTTTAACCAAAATTAGGTTGACCATTGACAGGAACAAAACATGTGCACAGATTTCTTGATAATTTCATAGCTATTATTAATATATTAGAAATATTATTGTAGGACAAACTCTGTGAAAGCTATAGAAAACTCAGGCCAGGGAAGAATAAACTACTGTGGCCTTGACGCAGATTTCTCCCAGGAAACGTGCATTGCATAATTTCTGAGGGGAAATCAATCTATGATTTTTACAATGCTCACGTATTTTTGTCATGCTTTCGGGAAACTGCCCCAAATTACGTATTCAGTTATTAGATTTATATGATGTGAGTGACTGAAGAAGGTAAATTTGGTATGTCTTGGTGAATTAATGCAGATGTAAGTCCTGTCACCATGTATTGAAACTTAAAAAGAAAGATGTAATTAATAAAGAATCTGTGGCTTGTAATGAGAAAAATACAACGTGCAATGAAAATATAATGAATGTTAACTTCATCTCTGCAGTCCAGGTAGGAAAATATAATTCTCCTTAAGAGGTTAGCAGTGCATCTATAAAAGACTCCATCCTGAAGCCCTGAATTAAAAGAAACTTGACATCTGTGCCAGCATCTGCTGAATCAAAGTTCACATTGAAATGAGGTTTCCCCGTTTCAAATTTTCAGTTTTCTTTGTTTCTTTCAGCCCTCCTTTCCCCTGCACCCACCACCATACAGCCTGTTTTTTGCTTGTTTGTTGCCAGAATGCAGAAAAATTCTTTAAGCATTTTTCCCAGCCTCATCTGAGGAAAAACATCAAACTAAGTGAGATGCAAATAAAAATGCCATCTGTTTTCACATGTTTTAAAGTGCCCGACTTTTTTTGTTTATAATTTTAAAAATTACTTAATTTTAAAACCTCAGACTTTAAATGATATCTTCATTATGCCATGAAAACTAGCGAAAGAGCAAAGGATGAAGAAAACAGGTTTTTAAATGAACATTTTCTTTTTCCCTGACAGGCTTTAACAGAAGCAGCTGCAAGAGTGAAAATATTAGCTGTATGATATTTAACCCTTTGGATGCCAACTTTAATCTACATTTTTAGGAGGAATCAACATGTTTTGTGCACATTCCCTACTTGCCTTCCAAGTTAAGCTTTTGGGATAAGTGCATTCTCCTCTCTTCCGCTGAAGAAAGCTCTGTGTTCTCATTTTGCATGTGTTTTACTACTAGTTACGCTGCTGTCCCAGAAGAATAACTGAGAGAAGTTATGAACACTGAGTCACTGGCACTCCTGTGTCCAAAAATGTAATCTTTGTGAGAAAATAATTTGCTGAGGTACTACCTGCAGGCACAACTGGGCACTATGATAAATAAATATAAAAAACCACAAACAAACAAAAAAAATCCCCGAGGTTTTGTGGGTTGTGTCTGTGACATTCCCTGAAGTGCAATCTTGAGATGATGTGTGTCTGTAGGTGTACAAAATTTGGCTGTATAATGGTCACATTTGGTGGAGAGGAGATACGGGTGTAGAAAATGGGTATCAGCCACTTTTCCAGTCCCTTTGTCCCAGGCTCCTTGATAGCCAAATTAACCCCCAGTATTGCATGTGAGTAAGTCTAACTCTACAGAGCTAGAGCAAAACCACAATAGGAGGTGCTACTCAGGCTGTCCTATGCCCTTGGGATCCCTGTCCCAATGGGCACACACTTTTTCATGCTGTGGATGTGCCCAGACAGCTCTTTTTTGAGCACCATGTGCAGCCTGCTAACACACAAAGGCTGAAGAAATGACCAAAGGAATTGACCTGATTTGGGTGTACATCACTCATGCTGCCATCTGATTTCTATAGGAGAAGGAAACTGAGGGTGCCCCGAGGCAGAGCAGGGCTGGGGCACAAAGAAGAAAGTGGCAAACAGCCACAGGCATTCCCAGATGCCACCTCCCTGCAGAGATGCTGCAGCTTCAGGAGCCGCAGGCCACTCTCAAAGCTCCAGTCACTGCTGCTGCATGGGACTCTCATGGCAAAAAAAGAGAAGCTATCCACCCTTAGTTAAGAGGTATTCTGCTCATCTCCTGGGGCTATGCTTCCTGCTGCAGTGGGCTGCAACCTGCAGGGCTGCCTGTCATGCACAGACATAATTTGCTCTTCTTTGCAAAGCAGAAGTGCCTTTGATCCACAGCCTGGATTAAAATTCAACTTTGAAGATTTTCTAAGTGGTGCTACAGTTAAAACTTTCCCATAAATTAATTTTAAGACCCAACAATTATCTTAGAAAAGGATTTCCAAGCTCCACAGCTGTGTTGCTCTGACCTTCTTTCACAAAAGCTTGGGTTGGAGTAGGATATCCTTTCTAAACTCTGAATATAGGATCCCCCGTCCACATTTTACCTCAGGACACCTCTGGTAGATCCCAAGACACTAGCTGAAAGTTATTTCCCCAAATGAATCCACCCTCCTCAGAAGAAGTGGGGTCAGATGGAAACATGGGTGCAGCCATGAGTTCCAGCACATAAGCCTGGTGCCAGTGAGATGGGCTAATCCCACTCCTCCGTGAGCGTCAAATACAGCCCAGGATCCTACACAGCTCTTTTCCAGAACAAGGAATTAGCCAGTCATGTAAGAAATTTGATCCTTTGCACTACTTTGGAGTACTGTTTTTC